>OY982570.1:11203242-11375335 GCA_963859945.1 Euplagia quadripunctaria | reverse complement strand
TCGCGGGCGCGCTGGGCGTGCCGCTGGGCGCGGCGCTAGCGCAGCGCCTCCGCGAGCGCGCGCCGGACTGCGACCCGCTCATCTGCGGGTTCGCGCTGCTCGCCTCCGCCCCGCTTATCTACTTCGCGCTCATCTCCGTTTCTTCTTACGTCGGCCTCACATACGTTCTTATGTTCGCCGGCATGACCACCCTCAATCTCACCTGGTCGATTGTTGCCGATATTGTACTGGTGAGCGTTTTCTGCCTTCACTTGACCCCCTGAAAGTAAGAGGAAATTAAGTTCCACTTATTTATTACTTTATTTGTTTACCTTTCGAGGCTTCAGGGGTTCTTATATGCTCGAAATTACGGACGAGCTATTTAATGCAGAAATCGATCACCGGCTCGAATTGACTCCCCGAATGATATTCCAATGAGATGACGTGTTTTCGCACCACTTAATATTAACGCATATAAAAAGCAGAAATGTTAGATTATTTAATTAGGGCGCTATTATAGAGAATGCTATTTTATTATGTACACATTAGGTGCTTCAGTCATCTTCCGATACATTAACTGATATGTTTTTTAATTGATCTTTTTCACTTATTTATAAAGTCAAATATGCAAGCATGAAATACAAATCGAAACCATCATGGCTGCCTTTTTAACGTATATGTAAAATTTCTATATATTTATATATTTTAGCATGACAAACATATTTTATATTGTTATCATTGATATACTGTCCAGTAAAGATAAAAAGTTTTCCGGTTTTTAGACCACCGTCTGAGCAAAGTGACTCGTTAGTCTTATTAAAACGTGGTTGTTAATTGTTTTATGAATCTAAAGCATACAGATTTTCATATTTTTTACTGCAAGTATATCAATGTTTTTAAATAAGATTTTGTCGACCGATAAGAACGGCGTAACATAGTAATTATGGCGCTTACAATACCGTCGATCGGCGAATAAGCGCATGTGCTGACCGTACCGATACTTTGCACGAAGGGTGTCGCTAATCTTCGGCTCGATCACGATGGTGTCGGGGCTGCTGGGCGTGGCGCTGGGCTCGACGCTGGGCACGATGCTGGTGAAGCGCTTCCCGCGCGCGCACCCCATCATCTGCGGCGTGGGGCTGCTCGTGTCGGCGCCCGCGCTCACACTCGCCATCGTGTTAGTGCGGGGGTATTTCTTCACCACCTTCATCCTTATATTTATCGCCGAAACCGCTTTGAATCTCAACTGGGCAATAGTGGCCGATATGTCGATGGTAAGAGACGCCCTCTACGGAGGTGTCGTGACACCCTTTCGGTTCTGTATTTTTACAGAGTCGATAGTGTGCAGACGCCGTCTGTTGAGGTCTTTTTTTCTTTCCTTAGTAGCGTTTTTGTGACTTATGTTGGATTTTTGTTCATGAGTATTTTTTGTACGGTAATGATTATTTTGCATGTAGCATGTCATGTGTTTGAAAGTATTATATTTTTTATTAGTTATATTATTGCTTTGTACATGATGCTTGATTATATTCAGTCACTCATTAGCACATATTGACGGTTCACCATTGCCTAGTTGTGATTATAATTACTTCCGGAACTTGCGTATCTCATTGGAATATTTTTCTTAATGTTCGAGTTTGGTGGACCGATTTCAATTTGTGTATAGGCGCCATCTATTGATTTCACCTTATAACGCGTTTCCTATCTGTTACTAAGTAATGTACTCTATACGTAATTGCCACGTTTTGCAATAGATGGCGCTAATATAAATATGTCCTATTTATATATGCTAATAAGTGTAGTTTTCGAAGTAACTGGTTAGCTAATGCATACAAATAAAACTGGTAGTTGATATATTATTACAATATTTGATGTTATTGTAAGAGTATTCTTATAATTGAAGCGAAACGGCAATATGCAATTATGATAATGAGTAACTGGATTAAAAATATTATCTTTAATAAATTCCCCTATCAGAGTTTTCGGCGTAGACTTCCTCATAATTTGGATGACAGCGCCTTTGGCGAAAACGCCGGCTGGCTAAAATAATGTATGAAAACATTCGACAACACTTATATGAACCTAAACTCTCAATACTCATATTGTAATAGACCTGTCAAGATAATTCCATTAAATAAATGATTCTTTAAATTATTCGAACTACAGTGATAAAAAAAATTACCACTGACGCGTGGTAAACTTGGTTTCTGTCACCTAAAAGCTTTATATAGAGACTAATTAATTTGTTTTTAATATGCAGGCTGTCAACAGGCAGTCTAGCGTTTTGCTCGTCTCATGTTACATGATGTTTTATAATAACTATGCTTTAAATTATTCTGTGATATTGCTAGCCAGCGTTTAAATTTAACCTATTACTTCCTCTAAGCCTCCATTCTTAGATCAAATATACCATAGATACACGATCTCCTACAAAAATCGCGTCTTATAGTGGCACTCGATAGTTCCACATATTTTACGTGCAAGCATGTTAATATGCCCTAATAACAATAAACCAGACCAAGTTCCTGTAAATTTTTAAAGGAACTTGATCTGGTTCGATAAATGTTCTAACCAGCAACCCGCCTCGGCTTCGCACGGATACAAATTATATACCTAAACCTTCCTCGTGAATCACTCTGTCTATTAGTGAAAACCGCATGAAAATTCGTTCAGTGGTTTTTCAGTTTATCTCGAACCGACAGACAGACGCGGCGGGGGCTTTATTTTATAATATGTAGTGATAGTTTGATACATAAACTGCAATGTATAGCGTTTGTAGTTTACTACTTACTACAACGAAGCGTATTAGACTCTTTTCACACGCACGCTCGTGAGAGTGAAAAGGACAGGTGCGCAAGCTGCGTATTTCAAAAATACGCAATATAAACTTTTTAAATTATAGTTTTTTTACAGTGCTAGCATTATACTTTAAAAAGTTAAAGTTATCATAAAAATATTATACGTATCGAAAGTACGACGTTTCATGCCTCCTTTGCATTTCTAAAGCATAGGTTTTAGCATTTTGTCGGTTACACTGATCGGTCTGATAGCTCAACTTACTGTACTTAAAACTGTATTTAAGCACAGTTTAGTTGGTGCCATTTTTTAAGCGCCGATCAAACATCTATGGTATACATGATCGAAGTATCCATTAAAATAAAGTATGCTTGGCCTTACTTTAAATTATGATGTGCTAATTGATTTGTTGATATTACAGTACGTGGTGATTCCACCGCGGCGATCTACAGCCGAAGCTTTTCAAATTTTAATATCGCACATGTTTGGAGATGCTGGCAGCCCTTACTTAGTAGGAGTTGTGAGTATACAATTGACATCTTGATTTTTTTTAGATTTAAATTTAATTAATGAATTGGAATAGAAAATTTTACAGTACCGATCTAAGCGTTAGGTATAAGATCCAAGTGCGTGACCTCATCTATATTATTTTTTTTAAATAAGGCAGAAGGCCTTGATGTATGTGTACTTGTAATGAATATAAAATGTAAAAATATAAAATTAAACTCATGGGTCCACTCGCACCCACGAGTTCCATGCGGTTTATTTTCACTCAAATCGTTTTTTTTTATCAGTCACACTGTAATTATTATTTGCAAAAATTTGGTACCATTTTATTATTTTTTCTTTACGTCTTAAAATAAAAAAGTATAATTAAATAGAAATGAAATCGTGGAAATTTTAATGCAGATTTTTTATATAGCAATTTGTTTTCCAGATCTCGGAAACTTTAAAGAAAGCATTTTCACCTACGGAGTCACCTAGTAAATTAGTTAAATTCAGTTCACTGCAGTACGCTTTATTTGTTACCTGTTTTGTTGAAGTCATTGGTGGCGTATTCTTCTTGATCGCGGCTTTTTACATAGTCAAGGACAAATCAAAAGCAGACAGAGCTATCGCTGGTGAGTAAAAAACATAATTTTCTGTAAATCATCTAAGTAATTTTGCTTTACTTCAAATTGTAAACAATAGGGGTACTTACTTTGCACTTTTTTGACACACTTAACATTTCACTACAGTACTTTGAAACGATATTATTCTTACATAAAACTCATTAGATAATTAATTCATGTTTATTTATAGTTTTGTGGTGCACGGTTTTTAATGATTTCCTTACACATCCTATTTACTTTTCCCACCTTATTTGGATATACTATTTATTTATAAATACATCTATTATATATTTTCTATACTTCCTTACTCTCGTATTATTGAACACAAATGTCTGTTTATGTCACTATGTTTCTACTAAAGTTTAATGTATAGAAACAATATTTAATTATATAATATACCTTTATAGGAAAACCGTGTAATAAATGAATGTTTGTGTTAAAAACAACTTAGTAAAACTCCTTATGAGGGCTAATTCATGGTACACCCTGCCGGAGGACCTGCCACGGTAAAACATTATTGGCAACTAATTCATGTTCACGAGGCGGTGTCCCTGGGAACCTTACCACGGGCACTTTTCTACCGGGGACGTGCATAAAAAAATCGGTGGAATTGGTTCCCTTTCGGCCACGACACGTTTAAAAGCTAATTATTACACCGTAGCCTGTTGTTAGGCCTCGTTCTGTGAAACATGAACTATCCCTTATAATCTGTTACTAATACATACACACTGCCGAGCAAAAAAAAAGGATCGATATACAAAGAAAAAACCGAAAGGTCTGAAAAAAATGCGACATCCGAAACAAGTTTCAACCATGCGTTTAAAAGAGACTTGCTTCTTATGAACTGTTTTTATTAGGATATTTCTTTCATCGACCTCTTTACAGATATTTCTTTACAATAATAAATAAAAAGAATATTTACTAATAAGTACTCCAATAAGAGAAATTGAGGTCTTGCAAGTTTTAATTTAAAAATTGTCAAGAAATTTTGTGAGTAGAAAGGAGAAGCTTAGCTTTATAGAATTGTTTAAAATCCCAATCAACATTGACATTGACTGATTGCTGCTGCACCAGATTAAAAATCAAGATACACAGGAGTGATAACGATTTAATACCCCGAATTCCTCTAATCTATATATTAATACAAGAAGAGAATTCTTTGTACGCATTTGTAAGAAAATGTCGCTAACGGAGGAACGTGAAATTCGGAATAGGTACTTAAAGTTTACGTATAGAAGAAGTGCAGAAAGCTCAATTTTTTATACAATACGGGATACAAATTCAAAAATTACGTCAAAACGGCTACATCAAGCTACACGCGTCCAGTCAGTCTATACCTACCGTGACAGTTCAAGTTATAGTGGCTATATCTTTAGGTTCGGTTAACCCCAGCGCACTGGTTACCTCCTCTGATCTTATCTACATTTTACTGTGTAACCGATCCTTTATTTTCGTTCGTCAGTTAGTTTTGGCATTAAATTAACAATAGATTAGATGATGTTTAGATTTGCTCATGTTACTGAGACCATTCCATATTGTTTCAGTTGCTTCAAAAGTTGTGTAGATTTAGGTGAGTTGCTTATAGCGCAATTGAAATGGGGCTTTGGTAAATAACCGTAGCTTCTTGGGAGTCTAACAATCTCATTTCTATTTTCGACATAATCAACAACACTTGTTATCATTTCTACAGAGGCAGACGCACAAAGTTCAGAACCATCACACAGTACTGCCCATGAAGAAATCGAGGGTGAATAGTGAGTTATGAACTCATTGTTGGAGCAAATATGGTGGCGACATAAAAGTGAGAAAAGTAATAGAAATGTACTTTGTTCCAGTTATATAACTAGATAGAGATCCATATTACCTTTTGTATGTTGAGTTGACTCAAATAGGTTAATATTCTTGGCAATTTGATGGCTTGGTAAATTACAAATTATTTCTTAATAATTCGGGCTTCCTCTACATATAGAAAGAAAACCAAAATTCGAATCGATTCGGAACATTAAATAAAAGAGATATTGTTACAATGTACCTACCTACCTACATGAGTCCGTACAATTGTTTTGTAAAAGAATGATTTCTTATCTATTTTTGAGTCAAAGCAACTGCATTAATGAGTCTTTATATTGTACCTTAATGCAATGCAATTTTAGATTTAAAAGCGATGAAAAGTGGAGTCCTACAATAGTTGTAACTGTTGCAAAAGTAGTTTTTTCTTTGCGAGATACTTAACATGGAGCTTAATGGTTTAGCCCTGGAAATGTATTTCCGATATCAGAATATATAAAGATTTTCAATATGATTGTTAAAAATGCATTACTTAATTGAAATCTCAAGATTTAGAATTCAAATTATTTTCATTATAGTGAGTTGCAACACAATTATTTTAGAAGACTGAATCTTAATACATATTGCTAAAAGGATGGGTTATAATTGAAAATTATTGTAAGTATTTAGATTTTAGGCATCACAGTATCTTCTGCTACATAGTGTATAGTAGAAGCCTTAGTGCCTCATAGAACAAGGTCTATAACAAAACTTTCTATGATATAAGTCCAAACGCAGTTCGCGTTGTATTCGAATCAATAATAAAGTACATGTTCACAATTGTAAACTAATGGCTGTTGTCCTTTGTGTTGATTATACCTCAAATATTTTGTTACATATAATTCAGCGACTATTTATTTTCATTGTTGTTAATAAACACTTTAAATTTATAATTTATCAATGAGATGTTTTGTTCTTATTTAACAGTGTTCTAGTGTGTCAATATTCTTACAGTTTAACAAGCATTGTTGAGGTTCCTAAAATATTTAATGAGTCGTCGGCGTCTTATGAGGTGAATATATTTATTGTGGCTGTTTTGTATGACATGTAATGAACAGTATTTTTAAGCATTTTTTTCTTGAAATGGCCAGGTTAAACTGTAACGAATATCATAGGAGACTGAATAATTTAATGTGTCTAAAATTCTCTTAAATGTAATGTTGGTCTTTGTACATAGGGGTGTACAGATGGAACAACTTAGGAATTGAAATAATAAATAATTTATTTTTAATGACATTAGTTTTATTGAGCATAAAACCAATCACCATAAATCAACAAGATCTATTCCCAAATTAACATGATATAAAACTAAGCCGGTGGTAATCAAGGCGGATTAAAATTCTTAACCGAAAAAGCTTAAGAGGTAACTTTTAGATTAATTATACAATTATATTAAACTTAAAAAAAAACAGTACAATTAATTTGTTCCTGTTTCATATGAGAATTTCAAAGAATTTTAATAATAATATGGCACATTTTTTATCAATCATGCATTCATTAGCATTATAACAATAGAAAACGAAGTTGTCAACAAATTTGTTTTTGTTGATGTTCAACCTATGATCATAGAACGTAAGTCTTAATATTTACTTAAAAATTGAGGTAGTTATCACTTAAAAAAGTGTCATTAATATATAGATCAGCAACGAAAGCAACTGAACTTCAAAGTATTCATTAATTTATCATTGCAGCAAATGACAAGCTTTAGAAACAATAATTCAAATTCCAAAAATATGTTAATTTTGCGTGATAAATGTTTTATTTATAGTAAAAGTAGTCAATGGCTTTCTTTACTGATCATACTCATTACAATTGACAAACATTAAAATATCACATATCTTTTTGACATCAAACGATATAATCACTTAAAACAATTAAAAACGCCATTTAAAACTTAACATATACATAGGTACCCGTCATTAATTACGCATTGTACTTCCGAAACTTCACTGGAATGTACAATCAGTCATACATTCATAATTTTGAAAAACAGTAATATAAAAATGTCAAATTTGAATAATAATAATGAATTTAAGCATCTGAACAATAACTGTTAGTTGTGCTGTCATCATGTTTGTCGTCACAACCAATTCGCAGTTTCTTAGGTAAAGGTTCAGTGGAGTTGAAACTGTCACTTAACGCTCTTTTTCCAGTCGCTACCAAGCTTATAACGGTAACAGTATCTGGATTTCCATTTTCATCATCAGTACTTTTAGATGAAACTGTCAATTGGGTCATATTTTTCAATAATACTTTTTGTGAAAGTAGCTTCTCCACCCTCACAATAACATCGTAATCCTGGGAAAAATATACGGGTTAAGGAGTAATAAAGAGGGGAAATTGAGCTTAGGTCGATAATAAATATATTTATTTATTATCGACCTAAGCTCAATTTCCGTCTACAAGTAACGTCTCGGTTTGCCGCAGCTATTGCTGCGGCAAACCGAGACGTTGAATACTTCTTTTATGGGGTTATGTACTTCAAAAGGAACCCTTCACTTCGTTGTCCGTCTGTTTGTTAAAACCCTTTTTCAAGTCGAAATTAACATCAAATACTCTCTAGTACTCTTTAGTCTAGTCCCTTGAAGCGCAAAAAAAATATCAAGCTTCTAAGTCAGATGATGGCGATTTTATGCCGGTTTTGAACCGACTAAAACATCGCCGTGTTTGACATCGGAACCATCAGTGTGAGCTTTCTGGACCTACCATGGTACCTACCAAGGTTACAACCTTATCCTCAAGATAAAAAAGGTAGTGTATAATATAATGTACTTTACCTGCATCCAACTATGATTCAGTATTTGATTGAGGGTGATTCTTCTTTCAACTTGGACTGTGAGCATTCTCTTCATTAGTAGTTTGGCCTGCAAACTAATGCCTTTCCAGTGAGTGTGAGAGAATCTATATTTTCCGTTCACGATTTGTTCCTTGAGGGACAAATCTTTGTAGTCAGAAGAGAATGGCAGGTATCCTACAAGGCTGAAACAGGAATAAGTGTTGTAGTATGAAACATATTTTTTACACAGTGTTTAGTATATATTATTACTCTGCATTTGAGTAGGGTAGTCAGTCATACCTTCATGGGGAGAGGGTTAGTAGGGCTTGGTAACACGATAGACATTGCTGGTATTGCAAGTGTTTATTGGCACTGGTAACCTCTTACCGTCAGGCATATAAAAAAGTCAGATAGTATAAAAGGCAGTACTTATTTTACTTTTTTTTAACAATACCATAATATTTACCATACAAAAAAGATTACTCCAAGACTCCATACGTCAACTTCAGGGCCATAACTCCTTTGTCCATTGGCTGTAAGTACCTCCGGCGCTAAGTACAATGGTGTTCCACACATGGTCTTCATGAAGCTGTCCTCGCCAACAAATTTGCTAAGACCAAAATCAGTTATCTTAACAACGCTGTCATCCTCCTTGCTTTCCAATAATACATTCTCCGGCTGAAATTCGGTAAAAAAGGCTTAGTTCATTGATAGGACCAACGGCCTTGACACTATTTAAAGAATTAAATAACTTCTGTAATGCCTATGAGTTTTTGTTTACAACTAGTGGAACAAAACTCCATATGAATTGTGCATGTTTGTATGTATGCGTAACACATATTCTGAACTAAAATACTCTTTCACATAATTTGCAACAATTTGGACTTACCAAATTTGTTCAATTCATGTGTTATATGATTATTCTCTGAAATTGGTACAATGAGCTTCTTACTATCTAGGCAGTGTTTACAATAGCTTATTGTTGGCTAAATTATCAAACTTCGTATCTCCATTTGGTAAAATTTTACAGGTGGAAACAATAACTATTTTATTAAATAACTAACTATAAAACAAAGACAAACAGCTTTATTTACATTTAAATATTAATTGTGCTTATGGTAGTCCTAATTATGATTTATATCTGATAACATGATTAACTAAATGGACTTACGTTTACTTCTTAAACATGTGTAGTGGATTTACGAAATGGGTAATTATATTTTTTGTAAATAGAAAAAAAACCAAATAGGAAACACCGAGTGCTTGCATCGTGTTTGTTACGGCATCTTACACTAGGTGACATCAAAATTTCGAAAATTTTGGAGTTACGAAGTTAGTTTGAAAATTATGCCAATGTTATGTAAGTTTATACCTTAAGGTCTCTGTGAGTGATGCCTCTGGAATGGAGGTACTTAACGGCTAATACCATTTGTCTAAAGAGAAATCTGGTAAAGTGTTCTGTCAGGTGCCCTTGTTTAGTGATCCTGTCAAATAGTTCTCCTCCTTGCATCAGCTCTAGGACTATATAGACAGCTTCACGAGAATCAAACACCTCCTCGGTAGATATTATACATGGCTGGAAATATAACACATAACGTACATCTGATATCAAAGCGTTGTCAGTAGCGTAATGGCTAAGGTGTCAGACTTGCTGTCTAATGCACAAATTCAAGCCCCACCCAGTACACGACAACTCACTTCTAATACAAGCATTGTGCATAGTTAGACAATTTAACAAGAAAAACCAGTAATGGACTACTAGTAGTATGATTTGTACTTGTTGATACAATAAAGTGTTTTTAATTGCATATACAGAATTTTATTTCAAACCTGTGGTGTTCTTTTGAATCCTTGGCACAGAAAATTCATTATCAATCATATATTGTCATGTCTAACATTACTGTAAATTTTCAGTTTTTTTTCAAGAGTTTTGTAACAACTGTGCCTTTTTCTTACACATCGATTTTTACATCGCTTAAACCTCTTGCAATTATTACAAAGTTGACATGAGAATATTTTTTTAAAATGTTGGAATATAGGAGAGTAGAATCTCAGAAAGTTAATTTTCCTTTAAAAAGTACTACACAGGAATAATTCCTAGTGCGGGAGTTGGTTTTTTAAAGAAAACAAATTAATAGGGTGCCACACTCTATCTATCAGAACATACAAGTCCTCTGAAATTGCAAGTGTCCATAATATATCATAACTGCTTACCATCAGGTGGGCCATATGCTTGTTTGCAACCAATATGGTATAAAAAAAAGATCACTTACATGTCTTACAGACTTCATAATATTGATTTCATTCATTATTTTTTCTGGATCATTCAAATTGTTAATTTGCCCATTGGTTAGTCTACTCTTTTTAATTATTTTCATTGCATATTTGGTACATTTAAACTAAAAAGAAAAAGAAAAAACATCATTCAACACTGAAAATGTTCAGATAGAGACATAAAAAAATAAATACCTTGTTATAAACTAGTTTCACAATACCACAGGCCCCTTGTCCTAATGTTCTAGAAATATAATATTTCTTTGAGATTTCCTTAGGAACTTTATCTTGTTCATTCTTCAACAAATCTTTGAATATAAAAACTGAAAAATAAGATGTTAACATGTACTTATATGTATTTAATATTAGCTAGACCTGACCGGACAGAAGTTTTCCCAGCGTTTTTTTCTCAGCGACGATTCTTATGTTTTGTGCTTACCGATGAATAGCATTTCATTTATATATCTAAGTGTATCAATATATATAGTTTGGGCAGAGGAATTACAAATTGTAAAGATCTTAACTATGTCATAAAACACAAATGTAGTGACTTACTTTTAACAAGTTCATGAGTTATAGATATGGTGTCATTATCGTCGAGAACTTGTGAATTTCCTTTGCCTATTTTCTCCCCATTAATAAATGTGCCATTGTATGATAAATCAGTTATAATCGTAGGGCAAAGTGGTTCGCTGAAAAAGAACAAAAAGTGATATTATATACACAATAACAAACTGCAAGTGAATAAATTGGTTGCTGTAGATTAGTAGCTGTAAGATAATAACTTACGACATGTCCCTTCTTATAACGAAGTGTAGTTTGCTGACATTTTTTGTTATGTTCTCTTTTATCACACTGTTCTTCGCAACAAAGTTACAGTTAAGGGCCCTTCCCAGGGTAAACTCGGGTTCTATGAGATCTATAATAGATAAAAAAAATTGAAGGTAGGCAAGTTACGTGGTGTTATGAGGAATATAGTATAGGACTTATACATAGAGCTTTTACCGTAGTATTCAGGGTTATTCTCCGTTTTCCAGCAATGCTTGCCGGTCTTTGTAGCTTTTGTGGAATATAATCTACCCCATATTGTAGGAATGAAAGATGGTGTATTTTGTTGACTCCATTCAAGTTGAGTGTTTTGAGTCTGAGTTTTTTCATAATCCAGTAATTCCTCTGCCATACTTCTAACTTTCTAAAATCATTAGTACAAAAGTTGAAAAAAGTTGCAATTGTTTCAATTTCAGCGCCCGGTCGCGGTGTGTAACTATAGTACAGTGAGTACCTACAGTGCTTCTTTTAACCATAAATAATTTTCAGTGTTGGTATTTTTTTTTTTTTCCTTTCATTGCTCACGGTTGTTGGTATTTTTAGTACCTGGCGTAAACGTAGTGCTTTATATTCTCTTTGCTTTGGCGCCCGGTAAAGTAGGTAATTTATCGATCGATAGATCGATACATCGAATTTCCTCGATGTTTGCCACAGATATATCGGACTGAATCGATGTTTTGACAAATATTTATTCTATTCGATTTCCCGATATATTTATTTTTAGAAACATCGAATCTTTGTTATTTTGTCAATTCTATTAAATAAACTAATTCTGACTAATAATTACAATAAAAGAAGAAGTAATTTTTTTTAAGGTACTTCATGATTTCAATTTTAAATAAATCATACATAAGTCAGTACACAGGTAGTAACATCAAAAAAGAAATAGAATGAAAGGTAAAAAATTAAGTCAACTTTTATTTTTTCAAAGTTTTTCTAAAGAGCATTCGTCTTAAATGGGTAAAGTGAAAGTGAGTTTTTGCAGGTAGATTAAGACTAGTTGTAAATTTCTGTCTTTGTTTCTTTCTGGTGGTACATACTACATTAACTGATACATTGAATTGAGTTTAATAAATTAATTTGTGCCATGCTAGTAAGATGTATATTGTTTGTTAAAATCTGATGGATGACGAACATCGCAATCATTCCCAAAAAGGGTTGACGTCAGGCAGGCGGCCGGTTATAAAACTTAGCAAAATCCCTTGCACTTCCTCTACATACTACTGGAACTACATACTTGGAAAACAAAAGTTTTAATAATGGATTTAACAAGACTGTTAACAGTCTGTAAATTAATTGCTCTAAGTCCTAACAAAACGATAGGTAGTTCGTCATACTAAGATTTATTTTTGGACAAACGATAAGTAATTGCACTTTTTATCGAACGATGCCATCTTTCAACTATGCCATTGCTACATGGATGGTACGGAGTGGTTCTAATTTTATTAACACCTAACATTTTCATTAAATTATTGAATAATTCCGACTCAAATTGTCGTCCCATATCGCTGGTAACGAAATTTGTACATCCGTAGGTTAGGTTTACACGGGCTCGTTCGCTAGGAGAGAATTGAGTCCGCCTGTCACCACTGCGACTGCAGTGGGGACTCGGCCAGCACAAGCTGGCAGTTTACTGGGCCTGGGCGATGCAGCGTCGGGCCCTCGCTGCAGTCATCGGAGGGGATCTCTCGCTTCCGGCCATTATACGCTCTATGGCCGGTAGCAACAGGAATTTTTCTGAACATAGTAACTTTCGGCTAATCTCAATCTTACCGGCTATTAGTAAAATTTTTGAAAAAGTTATTTTGCAACAATTAGAAAGCCATTTTAATCTAAATAATTTATTTCACAAAGAACAATTTGGCTTTACAAAGGGTCGTTCAACAATTGATGCTGGTGCAACTCTTTTGAGACATATTTATTGAATGAACCCGTAGTCCGACTTCAATCATTCTTTTTTGTTAGAAAGGCGGCACTTTGCAGATTGTCACGTAATCTTGTTTCTTATACTTATAATAAAACTGTAGGCGTGTTTGATTGCATCACCTAAAAGTACGAAATAAACGTAGAAACGTTTTATGCACAAGTATTGTGTATAATTTAGTGTAACATTAAGTATTTGATTTATCGCAATCGGTTCTCTCTATCCATAAAAAAAAAACTAAAATATATTTTCAAGAAAATTGTATCAACAAACCACCAGTAACGACATCTGTTGGCCCCAAGTAATACTAACTATACAAAACAACAACAATAAATGATCATTTATTTTTAAATATATTTATTATTAGCAGAGAATACTTGAATAAAGAATTATAAATTTTAATATTAACATTAATTAATAAAAACATAAATTAATTTTGTTAAAAAGATCTTCCCGAATATTAAAAAATGAGAGGTGTCAAGGGACACCCGGATGGAACGAAGTTCCTTTCGATTAATTAGTGAAGGAATTGTAATAAAATTTTATTTCTTTTACTATAGCAAAAAGTGTCGTTACAACTTTTGGTCTTAACTTTTTCCGTCTAGCCCCCTTTCGCAACGCGCCATAAGGAACTTCGTTCCAATAATAAATAAATTAAATTAAGTATTAAATGTAATACTTTCTGAAAGTGCACATAGGCTATGTGCACTTTCAGAAAGTAATATCTTGGGTTTACCGAGGGGGTCCATAGTTTCTAGGTCAAATTCACGTTTCACTCACGCCCACGTGCATACGCTAAGAGTGGCCGCGGGTGGATGAGACGAGTTTCATGTTCTTCACCCGAAGCAGAGTCTCCCGTGAAGGGGGTGTCTGGACATCACCCAGTTAGTAGACGGAGCCCGCCTGCTGCCCATGGGCTGGCGCTGGTTGGACCATTGGAGACAAAACGTCGCCGTACTAACGATTCACTCACAACAGGCGCTGTAAGGTACAGCGTGTGGTTTTAGTCAATTCCTGATATTCGTATGGTATACTCATCAATAGCTCGATAAGTTGAGCTTACACACGAAAAACAAATGGATACTTTTTCCACGGCCAAATTAAGTCGTTATTTCGCGATTAAGCAATCAAAAACACCTTTCTTGTACGCTCCAGGTTATTTCACCGTCAATACAGTATATAAAATCTTGCCTGGAGGATTCTCCGTTTTCAGGAAGAGGTGCAACGTCTATTATAAGCGACATATTGCTGTTTTCCGACATAAACGCAAACGAAGTCGCGGGCACAGCTAGTAACATAATAAAGATGTGGTTTTCAACCTTGTTCTTCAGTGATCAAGGATTCCGCTAGTGCCATGGCAAAGAAAATAACTTAACGCGATGTGTTTTAAAGATGTAAAACGCGAAGTGTTCTGAACTGAGCGATATCTTTAGGGTTCTGTATCCAAAGGGTGTCATCGGAACTAAATTACTAAGCCTTCGCTTTCCGTCTGTCTGTCAGCGGGCTGTATATCATGTACCGTAATAGGTAGACAGTTGAAATTTTAACAGAGTGTGTATTTTTATTGTCGCTATAACAACAAATAGTAATAGTTTAATTTTATTAAAAATTAAAGTTGGCCCTCATACAAGAAATTTAATGTTTTCGTAGCTCTTGAACTGTAATAAGAAAACACATGATTTTTTTTAAAGTTGGTAATAGCATAGCTGCAATACTGCTGCTGATATGCTGCATGATTTAAAATTGAAGAAGGTATCTATGTTACAAAAAACTTTTGTTTTAGCTCAATGTTAATACCATAAACACGTTAGTATATTAAGTTTATGGTTAATACATACCTACATAAAATTTTCACGGAGGGGGTATTATTATCAGTGGTATTACTATATATAGTATCTATAACAAAAAGAAAAAAACAAAAGTGTGTGTGTGTGCAATAATTCACACACGGCAGAAGTGAAACTTCAGAAAAATAGCCTACGAGAGAATGAGAAATAAAAAGTAAAACCAACACAAATAATTTACTAATGTTAATAAATTTAATTTTAGATAATTTATGTAAAAGTTATGGGTCAAATTAACACAGATGAGTAAAATAACTAATTAACATAAATTAACGTAACCAAAAACCACATGATAACATAGGGACTTCGTTTACTGTAAGTTTCTAATGAATTGGTATAAAATGAAACAACGGACATCCGAACATTGTTACTCCTCAAAAACACGCAGTTCGTAGTACGCAGGTGCAAAGACAAAGATTATAGGAAACACTGTATACTTGTATTCTATCTCATTCTCTCGCAGGCTAAATCCTATTTATGAATATGTTTGTCTCTTTTCAAAGATTATAGGAAACACTGTATACTTGTATTCTATTTCATTCACTTGTAGGCTAAACCCTATTTATGAATATGTTTGTCTCTTTTTAGTGTCGATTCATCGAATTTTCAAATCACAACGATTCTAAAGAAGTTTCACTTCAGAAATTATAAAAACTAGTTTTTTACTCAATTTAATATGGCATTAGGTTGACGCTTAAAACGTTCAGAGTGTAGAAAACCCCTCTCTTGTTGCCTCAGTCAGCCTGAAACCACGAACACGATACTTTAAAAGTTAGTTTAGACAAATAAATAAGTTCCACTTATTAGCAAGCGTTTTGGGTTGCATTTTTTTATGTTTTTTTTTCTGATTGCTATAATGTGAGGGCCCGAAGCGGATGACCAATGGCCAGTGTTAAGCGTTTGCTAAGTTGCTAACGCAACGTTCATTTCAAAACAATATATTTTTTGCGTTGGATGGATGATAAACACGTACCTTTTATTCGGATGTTAGTGTTTTTGGCACGTGACTTTACCCATCCCGGGAGTCCGTTCGTTAAAAGTTAGCGATGTCGAGCAAAGTTATTTTTTAATCCGAATATAAGGGGTGCATTATAATTACTTTAGGTACAGAATAAATTTTCCACATTGTTATACACAAAAGAGCATGTTTCCATAACAGTAAGTGATTCGGTATTTGTTAACCTCCGGGAACCTAGGGGGTTTAGGGGGGATAATAAATCAGGATTCCCACTTGGAGGAACGCTCCAAGTCTGTTTAATGGACAAAAAACGTTTAATACAATAGGATGGTTCAATAAAAACTTTCGTGAGTGGTATTCATGTTTATTAAAAATTATACGGTTTTACTTACGTTTGTATTTCGGGGGTGCCTGACTAGTTTCGGACCCGACCTGTTGTTGTTACCAACACCGCGGTGAATGTTGGTAACAACAGCGTATCACGCAACGCAACGGAAATGCAACCGTCTACATCCGCACGTTCCGAAAGACAAAGGAACCGGTGGCAGCGTAGTAAACCCAGTGTGACGCCTGACACCGTCGCGCCAGGACGCTTCACTCCTTAAAGAAGGGCTCCCGTCGGGTTCGAGACTAGTCGGGCATCCCCAAAATACAAACGTGAGTAAAACCGTAAAATCTTTGATAAATAATAGGATGGTTATAAACTACTCTCCGAGGACTTAACATCGAGATCCACTAATGATCTATATTTTGCAACGCCATCCTTTGTTACATTATGGTACCATAATACATCTGTTAGATCACGATACGTGGCGTAACGTCATGTTCCATTGATGTTAACGTTCTTAGCTTACATATGACAGGTATCAACCATGACAATGTTCAAAGTGAATTTGATATTCGTTAACTGACATGGAAGGGCTCTAATTAGATACTTCATCAGACTGGTTCTGCTTATAAAAAAAAACATACTTCTTAGAGTTCTTAGGCGCCATAAAAAAAAATTACAAATTCGAATTATTTACCTATAAGTTCAACATTTACAATATTTATTTTCCTTTAATACCGATATAAAAATGTAGTCCAAAAACACAATAATGTTCCCACGTATATGTGTGAAGTTATTATTATTATTATTATTCTCTTTATTCATCTTCTACCATATAAATTACATTTTTAAATATGTACATAAAAAATATATATTTAAAAATATAAAAAATAGTACACCACCGACACCGGGTACAGGGACCAAGATACCGGTGGTTAGGGCCCCAAAGACAGGAACCTCCTCACTATACGGGCCGTGTCGAGAAGAACTGCCTTCTGCATCAGTCCCTTGATCCAACCGTCTAACGCGAGCCTCTTAAGGTGTTGATCGAGGCTCTTGGCTATTAATCCATGAGCCGATATGACAATCGGAACAATGATCGCCGATTCGACATTCCACATATCGACAATCTCGTGAGACAAATCCAAATATTTGAATTGTTTATCTTTTTCGACTTTCACGAGATTCTCGTCATGAGGAACAGCGATATCGATGATCATTGCACGGCGCTCTAATCGGTCTATCACCACTATATCAGGTTTATTTGCAACAATAGTTCTGTCAGTGATGATAGATCGATCCCAATACAATGTGGCTCGACCATTTTCGAGAACTGGGTCGGGCACATACCTGTAATACGGCACCTCTGAATTCACAAGGTCATATTTAAGGGCTAGATGTTGATGTACAATCCTGGCCACTAGGTTGTGTCTGTGCAAATATTCACCATTGGCAAGACAAGAACAACCAGAAATAATATGCCTGATAGATTCACCGGGACGGTGGCATGCCCGACAGATGTCAACCGTACCATCTTTCAGGATATATTTCCGATAGTTATTTGTCATAACAACTTCGTCCATAATTGCAAAGACAAAACCTTCGGTTTCTCCGAAGAGATCACCGAACCGTAGCCAAGATGTGGACGCTTTTAAGTCTATATCAGGCCCATTTAGGGCCCGATAAAAACGACCATGAAGTGCTTTGCCCTTCCATACCTCCCTGCGCTCATTAGTACTAAGAACTACAGGTTTGCGCCAGTTCTCTTTAGCCAGAGCGAGCGGAGTGAGTCCGTTGTCCACTGCAACCACATTACAATGCACACCCACATCAGTATGAAGAAAATATTCTCTAAGGTTGTATATTTCACGATTGTGTAAGGTCTTAATGTTTAAAAGTCCTCGACCTCCAAACTTTCGTGGGATATACAACCTCATCACCGATGAACGTGGGTGGTGCATTCGAAATGCAGTAAACAGTGTACGGACTCTCCTGTCAAGGGCATCAAGTTCCGTCTGAGTCCATCTAAGTATACCAAAGGAATACATCAGAACCAGCATGACCCAACCGTTGCAGGCACGCATTTTGTTACCCCCTGATAAAGACTTTTTAGCACTTTTTTCAGGCGGCCAAAAAAGCGCTCCTGCAGCGCTTGTTTCATATTAGATTCAAGTATTCCCAATGATTGTGATATACCTAGATATTTGTAGGTTTCGGTGGCAGACAGAGATCTGAGTTTTGTTGAATCGGAAAGTTCGACTCCTTCAGATTCCACTATCACACCTTTCTTTACATGCATGACTGCACACTTGTCCACACCAAATTCCATCCTGATAGAGTTGCTAAAGTTTTCAGTTACCTTCACTAACGCTATCAATTGCAAATTAGTGGGGGCTAGTAGTTTCAAATCATCCATATATAGAAGTTGAGATATAACTAGATCATCTTTCTGCATATAGCCTAGCCCTGAGCCCTCTAACAGAGTACTGAGAGGGTTCAAAGCCAGGCAAAACCACAAGGGACTCAGACTATCACCTTGAAATATGCCCCGCTCAATCTTTATTGGTACATCGCTTGCCGCAATCTGCCGACATCCTGGATAGCGAAGTACCGTCCTCCATTGCCTCATACATGACTTCAAGAAAGTGCACTCTAGCACTCTCAAAAGCCACGTATGTGGAACCGAGTCATAGGCCTTCTTATAGTCTATCCAACATATCGACAGATTCTTACGGTTACGACGTACCTGTTGGCTAATGGCCATATCCATGATAAGGAGCTCTTTAGTGCCACGGGTCCCGCTTCTACATCCATTCTGAGAAATAGAAATGATCGAATTTTTATTTATATGTGTAGTAATTTTGAGTCTCAGAATGGAAGTTAGAAGCTTATATACGGTTGGTAGGCATGTAATAGGTCTATAGTTTTTGGGATCCATGGCACTACCGGATTTGTAGAGTAAGTAGGTTATGCCAGTGGTCATAAAATGGGGTAATAACCCTGAATCTACAGCTGATTGGAATTGAGATGCCAAACGAGCATGTGAGCTACGGAACCACTTAAGCCAAAAGTTGTGCAGTCCGTCTGGTCCAGCTGATTTCCAATTTGGTAATGAACGGACTGCACTACTTACGTCCTCTGTGGTTATTGTAACAGGTTCCATTTTTTGTATACTCTCACATGACCGGTTAACATCTCGCATCCAATCACCTTCTGTATGAGTGACAGGCACCGACCAGATGTTACGCCAAAATGTATTTGTAACATCTTCATCCGGTAAGTGCCCATCACTCACACATGGATCCGCTTGTTCCCATTTTCGGTAAACCCACCTCTCATTTCTTTGGAACATACGATTCTGATTATACCTATCAATTCGTTTTTTGTAACGTCGTATCCTATTTGCCCACGCATAAACTTTTTGCTTTAGAAAGTCTATGCGCTCTGTGACACATGACATATATTGTTGAGGACTGATGTCAGTCCCCAAAAATGCCTGTTTCACAAAGCGCATCACCTTTGGCCGCGTATTGCCCAATCGAAAGCTAATTAGCATACTGATGAGTGTCCTAGCATCAGCAATACGGCGCTCAATTCTATACTGCCAGGCTGGCACAGTAGATTTGGGTCGAGTAGTAGTGGTATTTACAAAGAAATGAACTCCCGCTACTTGACATACTGCGCCAGCCGCACAGTAGAGAATAGAGTGTGTATCACTAAGATCTTCGCTATTGTCTAAATAATCAGACAATAGCGAATCCAGGGCACACACCAGCGCTATGTTTCTTTTGTGCATAGGTAAACGGGATAAACGTGGTCTAATTTGATAATTTACAAACCTGTATTCCTGAATCGCATCCTCCAAAGCGCTCCTTAGTCTCTCATTGTATTGGGTACTCACGGATATAGCCTCACTCTCCACAACTTCATCAAGAGGTAGTAACTGTGGCATCTCGTTAGTCGCCAAACTCACAGTTTGCGATGAAGAAGGGACAATAAAGCTATTCCGTATGTCAGAGCGTATCCTGTCAAGTACGGTATCATTCAGCAGGTGGCAGCGCTGTATAGCCCGTACTTGATCCGATAGTCGTTGTGCAGACACGTTGACGGCTGGTTCAAGCTCCTGAAACAGAGACACCAAACGAACACGGTACTGTTACGCCTTGAGCATGTGAGTGAATCTGCATACGGAGTGCTGCGTCAGCTCCCTCGATTCTCGGGCTAGGGATGAGTAAGTCATAGGATTCAGTCTTGTTCGATTACCAATACCCGACGGACGGCTGCCAAAAGGCTCCGATAGCCTAAGTGACCTAAATTGTGTATCCTAAATATTACAGACTGTGCATCATCAATAAATCTTTTTTTTAAAACCCCCTCACACAAGGCCCGCATAACATTGGTGGCAGCGTGATAGGATTGCTAAAAGGCAGTCCCGGTACGTCTCCGTATTCTATCAAAACCCCAGCTCGTAAAACACGTAATAACCAGTGAAACCAGTGACCGAGTGAAGTGAATCATAATACTTACCTAGAGTGCTTTATAAACTACGGAGAGAAGAAGATCCTTACCGACCTTTTACCTTGAACAGTACAAAGTACACCTTTTTTCTGGAGAAGCGTCCAGCACCGAGCAACTCCCTGTGTTGTAAGAGGTACACTGTTCTCTTGTAGAACCAGCCCAGCACCGAGTGACTCCTTGTGCAGTAAGAAACGCAGCATTTTCCTGTGAAATTCGCCCATTGTCGAGTTCCTACCTAAAAGTACATTCTATCATCACGCCGTAATAAGATACATCGCCGTCGCTTCGTGTTCAAGCTTAGTTTATACAAGAATTCTCGGTAACGTCTTATCATATCCAAGTCGAACCGAGATGTTGTTTCGTCTATTCGCCGCCCACACAATCCTGTAAGTCTTTGGTCATACTTTGTTATCTTAAGTAAAACATTCTGTCAAGTGTGAATCGTTTTTATATTATTTTCATAGTTTTAATTTGTAAGATTTTTTTTTTATTTTTTATTTTTTTTATTATTATTAGCTTATAATATTATCTTATAAAATGACGTCGCAAACAAAAGAAGATCCTACCAAGTCATCATCATCGTCATCATCATCTTCATCCATAGACCTTAACGTCCTTATTAAATTTATCGGCACCTTCGATGGTGACCGTGAAAGACTAAACCCTTTTTTGACCAACTGCCGAAATGCAATTAGCCTAGCTACATCTGCTCAACGAGAAATTATTTTTAAATATATCCTAAGTCGTCTGGAAGGTAGGGCAGAAGCGGCTTGTGCAATTAAAGAATTTGATGACTGGCCCGTATTAGAAAAATTTCTTAAAACACAGTTTGGCGAGAAAAAACATTACACACATTTACTTTCAGATTTACAAGACTGCAAGCAAGGTCCTACTGAAACAGTTAACCAGTTTTCACTACGAGTGGAAACTTGTTTAGCTAAACTTCTGACGGAAATTAATATATCAATACCCACAAAAAAAAAGGGAGAATTAAGTGGCCGCGTCGCTGCTATGGAGGACCTTGCATTGCACACATTCATGATAGGATTAAATAGCAAATTATCTGCAGTAATTCGTTGTCGAAACCCAGAGTCACTTAACGAAGCTATTAACTTTGCTGTGGCAGAAGAGAAAATTTTTAATAACTTTCATAAAACTCAGCAAGGTCAACGTTTTAACTACGGTGAAAAACACCGTCCGTCACTACCGAATTCGAGCTCACGTTTTGTTCATGATCAAAATGTACGTCCGCCGACCAGTCGGGACGCACAGAAGCCTAATTTCCCTAGTAACACTATGTGGCCTAACAAGAATACTGTATACAATTCTAATTCGAATTCTAGGAACATTAACAAACAAGAACCATTTTGCCGTTATTGTAAATCTACCGGTCATGTCTTAGAACAATGTCAAAAGCGTGATTACAACAACCGGCGATTCCAAGTTCATTTTACGCAATCGAAATACCACCCCGAAGAAGAATCCCAAGTTACCGAAACTGACCAAGAGAATCGTGATAACGCAGTTGAACCGGACAACGATTTAAACGCTTAAGGGGCTCACGACGGTGTCACGTGAGACCCGTACCTATAGTGTATCCGATATCCGACACCCGTAATCCTTCTATATCCTACGAGGCCACACAACAGGGTAACCAGCCCCAAATCGGAGGTCTTTTTAGTTGTACCAAATCCCATAAGGCCACACAACAGGGTAACCAGCCCCAAATCGGAGGTCTTATTAGTTGTACCAAATCCCATAAGGCCACACAACAGGGTAACCAGCCCCAAATCGGAGGTCTTTTTAGTTGTACCAAATCCCATAAGGCCACACAGCAGGGTAACCAGCCCCAAACCGGAGGTCTTATTAGTTGTACCAAATCCCATAAGGCCACACAGCAGGGTAACCAGCCCCAAACCGGAGGCCTTGTTAATTGTACTAAATCTCATAAGGCTACACAGCAGGGTAACCAGCCCCGAACCGGAAGCCTTGATCATCCCAGCGAATCACCGATTAAAACTCAATCTGGAAAATCCGATCTTGCCGCTTCTACAACTAGTATGCAGGTGTACGAAGTTACAACAAATCCTAATAAACGACTATTGCCACATGTTTTAATCCAGACGCCTGTCTCCGAAATTCCATTATGCTTACTCGTAGACTCAGGGTCATCAGTTAGCCTTGTAAAACAAACGTGTTTACAACAACATCCTAAACTTAATAAGGAAACAATTCAATTAAAAGGAATAGACCCTGTTGAAGAGGCAACTTCAACTATGGGCTACTTCATGCTTAAATTAATTATAACGGAATCAAAACCCCTTAAATCTTTACTTCATAAATTTCATGTAATAAAGGATATAGATCTACCCTATGATGGAATAATAGGAAACGATTTCCTTAGCACCTTTAATTGTAGCATTGATTACACTCATGATATATTAAAGAATGCCCCAGCCACTTTTCAGAGACTAATGAATACAGCTCTATCTGGCCTTCAAGGCATCCACTGCTTTGTGTACCTAGATGACATTGTTTGCTACGCCCATGACTTAAATTCCGCTACAAAAAATCTAGCATCCATCTTCCAAAGGCTTAGAGATTTTCACCTAAAACTTCAACCTGATAAGTGTGAATTTCTTAGGCGTGAAGTCGCCTACCTAGGACATGTTATTACAGAAGAAGGGGTAAAACCCAATCCCGACAAAATAAAATCCGTGACTGACTTCCCTACACCGAAAACCCAAAAAGACATCAAATCCTTCCTAGGGTTAGTTTCTTATTACCGAAGATTTATATCCGACTTCTCTAAAATTGCAAAACCCCTTACCAGTTTGTTAAAAAAAGATATACCATTTAGCTGGGAGAACCAACAACAATTAGCGTTTGATAACCTTAAAGAAAAACTAACTACTGCTCCACTTCTAATCTATCCAAATTTTTCTGAACCGTTTGTGCTTACCTGCGATGCATCTAATCATGCTATAGGATCAGTGCTTTCGCAAGGTCATATAGGAAAAGATAAACCTGTGGCCTATGCATCGAGAACTCTTAATAAAAGTGAAGTTAACTACAGTACAACTGAAAAAGAATTACTGGCTATCTTGTTCGGCTGTAAAACGTTTAGACCATATCTTTATGGCCATAAATTTCAGATAGTTACTGATCATCGGCCACTCAAATGGCTTTTTAACCACAAAGACCCTAGTAGCAAACTTCAGCGCTGGCGACTAAAGCTGGAAGAATACGAATATGAAATCGTTTACCGTAAGGGTAAACTAAATTCTGTGGCTGACGCTCTTTCTCGTTATCCAATCAATCCCATACTCTCCGATCCTGAGACTAATAACCCAAATAACGAACTAGTAGACCTTGGGCCACTAGACTTCAGTCCTCATTCTAGCGAATTGAATTTGGATTTTGAGGATCTCGCAATCCCCTCTCCTCGAGATATTGAAGAAATCCCCATTCAGGATACAATAAATAAACCACCTACTACAAATATCCCTTCAATGACCAGTCCCATTAACGACCCCGTGGAAGGCACAGGGAATTCCCCCAATACTCCTTTGGTCATTCATGAAACTCCTGATACTCGAATTGAAGAGCCTATGCCATCCACTAGTGCATACCGACCTGAAACATCAGACTCAACCTATGACCCTACAGGAAACTATGCCGCTTTCCTGAAATACAACCAAGATAAAAATAAGATAGTCAGTACTCACCTGCAAGAATATAACGAAGACCTGATGAAAAGCCATTATAGATGTATCTTGATACCTATCTCCCTAGACCTTGATGAATCCGTCCCATACATCCCTGAAGTACTTGGTAATCTGGATAGTGTAAATAACATATTAAACGCTGAAAAAGAATTACATACATTTCAAAAGTTAACACTCAGAAATAAAGTTATTTACCTTGCATTTGTCAAAGTCCACCACTTTGACCAAACCTCTTACCCTGACATCTTTCTTACTCTGAAAAACATAAAAGTTGATTTATTGCAATCTGGTAATGTAAACGAAATAGCAATATCAGATTTTAAAAACCCTTACGAGAAACTATCATTTATAAAAATTTATAATATGCTGTCATTTATATTTGAAGGCAGTGGAATTGAGATTAATATATATCACAATAGTATAATGTATCCTTCATTGAGTGAAATAAAAAAAATGTTAATAGAAAATCATGATTTACCTGTAGCAGGACACCTAGGGTCAGTTAGAATGTACAATAGAATCAAAGAGAAATACTATTGGAAATTCATGAGAAGCGATATAGAAGATTATGTCAAACGTTGTTCTGCCTGCCAGGAGAACAAAGCATTAAGGCGAACTAACCAAGCGCCAATGCAGATTACTAGTACATCCACCTTACCATTTCAACGGGTAGCTCTTGACATCGTTGGACCTCTGCCAGAAGCCGGTACTGCTAAGTTAAAATATATTATGACGTTACAAGATGATTTAACAAAATATTCAGCTGCATATCCTATGCGCAGTGTCTCCTCAGAAGAAACCACGGACTGCGTCATACACTTTATTTCAATGTTTGGGATCCCAAAATCGATTCTCACAGATCAGGGTACCAACTTCACTGCGGACCTCTTCAAGAAAACTTGCGAGTTTCTGAAGATTAAGCAACTTTGGTCAACACCATACCATCCGCAAACTCAAGGTGCCATAGAACGGAGCCATTCCACGCTTAAAGAGTATCTAAAATCGTTTGTTAGCGAAAATCAAGACAATTGGTCGCGATATGTTTACACCGCTATGCTAACATATAATACAACCGTACATTGTACCACAAAATTCACTCCTTATGAGCTAGTATTTGGAAGAAAACCATTTCTCCCGGATTCAATATACCACGAAGATCCCGAAACCACCTATCCCGAGTATCTCAAAATGTTACAACATAAATTAATCCACTCTAGAAACAAAGCCATCGAAAATATTGACCACTCCAAAGAAAAGTCGAAAGCCTATTACGATAAACACACGCGAACTGTCACTTATAAAGTCGGTGATTTCGTGTATCTGAAAAACCATTTGCGACTTAGGAAGGCCTTGTCTCCTTTGTGGAAAGGACCTTATAAGGTCGTTAAGGTTCATAATAATAATAACGTCACATTACTCATCAACCGTAGACATATCAAACATCATTTCGATGAGATTAAGTTAGCCGATGTACGTGACCGATAATTTTAGTTTTAGTTTTTGTACTACTATTGTGTTGTGTACACATACTTAATTTTTTTTTTGACACCGTAATTTACTTTAGTTATATTTCTTTTTTCAGTATAATGGCTGAAGCCAACACGGACTTTGTCCAACCCATGACGTCGAGTCCTGGTATATATTTTGATTATATAGGTAAATTAAGAATACGTAGAGGTTCTTTAAATATACTATTACCTTTAGATGTTTCTCACATTGGCCCGCAAATAGATAATATCAATTCCGTTATAGGTACAGTTAGATACATATGTCAACAGAGTGACGTCATTGAAGATTTTACTTGCCATAATGCATTAACCTCTCTGACGGTCAGATTTAACGACGTTAGCAAAGAATTTGATAGTCTGTCTCACTTAATCTCTCATCGTTTTAAGCGCGGAGCTTGGATCGGTGGTGTAGGTAACATTTTTAAAACACTTTTTGGTTCATTAAATGAAGATGACGGTTTAAAATTCGAAAATGCCATTGCAACAATTCAGTCTAACGAAAAACAAATAGCATCACTTATGAAACAAAATATTTTGGTTACGACGTCATCTCTGTCTAGTTACAATAAGACTATACAAACACTAAAAATTAACGAGGAACATCTCAATGTAATGATCGACAATCTCTCGGCGATACTGAAAAACAATACGATTGCTTTGGACAAATTAACATTTTTGTCCCACCTTAACAGTATTCTTACCACTCTTGAAAGCATATTGTTAACACTATCTTTCCAATTAGAAGATATTACGAATGCAATCATGTTCAGCAGTCAAAATATCATGCATCCTTCTATAATTACACCATTACAACTTTACCGAGAGCTTGGCGATAACTATAAACACTTACCTAATGAAGTAGAATTACCAGTTAGGTTAGAATTAGATTTAATTTACGTTATAATGAACATATCTAGTGTAATTAGTTACTACTATAATAATAAGATAGTTTTTGTAATGCAGATCCCGCTTACCCTACCGAAAGATTTTAATCTTTTCCACAACATTCCGCTACCCATACCACATAGTTTAGATAACCCAGATAGCTTTGCTACTATACTACCTAGTAGCACGTACATATGTATGACCAAAGACAAACAACATTATTGTAACCTTGACAACCTAGGCCAGTGTAAAACAGTTGAACGCAAGACTTACATATGTGAAATACAAAGTGTATTTAGTTCAAACGCAAACCCCAGCTGTGAAAGTGAACTTCTAACAGAAATAGTTAAAGAAATACCAGTGCAGTGTGATACCAAATTACTACGTGGGAATTTAGATATTTGGAAATCTATAACAAATAATAGATGGATATACATCCAATCTCAACCTAGTAAAATATCAATAGATTGCGCTCAACAAAATTTGTTTGAAACCACATTATTGGGTACCGGTATACTACAAATTCCCAACTATTGTACTGCGTACTGTAAAACAGTTAGATTGATTCCTTTACACTATAATGTAATGAACACAACATATACCATAAACTCTTTTGGTTTTAATCTTGTAAACGACTCGTGTTGTAATTTATTAAGATTGAAAACAACTGTACCCGATGTGTCTCCTGTTTTATTACGTAATATCGACTTGGACGATTTGAGTAAAAATTCGAAATTGACAAACTCTCTTTTGAAGGACCTGGATCATATAATAGAACAGCCACATATAATAAAATATGGGACTCATTATTCAATCTCTTTTATTGTAGTAGTGTGTTTATTAGTGTGTTATGTAGTATATAAGTTAATTAGACTTAACCTGCCTGGCCGCAGCCTCGTCGGAATTATAAAAAGACCCACAGTCATTCCTGAGGTTCAACAACCTGTGGAATTAGAAACTATAGAGACAACTACCTTACCTAGGCTCAGAACTACAATTTAAGTAAGTAATATATATATATATATATATATATATATCTACATTCATAAACTTCGTTTTATAACCCCGAAGTTTAGACTAAATCGGGGGGTTGTTACGCCTTGAGCATGTGAGTGAATCTGCATACGGAGTGCTGCGTCAGCTCCCTCGATTCTCGGGCTAGGGATGAGTAAGTCATAGGATTCAGTCTTGTTCGATTACCAATACCCGACGGACGGCTGCCAAAAGGCTCCGATAGCCTAAGTGACCTAAATTGTGTATCCTAAATATTACAGACTGTGCATCATCAATAAATCTTTTTTTTTAAACCCCCTCACACAAGGCCCGCATAACAGTACGCAGTAAGATTAGTTCCCAACTCTGTAGCCCGATAATATGCCCGCATGACGTTTTCATTAATTTAATTAGTCCATTTCATGCGGCGCACATCACCACCGGCAGCGGGGGCCCTATTCGAAGTCAGTGGTCCTCGGGGTCCCAAGCAGGTCGGTGGCCGGGTTTTCCCCTGCCGACGCACAGGTGTTGGCGACGTCGGCGGGGAAAAATACTAAATTATTATTATTATTACTTTGTGCGCTGCCGTACCGTTCTTCCGATCATCATAAAATGTTGCATTAATGTTACCAGAGATACATAAAAGGAAATAGAGTACCTTTCATCCAGAAAAAAGTACAATTAATTTCACGCGAGCAAAGGCAAAAGCTAGTAGGTATAAAGTAAGACTTGTAAATCTACATTATGTCTTCCAATCTTGACACATAATATTCACAATAAAGAACAATATAGTAACACTGCATTAGGCACAGTAGGTGTCTATTTACAATAAAGGTTAATATTTATGACTTTACAGTGTTAAATATTAGTTTTCAGATTTTTATACATATCGAGGTAAATACGTTACAAACATACAAAGGTATAATTTTGTTTATAACATTTTTTTTTGGGTACATGACTACCGCCGCCCATGGGAACCTGCAACTAGCCTCACTTATTCGGCGAAAAGCAATGCAAGCATTGCTTCACTATCGATTTTTTGTGAGGCCGTGATATCATTCTGAGCCGGCCCATACGTACCGAAGCAGTCTCTCCCACTGTGATTTTCAAATGACTTGGTATTCATAAATTATGTGTTAGGACAAGATTATGGTTGGAACATCCGTGGGGGACATATAGAGACGCGTGAGTAACCTTGACAGAATTTTAAAATTTACTTAAAGGCGGGTATGTTAGCCCCGCTTCTCAAGATTCAAGAGAGGTTAGCTAGCTCCCGTCCAAATAAATACACTCGAGAGCAATGTATCCGGGTCACATTATGATTCGAATTCGGGTTACATAAAGATATATGAAAATCTCGAAAGCTAAGAATGCTAGCTTAGTGAAATAAATTGTGTTTAATAGACAATTAAATACTTCTTAATGAAAGACGAGCGCATTAAAAAGCTGCTCAACTTTGCCTCTAGGTCCTTCAAAAGAGACATTGCCAGGGCGAAGTCGTACATTGGCAGAATTGGTGAGAGACTGGTGAATCTTTCTTCTGGAACTCGTGCATTTTGGTCTCTTGCCAAAGCTATCCAAGGGAATTTCTGTAGACCATGTAGACCAATACATAACCATGCATATACATATATCTATACATATGCAAATAAATAGAATAATTTAAATATTCAAAATATACCATAATATGATATTATAAAGTTATTTGTTTTCTATAAAACTCGAGGACTTTAGTTTTAAAAGTGTGACGGCTAGTGGATATTCTAGTTCTGCATTCCAGTCCATCTCGGGAATGAATTCTCGAAGATTTTTTTTGCCCATCTTTTCCGAAAGACAAACTTAACTTTGCGGTTGCAATTTACGACAAGTCAACTTTCCAACCGCAAAATATAAGTTTGTAATCACAAAAACTATTTTTATACGTGGTAAAAGTAAAACCACAAATTAACGACTTTCGGATTTTTTCCTTTACTTGCGCTATCAGACCTTGCTTCTTACCAAATTTCATGATTCTAGATCAATGGGAAGTACCCTAAGGTTTTGATTTAAGTACCTGTGAAAAGTTCAAATTTGTTAAAATCTAAGGCTTAATAAAATTAGAAAAATAGTTAATAAAATAGTAAATAAGAGTTAAAAGAAATTATAAAGCAAATATTGCTAAATTGGCTAATCCACTTTCGGCATTATTTAATAAATGCATCGACACTATCAAAGATATATGAAAAATTTATTAAAACTCAGATCATGGTACATTTTAACAAAAATAAAATTATAAATTTGAGGCGATTCGGATACCAAAAAGGTGTCGGTACCTCAGATGCAATGAACACCTTGGTAAATGATATAGTCAGTAAATTTAACGAAAAGTTGTAGAGAGATATTTGTAGACCTTAGCGCCGCATTTGACACAATTAATAATGAACTTCTACTCGCAAAGCTTGAATATTATGCTGTTGGGGGCAATACCCTAAAGCTGATGGAATCCTACTTGCGTAATAGGTGTATGTACGGCGAAATAAAAACGTAGACGAAAGCAAATGTGAATTTGCACATAGATCTAAAATTCCAACGCTAAAAAAAGGTATGTGCCTCAAAGATCCATTTTGGGACCAATTTCGTACATAATATTCATGAACGATCTCATTAACCTAATTCAAAAATATCAGTCAGGTGCAAATCTTGTAGTCTTTACAGACGACTAACTTAATACTAAACACCAAAAAACGAATGTAATTTTATTCAAAACTACGGCTTGTAACAATGAAAAAATTAAGTTTGAGTGGTGAATGGTAAAAAAGTTGTATCAGTGGAAAAAGTTATATTTCTAGGCATATAAATACATAGATTTGCACTTGAATTGGAAACAAGAACTTGATGCCAATATCATCTTATACACTGTCAGTCTCAGCGATGAATTAGAAATAAGTCAACTTAAAATGTATTAACTTGAAATGTACTACGCGCTAGTCGAATCTAGAATCTATACTTATAATACACAATGTCGCAGTCACAGAGCGTTTATCCTACAAAAGCGTACCATTAGGACCATAGTTATAATTAAACAATACGAATCCTACAGAGAGCACTTTATTAAATTACAAATAATGATTGTGCCCAGTCTGTTCATATTGGTTTTATTAAACGACTTAGCAAAATATATAAATCAGCACGAGTCACAAGAATACGTCAGATCAGAGAAGAGACAGAGAGGATCTAAATTGAATATTGCTAAGCATTGTACTTCCTAGGATAATTGATCGATTGCTATCAAGCAATTGAAATATTTAACAACTTGACAATTAATTTAAAAATATTAATTCATAACACAAATACTTTTAAAACCAAACTTAAGGCGTTATTATTGGAATAGTGTTTTTATTCCATACCAAAATTTATGACAAATGATAGCAATAATGAAGATAATCTAATATTTTAATAAATTAATTTTTTTTTTTTTGACGTGACAACGTCTTATAAATTGGTTTGCCGGGTGACACTTCAAGAAACTGCGTTACGCTCCGCTCACGTTATGCGCTCACAATGAGAGCGAGTGAGAGGCACGCGTTTTAAATATAATTCTTTGTATAAATAAATGTTTTAAATTGTTACTATTATTTCATCCTTCTTCCTACTATACGAATGAATATTCACATTAAAATTATTTTACCACTCAAAGTCGTTGTCACGTAAAACTTTCGCCCGTATACCGACTTTACAGGCAACCAATTTTTTTTTCTTTAAATTATGTGTGTGTAAGTACACTACGTTCCTCTTGATTAAATAAATAAAAATAGGCTCGAACTTATCTACCTTATAAAATCTTTTACTGGAATTTTAAACAACGACATCAAAGGACGTCCAGAAATTAAAGGAGGTAAATTATTAAAATTTATCGATCCAAAATTATCACTTAACAAATTTAATTCTATAATAGGTCATTTAAACAATATTACGTTATTTTATTAGCAAAATTTTTATACAACGTAGGTCCTTAGCGAAGTATCTTTGAAACCGAAAAAAAGAGATAATTTCCATAATTTTAATGGGTACTTCTAAAATTTCAAGTCAATAGTAATTGAATTATTTTATGATTAAGAAGAGCCTTGACATTAAGAAATAATTATAGTTCAGTAAAACTTAAGAAAACCCGCGTTAATGACGAATCGAATTAAAAAGTAAAAAAGAGTTCTACTATTTACCTTCTGGCTTCATCATCAGACCATCGATACCGAGTCCAAACTGTTGGACTTGTCAAAACGAAAACTCATATGTGCCCAAACTCGAGGAGATTAGCAGAGTTCCTCTATCCACCACCTTGCTCCATCATCAGATCAGCTCTAAGATGCCAAATTATAGTGTTGTTACCCAAACTGTATATATTGTAGTGTTGGGGAAATGCGTATGTACTCAGGGAAAGGGATGTATGTCGAGAGGAGAACAATTAAAACATTTACAAGGACTTAACTAAATATAATGTTTACTGAACTTAACACATTTCACAATTATGATAGCTTTTATAATTTCTTCAACAAAACGTCGCGTTTTAAAAAGACGGTCCAGACTCTCAGCCGTCTCGATGTGACTCTTTCGATTAATTTGAATTGCATATCTTTTCCTAGAAAAGAACGATTATTCTTCATTCGAGTTTAGTGATACCAGCCAGGACCTCCGTGGCTAGTCAAGGAGTTTTCGTTCCGATAGAAGAAGGTTGAAAGTAGCGCAGGAGGTCCCGATGCCACAATATGTACATACAAAGTTAATTTCGATACGAAAATTAGAAATAGTTTAAAATTTACTTTCAAAATTTGTTTACATAGTTATCTACTTAGTTAGTTACAAGTGAAGCTAAGAAAAGCGTGATAAAAACACTCAAATGCTTAATTTAACCTGAAAAATAATATTAAGTAGCCTGTTACTGTTTTGTTTTATGCATCAGATTATATTTAGCGTCTGAGAGAGTTAAAGCACATGACGAATATGGCATGTATCTACCAGGGATCTCAATAATTATCGAATAAAATAAATACACAATAAAAAAAAATACGTAAATCGCAGTCAATCGGCAAACTGAAATGACAACACGTCTAAGACGTCCTTACACGTGTAAGGTTGGTGTGCACATAAAATCGACGCAACGCGTGTTAATTTCTTCAAATTCACTGTTCGATTCATTCATTTTACACTACACTAATGATAACATAGTCGAAAACCAGCGCAAAATGCACGACACGCGTTGCGTTGATTTTATGTGCACACTAACCTTACACGCGTAAGACGTCTCAGACTGTACGTCGGCCTAGTCTCAGACGTGTGCGTCGGCCTAATGTAGCTCTCGCTTTACTGTCTCCGTAGCAAGGGGCGAGATCGCGGTGTCAATATTCTCTAATTAGAATTTCGATGGATTAATGGAGGGCAATCATCCATCGAAATTCTATATTCTAAAATTCCGCTCTAGAATTTAATCAAGCAGACAGACACAAGACATAACGTGTTTGCAGCATATACCAACATAACTTTGAAGGTAAAGCTTATGCTCGCTGTGCTTCTGGTTCTTTAAGATGTAGACATAATATGTAAAAATTCTCAGCTGCACGGGAGAGAAGTGCACAATGGATAGGTCATAGGTTCGCCACCTATTACCTATTACGGGGCACAAAAAATCTTGCTGATGATGTAACACAACGCCGCTTCTACCTTCGAGTATCATACACGTGGGAATACAAAAATGTATACGTAGTAACTACTTAATCATTATAAAGATCTCTGATTATAGTAAGTAATTCAGTTGAAACATATAAATATTATTAGAGGCCATGTCGAGACGGCGCGTCCTGATGGTTGACCCCTGCGGCTAAATCGTTCAGTAGCTGATTTTCTGATTCATGGTAAATACGATGTTCATATTTAAATGGCTATAAGTAGACATCTACGTCTCTGTATTGGCACGTGTAAACAATATATAAACTATATGTGGTTGTTACACTTGCCAACGCTTATTTATAATAACTTTAAAAGGTTCATATTATTTCACTATGGAGGTTATTCCTGTTAATGTTTAGAGGTTGTTTATTTTGCAATGCTTGTGATGCGTGAATTTATAAGATAATGCTTTATATTGTACTGGAATAACAAAACACATAACTCACTTATCATCCTAATATAATTTATTATTAGGCTCTACAGTCAGCTGACTTTTATTTTTCTTCAAGATATTGGGTTAGCTATAATTTGATACAATTCTCAATCGGGAGGAAATGACTAAAAATATTTTTTTTTCTACGTGCGCGGAAGGCTGCTGCTCCTCAACCCCCCGACGGAAACGCAGCTGACGTTCACGAGGCTTCATGATACAACTTTCTGAAGCATATTACGAGTTTTCGCCCGAGAGGGAATTGGTCAAGAAAATCTGATGCTGGCTCGCGGGCCAAATGGACGCCTTAAAGAAGCTACGTGTCTCTGGGTTATGTGTGCTACTTAAGAGGGGATAAGACTTTGCACATAAGGGGGATAAGGATAAGGCAAATGCAGAGATAGCATATTGCTATAAGCCTTGTATTCCTGCCTATGTTTGGCGTTTGAGATACGTCGTGATTTTTTTTTTGTTACAAACAATAAAAAAGAATTTAAAAATAAATAAAGGAAATGAAAGGAAGTTCATTGAATAAAATACAGCATACGACAAAATAAAACGATAAAAAAGAATATTGAAGAAATCTATTTTTAGTGAAAGACTTTAATGAAGGTTTGTTGATGTGTTATAGAGGCGCACTAAAGTCAGTTTTTTTTTAATTTTCAGGTGAAGTTTTTGTCGCCTTGTATTTGGTGTACATCACTACATATTATAAACAAAGTCCCCCTCCGTGTCTGTCTGTCTGTCTGTTCGCGATAAACTGAAAAACTACTGAATGGATTTTCATGCGGTTAGTAATAGACAGAGTGATTCATGAGGAAGGTTTAGGTGTATAATCATTTGTTAAGATTTTGTATAAATTGATTGAAATAATTGTGTTGGTAATTACGTGTGAAGCCGGGGCGAGTTGCTAGTTTAAAAATAAATAATATGAATTTCAGAGAATCTCTGAGGAAGTTCTTACATGGTTGTCTCCGCTTAGTACTCAGCTTAATCATCACCACCATTCAAATTCACACAGTAGAATCTTTGAAAAAAATTTTTATATCACTTACCTAAAAATATTTAGTAATTTGCATCACAAAGATGTCTCAACAACTCACAGTTTGTAGACACACTGCAGTCCATTTGCGCTAATTGTCAATAGCCACTCTATCGGAACCGCCTACTTCGTCGCATTTAACATTTTTTATGTTTGGCTTAGTGACCGCTCAGTTGGATAATTTTTCGGATTAAAAAAAATATCGTGTAAATTTAACCTACCAATTTTTCTGCAAAAATAGTGTCCTTGAGTGATACCTAATGCCAAAAAAAATTGGAAGGTGACCAACATTTCACGCTATAGGCTCGCTCCCTGAATGAATTAATAAACTCATATAAAAGTAAAACATTTGAGTACTAAAATGAATGAAAACCCGTGTCATCCATGTCATTTTCTTCTAATACGAAGGTTGTCGCAAGGATAATGCACAACACACTCTATCGAAGTCCTCAGTGTTTGGACAGCGCCCGGATCCCGTGACGATCATTGGCTCATTAATCCTCCGGTGCACATCCATCATCTAAAGTGAGTGCGTTTGCGAGGAATGTGGAAGAGGAACGAGGACAGCGAAGTTTCGCAGAAGTTGTAACTCACGCCGCGCCGGTGAGAGCATAAAAATCGCCCGCCTCTAGGAGGATACCGACCTGGGGTAACTGTTGAAATATACATTATATCTGCTTAATTTGCTTATACTCGTGTGTAACCTTAACACATTTTGTCACAAATTCTAGGATCGCTTGCGCTACTACTTAAAATATTGTTGTTTATTTTATAACTGTCTAGTCGTTCCCCGCAGTTTCAGGTGGGTTTACGGTTACTACTCCGCTCCTAAGCATCGTAGCGTGGTGTTCAATAGCCTACACCGTGCCTACACCTTCCTCAAGAGCTAGGCTAACGAAGGCGAAAAAGAATTTCTCAAATCCGACTGGTGGTCAGCACCAAACAGCATCAGCTTTATTTATATTAGTAATGAACTGAATCTATACTAATATTATAAAGCTGAAGAGTTTGTTTGATTGTTTGTTTTGTTGATTTTTCAAGTCGGACTACTATTTCCTAAGATTAGCGATCTTAGGAACTACTGGTCCGAAATGAAAAAAATATTTTTGTGTTGGATAGTCATTTTTCGAGGGAGGCTATAAACCTCACGTTACGACAAATAGGAGCGGAACATCAATGAAAAATGTTGCGAAAACGTGAAAAATTATTCCTTTTGAGAGCTTCCGTGGCGTGCGCTGCGTAAACGGTTAAAGTTACGCAAACATCATATATGAAGGAAATGTTCCCCTTTAAAAGTTCTAAAACAAGTCCGCGACAGCATATGTCTATCTTTTAAGGTTGACTCACTATAACCTTTTATTATGGTAATCAAATATGTTCTAATATAATGCATTATTTGCGACAAACTCCGCAACAAAATAATGATCAAGCACCACGCGCGCATTTATGATGTGCAAGTCGGGTCATGAGGGGAAGGGCGCTGGCCAATTGCTTTTTTTAATATGTTTTTGCGATATCTCATCGTATAATAATACTTTTTAAGTAAATAAGTTAGTAATAAGTTTTGTTTTTGTTAATTTCAATTTTTTTTTAATTATTTCTCAACTAAGTAACTAGGTACTTATCGTTCAACATAGTTACTTGTCTAAGTACATAATTTGATTTTGTAGTAATTTTCTTCTGGGTATAGTTTCGCTTATTCTTTTAACGTTTGTTTTTTTTTTTTAATTTAAGTATTTAAGCAAGAAAATAAAACTGCAGTACTTTCAAATATCTACTACAACCCCACTACTTTTACCCTGCGTTTCTTTATTATTCCTGTTCCCGTGACATTTTTACTATAGTTCAACTCTTACTGATCATAGCGTGACGTACCTAAAATAGCTTTTTAAAGTAATGTAGTATTATTAGTAGCTTGTTTCCTCAAATTAACGCGGGTGAAACCGTAGGGCACATTTAGTTATAAATAAAATAGGACCGAAACATATATAAAGTGTACAAGCAACGTTATTTTACATGAAACTCAAGTCTTCTGCTACAAAATGATGCCTGACGCATAGTAATATCAGAACATTACAATAACTTTATAAAACTATTTTACTATTCGTCTACACATGACTGTAGACTGTTGGATTCGTTCTATATACAAATTCAATAATATTACACGTGACACGCATGACTTTGGCGAATTTGTGATCAATTACCTAAAAAGAAAACATTTCATGGTTTTTACAAAAACTGTATTGTGAAATAAATATATTATATTTTTGACATCGTTTTTTTTTAATTCAACTAGAAGGTCTTCTGAAAAGTCCCTTTAATATTGACCATTGTTTAATACAAGGTTCAGCAATCCTAAGATAATGTTTAGTACCCACTTGTAGCAAAAATAATTAAAAAAAACGGGAGGTGCCTAATGGTGACGATATTGTCCCCTCAATCATTTTTGTTAAAAAAACAACCGGACAAGTGCAAGTCTGACTCGCGCACCAAGAGTTCCGTAAGCAAACAAACTTGTATGTAGATAGTACGTCCACCTCGGGAATCAACTCTCGCAGATTTTTGCCCGTCTTCTCCGAAACACAAACTTAACTTTGCAGTTCTAAAAATATTCTCCAATACATCAATGTATGACGAAGTGAACTTTGTCGTACATCGATGTAAGTAGATCGATGTTTTTTATGTGGTATAACAAATGAACGACTTTCGGATTTTTTCCTTCACTTGTGCTGTCAGACCTTGCTTCTTACCAAATTTCATGATTTTAGGTCAATGGGAAGTACCCTATAGGTTTTGATTTACCTTTTTTTTTTTTTTTTTATTTTTTTCGTGTGGAAACCCCCACGGGTCATCACCTCACCGGAGCTAACGGTGAGGTGGTATGTCGGAATCGAACCGACTAAAACCACACGGTGTTCCGTCACAAGTGGGTCTATTGCAAGGGACCCGGGATACCCTAAGAAGGAAGCCTCCGGGAACCCCTGCAGACCTTGGCCGCCTCTTGATCAACAGGCGGCCACACCGTGGTGTACGGGGGGCCTTGCCCCCTCCGATTTGGAGACGCGCGCTCGGAACACGTCGCGCCACCGTCTCAGGCCTGCTTCTGCCAGGGTAACGGACAGCCCCATCCGTCACCCCCAGGCCAGCGCTCATGGAGGCCGGAGGTCGTTCTGCGCTCTCCGGCGCCTGGTGCGTCTACTGCGGGACGGGAGAGTACTCGTTCTCTCCCGTACCCTTTCCGCCGCCTCTTTAGCCATCATCACTTCCTCGCAAAATGAGGCTGCGGAATTCCACGCACTCTCGCTTTGGACCATGGACAGAACCATGGTGTCCAGCGAGAGGCTTCCCACACCGATAGCCGTCGCGAGGTCGTGGCGCTGTTGCATCCACGCTGAGCACTCCACAAGAGTGTGGAGTGCAGTGTCCTCGCGACTGCCTCCGCAGTGGTGGCACGCAGACGTTGGCTCCCGGCCTATACGACACAGGTACTTGCCGAAACAGCCGTGTCCAGTGAGTATCTGCGTCAGCCGGTAGGAGAGGTTGCCATGTCGCCTCTCTAGCCAATCCTCCATGACGGGTCTTACCGCCACAATTGTGGCGTGCCCTGCGCTCGGTCGCTCAAGTCGTTCTTTCCACTCGACCATTGAGACCTGGTGAAGATGGGACCGTTGTGCCTTGATTTCACAAGGCATGGGTCTCAGGCCCCTCTCCAGTGCCTCCTTGCGCCAGTTGTATAGCGACGCAAGATTTCTCGCTTCCAGGTCCCATGGTAAAGTTCCGGCTAGGAGACTCGAGTTTAGGGGCCAGACTCCGAAAATGATGTCCGAAGTCCCATCGACTATCGAGTACGAGCCCCAGATATTTCATCGAGGGCTCGATGCCGATGCAAACACCTCCTACAATAATGCTGGATCCTGATGGCGGCCTCTTCCGAGGCCCATGGAAACAGAGGGCCTCCGATTTATGTAAGGCCACCTCGAGACCCAGCCGCCGAATTCTTCCAACGACTTGAGCAACCCCGGCCGTGGCTTTTATGATTGCGTCACGGTGTGTCTTGCCGCGCGCCGTTACGAGAGTGTCGTCCGCATAGCAGGTCACGGCGACACCTCCCAAGAACACACCGGGCAGCACCCAGTCGTAGCCAATGTTCCACAGGAGTGGGCCTAGCACCGACCCCTGAGGAACACCGCACGACATCTCTCGCCTTCCGTACCCTGCCCGACTTGGGTAGATTACGGCTCTGTCCGTCAGATATGCCCCGACAATGCGGCGAAGGTAGAGGGGCACTCCATGAAAAATGAGTGCCTCCCTGATGCAACTCCAGGGCAAGGTGTTGAAGGCGTTGGCGATGTCGAGAGACACCGCCAGCATCACCTCACCCCGGGACACTGCTTCCTCCGCCAGGCCCTTTACACGCGTGATGGCATCCACAGTGGAACGCCCCCGACGGAAACCAAATTGATTTTCCGCCAGGTCCGGCCCCACTCTTGAAAGATGCTCGACGAGGCGGTCTGCAATGATTCGCTCAAAGAGCTTACAGACCTCGTCGAGCAGCACGATGGGCCGGTAAGCAGAGGGTGAGTCTTGCGGACGTCCCACCTTCTGGATGAGGACCAGTTTCCCCGTCTGCCACAGTTTAGGAAACTGGCCTTGCTCTAAGCATGCGGTAAAGAGCCCTTTTAGTCGAGACCCAAGAGCCTTAAGGGCCAGAACCCAAGCTCGGCCTGGGATGCCGTCAGGTCCTGGAGCGGTGTTTTTTGCTCGGAGCCGTTGCACCGCCGCCCTTAGTTCTACCCAAGTAACTTCGGGGGCGTCGTCGTCTTCGGCGTAGGGCGCCTGAGGTTGAGTCATCGGTGGAGGTACATGCTCCTCTACTCGCATTGGAAATAAGGAGCCAACAATTCCTTCAAGCAGCTCAGGCCGGAGACTCTGAGTCAGCGGGGGAGCCCAAGGACGCAGTTTGCCTCTTACCATAAGGTAGGGGCGTCCCCACGGATTTCTTTCCAGAGTCTCCAGTAACTCGCGGCGGGCCTCTGATTTGGCCCGTTTTATAGCCGCTTGAAGGTTTCTCTTGGCAAGCCTATAACCAGAGAGGAGTTCCGCCTCCAGAGCTGTCGCATCATATGGTCGGCGACGCCTCCTGCGAAACCTGGAGTACTGGCGGCGCGCGGTCACGCAAGATTCCCGTAGGCGCGCAATCTCTGGTGTCCACCAATACACCTGGCGTTTAGCAGTCCTGGGGTGGACCCTAGGCATTGCAGCGTCACATATGTGCGACATAGCCTCCCGGAACCAGTCTGCCTCTACATTAACATCCACAGGCCCGTCCGGTGCAGAGACCCAGGCCTGTACGATGGAGGCCTCCAGGAGGAGCTCCCGATCCAAACGCTTAAGCGCCCAACGCCGACTATGTGGAACCGTCCTGACTGACGCATCAGAAGTCTGGGTAGTCTGGGTGGAGACGCCGAACCGAATATATCGGTGGTCGGAAAATGTCTCCACCTCCTCTAAAACTCGCCAGTCTAGAACACGGCGTGCTAGAGCAGGGCTCGCGAACGAGATGTCTACGATCGAACTGCCCTGCTGACGCACGCACGTGGGGACGGAGCCCCGGTTTAGGAGGACCAGGCAAGATGATATGGCCCACTCCTCCAGTGCCGCGCCTCTCGCACTAGTGGCTGGGGAACCCCAGGCCGTTGACTTGGCATTAAAGTCCCCCAGGACCAATGTGGGACGAGGGCGACATCCTTCGACGACGACAGCCAGCTGAATGAGCCAATCCTCAAACTCAGCCAGGACACGATTTGGCGAGAAGTATACAGCCACGACCGCAATCTCATTAATAGCCGCCGCAACGCATCCCCGTCCTCTTGCTATGACAGCAAGGGAAGGAGTACCTGAAGTGGTAATACGGACGATGGCCGCCAAGCCGTCAAGGTCCCCGACCCAAACGTCTCCGGGAGGAACGAAATACGGCTCGGCGATAGCGGCGACGTTAATCGACCACTGTGCCATACTCTGGAGCAGAAGGTCCTGAGCAGTAACACAGTGGTTTAGATTTCCCTGCAAGATGCGGAGATGTGGATCCATTAGTGGACGTCCATTTCAACATTCCGCTGCGAATCAGTTGCCTCGTTGGCACTCACAACTTGTACCGTGGGTTGTCTAGCCTGGCTCCCCCTTTTATTTTTGGGCTTAGGCTTAGCCGCGGTGCAGGCTTTGGTTCCTGCGCGGTGTTCAGTCGGCTTACCTTCAGCCGCGCACTTAAAACAGTGCGGTGGGGCATCGCAAGAAGCGGCCTTGTGACCGGGCTGGCCACATCGAAAGCATCGATCACATGCCGTTAACTCCGCCGTGCACTGAACCCCTACATGACCTATAGACAGGCAACGATAGCACCTTGTCAGCCGGGGCTGCAGTAGTCGCACCTGCGCCTTCAGAAAGCCTCCAAGCAGGAGGCTTCGACCATTTACAAGCTTTTGGGCTGATGCAACGGGACAACTGATCACTGCAGTCCCCAAACCGTCAAGGCCCAAGCGAATTACTCCGGCCTTAACCTGATTGGGGGGGCAGCCCCCAACCTCCGCTACAGCAGCCACAATTTCAGCCGTTGTTACAGCGTCATCCAATCCCAAGATGCGCACGTCTGCACACTTAGTGGGCCTAGACACTCGGACGTTAGCCTCATCTAGTGACTCACGGAGTTTGGCTGCAAGTGCATCCGCTTTGACACCACTGGTGCCGCCAGGTATTTCAAGAAGTCGAGCTCCTGTCCGAGTGGTCTTACATCGGACTCCGGGAATCTCGAGAGCCTTGAGGTCAACGCTGGCTTTCGCTTTTTGCAGGACCTCGGCATACTTCACACCCTTCTCCGTAGCTTCCGCTGTCAGCGTAAGTACGACAGCTGTAGAGCGGGGTGCGCGGAGTCTCGGTTCCTTTGCCGTAGTACCCTTGGTAGCTTTCTTGGCTGCCTTCCTCTTTCTCTTTTTACGCTTTTTACGAGCTCCAGCTACTTCCCAAACTTCATCTTTCTGGGGCTGTACTAAAGAATCAGGGGCTGCGGGAGCCGGCACTTCCGTGTTATTTCCTGCCTGATTTTTATTTGTATTGCTATTTCTATTTGCCCCAGCCACTGAGGCTACTGGAGCCGTAGTTGTAGCCGCCTTGTTAGTTGGAGGAGGGCGAACCGCAGGTCTTGCTCTGGTCGCGGCTGCATATGTAGTCGTACTGGGTGCCGTCAAGGGTGGGTGAAGTTTAACGCCTTCTAAGGCGGAGATCCGCTTCATGAGGCGCCCCTCCAGCTCCGACACGAGCCTAGCCATAATCGGCTCTGTTTGCTGCACGGATACATGCTCACCTCTTACACTGCGGTGATTATTCAAATCTTCTCGCAGCGCGTGCATCTCTTTTCGCAGCTCCATATTCCACTTTTCAGAGTCGGCTAGTCGAGACTCCAGTCGAGTGATATACTGCCGAAGTTTGGTGGTCTCCTCGGAGGACGAAGGTTTCTGGAGAGCCTCCATTGCCTCCTTGATTGAGGAAGCCGCCTCTGTCAGAGCCTTTTGACTAGCGGCTTTGAGTCCCTTGGAGACTTTGGTAACCTCCCCAATTCGTATCAGCGCCTCGTTTAGTTTTGCTGCCAGCGGAGGGCTATTCTCTGCGAAGTTAGGACCTCCAGTGATTTGAGGGCTCCTATTCCTTGCTTCTGCTCTCTCTGCTCTTTTCGTTGCTAGGTCCAAGAACAGGCTTTTCAGGCGCTGTTCCTCTTCCTCGTGCTGAGCGGCTTTATCGGCAGCTCTGAGAGCTGCAGCCTCTTTTCGAGCTTTCTCAACTCCAATATAAGCCCCAGTCGTTGGCGGTCGGCCTCTACCGCGACGTGCCGTCGGCATCTTTGCAGCTGGTTGTGCCTCGTCACACGATGAGGTGTCCGAGCCGATTCCAGAGCGACTTCGGCTTCGTCCAGACTCAGTCTTACTGGGATGGGGCCTCTTTTCACCACGCCAAAATTTTCTGGCAGCCATTTCTGTAATGGGTTTAACAGGCAGTTCACTTCTTATACTACTATCTGACTTACTGTCAGATATGTATTCAGCTGTTTCCCCTGTCGCGACCTCCGCGTTTATGTTGGTAGCCGATTTAGAGCTGGCTACAGGGCTCGTTAGGCATTGGTTGCCCCCCCCAGAATACGAATGGGGTCTGTCAGCGCCGACCGGTGCTGAGTGGGATTCCCCAGACGAAGAGAGTCCGGGACCCACCTGGGTAGCTACATTTGTAATTACCTCTGCCATGTTATTAGTTTAACGTCCTCCGACGGTGACGCCCTCGGGACTGAGTTCCCCTCAGCCATTCATCCCATTGCCGGGCGTCAGAGCGTGAGATTAGGGTAATTTTTATAGAGGTTTTCTTCCTCGTAGCTCCGAAGAGACGCCGCTCCTGTCAATTCAGGCTTGCGGCTTGGCCAGGCGGTGGTCTGTGTCAGACCGGTGTCCAACGCCTCTAGATAAATCTAAAGACGAAGGACCCGCCCGCCCCGAGATTGTAATTTTTGAAAAGGTTTTCTTCCTCAAAGCTCCGAAGAGCCCCCGTACTTGTCTGCTGTCAGACAAGGCTACGGTCGGTCCAAAGTGTGTCAACTGACTCTAAATAAATTCAGAGACGGTGAACCCATCGACCCATTATCGTTTCTCCCCACATGTCCTCTGCTTAAATCAGAGGGCTGACGGAGAAACACGAAGTTGCCCAGGGGTTGGGCCCTTCTTTGCCAGAATATTAGCCGTGGGCGATGACGCCCTCCCCACGAAGAAAAGAGGAGCGTCATCGCCCCCGTTGCCCAGGGTGCACCACGAGGAGGTTTTCTAAGGCTAGCACCCCAGGTTTTGATTTACCTGCGAAATCCTCAAATTTGTTAAAATCTAAGGCTTAATGGCCGCATTTTTTTATTGCATTGACTTAGAAACTTATTTTTTTTTTTTTTTTTTTACAGCTTCACAAGGGACCGCTGACACCAGTATTTGATGTTAATTTCAACTTGATGCCTCCACGAGTTCCTGAGGACAAGGGTCTTAACAGACACACAGACAGAATGATATAACAAACAAATTAACTACTTTCAGATTTTTTCTTTACTCGTGCTATGAGACCTTGTTTCTTACCAAATTTCATGATTCTAGGTCAATGGGACTTAATAGATTTTGATTTACCTGCAAAATGTTCAAATTTGTTCAAATCTAAGGCTTAAATGGCTGTATCTTTTGATTGCATTTACTTAGAAGTTTGATTTTTTACAGCTTCATGGGGCCGCAGATATAAGTATTTGATATTAATTTCAACTGTCTACGTCCAAGGTTTCCCGAGAAAAAGCGTCTTGACAGGCAGACGGACAACACAATGATCCTATAAGGGTTCCTTTTATTCTCTTAGGGAACGGAACCCTAAAAACAAATTAGTTGGTTCGTTGGTTGTTGCCCAGTATATTAAGACAACGATGACTGGTTACCTAGTTATCATTTACGTAATAAAATCTATCTATGTATGTATAGCAACTTACAAACATGTTAGGTAAATAGACAATTATTCTCAAGTATGATAATTAATTGGCTACTAGGATAGTTTCCTATAAATAAAATAAAATTATTTAACATACTTTTTTTTAATGTTAGAAAAGATCTCGAAAAATTTATTTCATTACGATTTTCAAGTTTTTTTTTATCAAGGTTTATATTATCAAACCAAAGGTTAAAAAGAAATGTTTCCACAACACTACATTTCATAGAAGTTTTTAAAGTCAATGAGACAGTGTTGTGAATTTAGTTATCACAGTTGTAGTTAGGGAACAATTGACGTCATTTCATCGTACATTAGACACAAATTCCGAATCACAGACAATTGCCTCCTGTAATTTGCTGACGCATAGTTAGAATGCAGTTGTACTTACTGTTTGGTTTTACTACTGTTTCTGAAGATGTTACTAAACTATCGCTCGAAATAAGCTATGTTTAAATGTTCTAAAGTTTAAAGTTAACATTTATTTCCTGACAAACCGTAATAACATTTTACTGAGATCGAGAACTCGTTCAGTAGCGCATTGCGATAGGCTAAATTAAATTCCTACTTGTGTTACACGCTTTTATTTTATTGTAAACTCTTGTACAATCTATGTTTGTGATTTTGAAGTAAAGTAAAAATATGTAAGTATGAGTGAAGGTAAGCAATATCAACTCGACAGAGTTACTACAAGTCGTTTTGGGATTGTCAATCAATGGCGTCATATCTTCAACAATATATTTTGTTATTGAAATATATACTAGATCGTTCAATAAGTCCCGAGACTAACTTCTAGATGGTGATATAATTGTATTTTTTTTTATTTTTGATAGTATTGGCCATCCAAATATGATGTATATCATTTTTTTTGAAAATCGAACAATAAAATATTGAGTTACAGATATTTATGTGACGCTACATAGATATCTACATGAAGATTTCAACTGGTAGTGTTTTCACTAGTGATGCCACGAATATAGACCGGCAGCTCGCGACAGATTTTATCGATCAATCGTATCACGTATGCCCTTCAAGTTGTTGATTATATAGTAGGTTTAACTAAAAAATGGATATAAGCGAGATTGTGAGAGCGGGACATGTAGCGTGCAATGTCATGTGAAATTGCAAAAATATGATCATTTTTAATCAATCGAATCACGTATGCCATTCATGCCTTGATAAAATTTATGAAAAATACGATGCGGACAAGTATAAGGCATACGTGTAGGTCGGGTCCCTGTGGCTGAACTCAGTCCACATATTTGCAAAAAAAAAATAATAATTTTCGCCAATCGAATTACGGATGCCGTGTATACTAAATGTTTATATTAATTGTGAATATAATTTGTAACTAGTCGGCATACGCTTAAACTGGGGCCTACATTTTTTTTCAATTTTCAAAATAAAATTGATTTTTAAATCAATTGTATCATGTATGCTTTTGTACCCTTGGTTATTTCTGTCTTATTTCTATATTTTTATACGTTATATATTTTGACGGCATACTTTTTTCGAGACCTTATCTAAAGGCATACGTTGTAATACTGAAAAAAATGTGGTTTGTGTCATGTCCATCAAACCATGTATTATATTTTATATTATATTGGATTTAACTTCGTAATTATATATTTCTTACCAAATTCAAAAGGGCATACAAATTGTGCTGGGCTAAAACACGAATCAACACTTTTTTTAAAAACGTGTTGAAAATTTTTTTTTCTGTCGAATAAAGTGTGCCCTTTGCAATTTATCTGCAAAATTATGCTATTCGGACACAATAAAAAAAACAAAAATAAAATTTTTGAAGAAATTTTTGGTAAGTTATGATAAATAAAAATTTTTGAAGTGAAAACTTTTTTAGCGGCGTTGTGCACTTTTTGGGATGGGTAAAAAATGTTAAACTCGCGTCACGACATGTGACCTGATCGAAAATTCGTAAGATGGAGCCGAGATCAATGATTCAGAGCGCTGTTTGGTAGTGTTCAACATGTTCAACCATACGTTTACATCCCGACGTAAAAAGGATTTTTTTACGTCGGTATGTGACAATGGATGAAACATGGATTCACCATTTCACACAAGAAATTTGAGTCAAATGGAGAAGTAATCGCAGCAACGGATGCTTATTTTGAAGCCAAAGATATCTCGTTCTACATACATAGAATAGAAAAGTTAGAAAAACGTTGGAGGGGCTGTATCGCAGTTGAAGGAGAGTACGTTGATAAGTAAAAATAATTTAATCAAAAATACTTTGTTTTAGTATTTAGTATCGGTACTTATTGAACCACGTGTTATGTTCGTCTACACTCACTGTCGATCAACACAAACATCACCTTCATCGTGTCAACGGAGTGTCACGCAATGAATTCTCAGTTATCCAATTCTCTTACTTCATCGCCGTTTTACCTTTGATTGCTTCATGTTTATTTTCACGTGTCTTCCGCATTCCATTGTTAATTTTTGATAATGGGATATTTTTTTGTACATAATCTAATCTTTCAAATTTCACTATTATCGTTTGTTTAAAATAAAATCAATCAATCAGCTTATTGCATGTCACTACTGGACGTGGACATAGGCCTATCCCTAGGTGCTCTATAATTATCCTCGGCCTAATAAAATAAAATATTTATAAAAATTATTAAAGATATAGTTTCCTTACTTCTGTCATCTGCTGTGGCAGCTTTAAAAGAACAAATAAAATTCTTCAACTTTCCCTAGAATCAGTTGGTGGTCGAGATTAGAAAAAAATATGGTTTGAAAGAACGTTACGAACTCGTTACACGTATGAATGCTTAATAAGTGTTAAAAGTATAACAGGTGTTTGTAAAAAAAGGGATTTCTAATAAAAATGCAGTTTTCTTATTTCTCATACAAATTTAGCAATTTAGTTAATGGAAATATATTTGTTAGAATAAGATGAGTTTTGACATATAAACATTTAATCGGTAATTTATACCCGACGGGGGTAATAATCTGATCTCGATTCTGTATTCGACGCGGTTTGTTTGGTCGAAGACCAGTGGGAATTCTCAGTATCATTTGGCGACATCCACATACGGCGAGAAAAACATATTTCAATGTCATCAGCACCGATTAGTATACATATACAACCCAATATCAACCACAGGGCCGCGGTCCACCAGCCACGATCACCTAGCCTGGTTGGTGGATAGTACTCTCTTTGTGTTGGAGGGACATAATACTCGTTCCTCCACAAATTCAACAAATTACGTGTGTGTTGCCAATGGAACTTTTTTTTATACGATTCTCATTATGTGATCGACAGGCACTCTGGGTCTTGACTTGCCTCTCACGAGTGTCAACGATTACGATGGGTACAAGTAACAGTCACGTTTAAGGAATTATTAAAAAATATATGGACTCAGCGTTGTTACCGCATTAATCCTACTAATATTATAAACGTGAAAGTTTGTGAGGATGTATGAATGTATGTATGTATGGATGTTTGTTACTCTTTCACGCCAAACCACTGAACCGATTGCGATGAAACTTGGTATGTAGATAGCTGGAGACCTGGATTAACATAGAGGCTACTTTTTATCCCGATATTCCCACGGGATCGGGACTTACACGGGTAAAACCGCGTGGCGCTGCTGGTTATTAATAAATTCTTTAACGGCAAGGGCAAATTTGACTTATGAAAAAAAAGAAGATCTATTTTGTGCTAAAAAATTTAAAATCTCGGCGATAATTCTCATATAAAATTGTAGATGAGAGGGAAAATTGTATAGTGGTGCTTAATCTGTTGAAAAATAAATATCTGCTTTTCTTCCACTCTTTACTGGAATGGTTAGAAGGATTTATTGCTGGGGTTAAAAGTTCTGTAGTTAGGGGCTTTTGTTTCATTAAAATATACAAATCTCCGGCAGCTGAGTATAATTAGCGGAATTCCGAATTAGACGACACAAATGAACAATTTCCTCCTGAGATTCAGAGTGTGGGCAGAATCGTCTATCACTCGGTGAAATTAAAATTGGCCTACCATATTGTTTCGTACTCTGAAGATGGAAGCCGGAGATATTACAAGAAATAACTAGGTGAACCATGAGGTAATGCCATGTGTTTAACTTTGACCAGAATTTTATCACATGATGGCTTTTACGTGTTAAAATCCAATTTTATTTTTGTAGATCACAAATGTACGGTAGCCTTGTCGTAAAATGGTAATAATGGTATGGTCTATGAGGTTTAGTGCAGAGGTTGCTAGAATAAAACACTTTATAGACAACCAATAGTTTATTTCATTGATTATCTTTATTTATTTTAGTAACACTTACCTACATTTTACATATAAATATGTACTTATATTACGTAAGAATATCTAATTTTAGATGACAGTATAAAATATAAAGATAAAATGCTTTTTTTGCAAACCATTGCTCTCGAAACGATATTATAACATTTGTATAACAAAAATAGCGCTGAATTAAATTGGAAGAGTAAGATATTAAATATTAAGTACATTACCTTATCACTGGACAACGAAAAAGATTTCTATTCTATGACTAGACATATATCAGCTACTTAGGTGGATAGGATAATTAAACATACATAATATATAATTAATGCTGCACTCTATGCCGCCGAGTAAAGGGGCCAATATTTAAATTCATTGAATAACTATTTAAACTATTGAATTATCTTAATACTTTGAATGTTCTCGGTATTGAAACATCTATTAAATTTGACTGCTAGGTTTAAGTAACTAAATATCTCCTACAGTATCTTTGTTGACGTTTAAATGGTTACATTATTTACATTGTATGTTACATTTTAATTTCCTGTTTTTAGATGATGATATTATGAAACATATCTTTTTTTGGTATTACGCTTCAAATCAGGTGTAAAATGTGACATTTATGATATTTCGATAAGTAGACTTTTCAAATTCTAATCACGTAGTGATAGGGAAAATTATACTACTGATTATTAGCTTATTATTAACGCATAATTCCAATATTGTATAATTTTATCAATAAAAAATAAATTAAAGGCTCTAAAGCTGTGATACATAAATTCTTTGTAAATTTAAACATAATAACGTACACAATCTTCATAATTACAAGTGAAGATTAGTCGTCTAAGTTTTATTCTTAGTTTTAAGGTCTCTCTATGATCAATTGATCCTACTATTCAAAATAACCAGCGGATGAAAAATATTCCATAATATCGTCATAGTGAAAATTAAACAGTAATCTTTTTTTTTTAAATCATGAATTATATGACATCAGTCGTAACACTAGGTCATAGGGGCGATACGTCGTGAGTCGTAGGTGTTTACTTGCGGAAGCAGGAGATGGGGTTGAAGTAACACTGACGGAAGCGAACCTGTCTCTTGTCCGCTCGCCACTGGCGTACCAGGCGTCCATCCATAGCGCGGAGTCCCCAACCACGAGGCTCCGACTGCGGCCACGAGCGGCTCACCCTGCCCATCCTGTAATATTCATAATTATTGAGAAGGAAAAAAAATGAGAAGGGAAGGTACATTATAACCGACCGTACATAGATCAAAGGCTTTCAAATCTATTACTAACATTGGCACCTATATATACTCTATATATACTTAAATGTATTATGGTCTCAACCAAATACGCACGTAGCGTAATCATAATTTTTACTATACCGAGGTCTTACAAAAAATCGCTATAATTATAATCTTGTGTTTGTTTTTTGCGTTGTTCAAACTATTATATTGGATTCATATTAGAAAATGATTATAATTTGTTTTAACTGAGAGAACATACAGAATATTTTCGGACTGAAGTCTGCTAGCGCTGTAGACTAATGCTTAACATCTCTTGCACTGAAATGATTCCCAAAGCCAGGAATGGAACAGTTTATAAAAGAAGGCTGATACGAATATCAGCCTTCTTTAAGTACCGATATTTCGATATCGGTACCTAAATTTTGCCGGCTTACTACTGAAACATGTTTGCCCAATCCTCGATAACTGCATTTTTTGTGCACACCACCGAGGGCACGATGAAGCGATTATATTAGAGTTGAACCGACTAAAACTACACAGGGTCTCCAACATCTTTTAACCACATATACCTAATACACATACATACCTTCTTCTCGCTTGTATTCCTAACGGGGTAGGTAGAGGAGTATTGAACCTAACTATCGAACCTACATTTTGACAATACTTGTAATACTTGGCGTATAATCATTTATAGTTAGATATTGTGTTACCCTTACTATGTTCATATTTCATACTATGTTTAGTGTGATTAGATATTAAGAATATAAAAAAATTGTAAAACGATAAAATCCTAAAAACATTGGCTACGACATCTCTTTATTAAATAATAGACCCTTCATAAAAGTGTTAGCGCAATGGCCCAATGACACGTTGACGTTTGCAAGGCGGAGGCAAAATTGCTTTTATAAATATTTTTAAATTACTTATATGTAAATAATTTTCATTATAATAGTTTTATATAATATTAGATTGTTCTAGAAACTTCTCGAATACATTTTTGTATATACCTAGTAATGGCACTTAGAATAAATCAGTATTGGTAAACATTTTACCTTTTATTTTGTACTAGCAGCGCCCCACGGTTTCACCCGCGTAAGTCCCGATTCCGTGAGAATATCGGGATAAAAAGTAAGTCAAAAGCCTATGCGTTAATCCAGGTCTTCAGCTATCTACATATCAAGTTTCATCGCAATCAGTTCAGTGGTTTTTGCGTGAAAGAGTAACAAATATGCATCCATCCATCCATTCATCCATCCATCCAAACTTTCACATTTATAATATTAGTGGGATTCGTAGTTACTCAACATGTTACTAAATCATTGCCTGTCCTTTTTATCGATTTAGAATCGTGTATGTTACTAGTGTTTTTTTTATATATACCTAAACTATAATTACAATAGTTAATTATGCTTTTAATTCATCAGCTATGATTAGTCACTTCATCTTCTTGTTCAAAAGTTAGGTATTTCCCTGTTACATATCGGTGAACATCAGTTTAAAGAAACAACACCAGTACTCGAGAAGCTGTATATAACTAATACGCGTGTAGTTATTAAGTAACTTCGTTGTAAAGTTTTTAGTTAGGTATACGTTTTACCTTTTTCACTACTCCCTAACATGTTAAGTTGTATCCATACCTACCACCTAACGGATACCTTTCGAGTACTTTGGAAGAGTAGTTACAAAGTACAAGGTAAAGTTAAAAAGTACAAGGTAAAGTAGTCAGGATGCGCTATTAGTAGTGTTGTTCTTTTTGCATAGGTATTTGGATCCAGTGTTTTTTTGGTAGGGTGGATTAGATTGTCTGACAACCTAATTATATTTTACTTTACGTAATGTGCATCTATAATTTACGTGTCCTCCTGTAGTGTTTTTGTCAACATTTTAAGAGTTTGTGTTAAATGTACTTTGCAATAACACTTGTCTTGAATTTATACCTAAACTCTTGATGTCAATTTTCTTCATTAAATTGAAAACAAATTTATATTTTATTAGATTCAATTCCTCATTTCATGTTGAGAGAAAGCCCTTGCAAACCAGTGGAACAGCTTGAAAACAATTCCTAGAACACCTTTATATGTACGATATAGTGGCAATATACGGTATCGTTGACGTGTTTGATCTTGCGCTTTCGTATTACTCTGTTCATTTAAGTTTTAATTAGATACTTCGTCGGTCCTTCGTAATGTCAACCTATATGAATTTACAGAACTATATACAGTAGTTACGACCGAGTTTACATGCATGTGTTTAGGGTATAAGGCACCAGAGTTAATATTGCAAAGGCAAATGAAATCTAAATTGATAAATGTTTTCGGAAAAAGGAATAAGTAAGTAATTAAACAGCGCAATTCTTAGAGTAACTGTTCGAAAGCACATGATATAATTATGTTAACGGGATTTAACGCGATCACGTATTGAAAAGGTATTACATGCCTTAGATTTGACTAACGATTTGCCGACCGATAGCACTTATCCCATTATTTTCTAAAGTTCTAGAAAAAAATATTTTTGAAAATCTGTACTACTATTTGGAAAAAAATAAAATCTTAGCTGAAGAACAAATGGGGTGCCGTAAAAATAAATTAATCAATATGGCTATTTACATTTTTTTAAATATGATCACTAAAAGTGTAGACTCGAAAATCCCTATGTGTACTCTAGTTATGGACTGAACAAAGGCTTTTGATTATGTAGACCATCATGTTCTACAAAATAAGTTTAACGTCTACGGTATTAAGGGCAACGCGTTAGATTAAGTCTTACCTGAGTGAAAGAAAAGAAGTAACTGTAATTACAAAAATGTGTAAAAACGAAAGCAAGAATTAAATTTTGAGTCTAATATACAATACATAAAATATGGTGTACCCCACGGAAGTGTTCTAGGGTCATTATTATTCTGAATTTACATTAACGACTCTCCAAAAGCTATAAACCCTCCAATGGTAATTTTTGCTGATGACAGCACAGCAATGTTTTCGAATAAAAATCCCGAGTTGCTTTTATCAAAAATTAATAACAGTCTTATAAACATAATTAACTGGTTAAAGGATTTCAAATTTGAAAAAAGATATAAATTACTGTGGACAGAAAATTAATGAAGTTAAGGTTGCAAAGTTTTTAGGAATCAATGTTGACTACAATTTTAATTGGAAGAATCATGTTGAGAATTTTTGTTCTAAATTGAATAAATTTTCGTATGCACTACCCATGTTAAAAAAAGTGTCAACCGTTCTACTGTGCGCCTACAGCGTACCATGCGTATGTAGTTTCAAGATTAAGGTATGGGTTAATTTAATGGGAAAACACAACTGATGGATAAACTGCTTTTATATCCCAAAAGAAATGTATTCGGGCGATGTGTCAATTAGGAAAGTATGATAGTTGTAAACTCTATTTTCAAACACGTATTATCATTACCATGTTTGTGTATTTTTGAAGTTATTGTTTTTGTTAAAAAAATATTTAAACTCATACAAAACGCTTCACAGCAATAGACACACTCACAAAATTCAGGTACAACCTAGTAGAACAACCCTTTTAAATAGAAGTTTATTTTGTAAGGCACCTAAATTATATAATACTTCAAACTTCCTACTTATATTTTACATTTTTTAAACATTCAAAGCATTCCTTTATTCAAAAGAATATTAAAAGAGTTCCTAATAAACAAATATTTTTATGTTATTACAAGTTTTAACAGAATATAATGTTGTTATTATTGATAGTTTATAGTATGTCTACGCTATTGTTTTACATGATATTTTAAATATGAGTACTTTTTTTAGTTAGGGGTAAGAACAAATATTTTGCATGCCTGTGGGCCGATTATGGTTTGGAACAAATTATAAATATATACCTGTACTTAACACCTTTATTATGTACCCATATTCGCAAAATAAATTATTTGATTTAACGTTTGCAAAAGGAACGAAAGCAAGCCCGTTCGAATTTATCCGTTGTTTCTCAGTGAACCATGTTTACTTTTTAACCGACGAAAAAAAAGGAGGTTCTCAATTCGACCGTATATTTATATTTTTTTTTGTTTTTTTTTATTTTAGGTTTGTTCAGCCCTCTCTCCGTTATTTATGAACGTCAAGGGTGGTCCCATGTCAAGGAAGTCAGGATCTGATGATGGGATCCTGATAAAATTGAGAAAAACCCCTGGAAAATTGGAGGAACGAATAGTGTTTCTGTTAACTTTTCATTACTTTATCAGGTATTTGCATTCAGAAATCATCATATCATGTAGCTGAGCTGATGATGAAAAAAATCATCATATAAAAATCTTTTTAACAGAAAATTAAACCGACGAAATAACTAAAAAGAAATAAATAAATAAACCTCTTACTTAAGAGGTTTATTTATTTATTTGAGCTTATTTACATAAACTATCAAATTTTAATATATACTTATTTTGAGTCGGCGCCAAATAATAAAACCATTAATTACCTACGTATAGCCATGTCTATTTCTACGTAGGTACACATCAAATTTAGAGAATTAATCAATTTGTTGTTTGGTGCCGACTCAAAATAAGTTTATATAGAATTTGATAGTTTATGTAAATAAGCTCAAGACTTAAGAGGTTTATTTATTTATTGCTTTTTAGTTATTTCGTCGGTTTAATTTTTTGTTAAAAAGATTTCTATTGTACACATACACACTGATCCCTAACCTCGTCTAACCACCACAAAATAATATATTTTTGTGGAAGATAGACATCGTTAAAAAAGGAAGCGTATTTTAATTAATAGAAAATTTGTTTTGCTCAAAGTTGTGGGTATGCTTTTTTTCTGCACAAAACCATTACTGAAATGTAATAAATGAAGAAAATGATTGAATAAAAAGGTTGGTTGTTGTTCCTATTCGAATATTTAACAATGTTCGTACCTATTCCGATAATAAAAACATACAATATTTGTTTTTAACCTTCCTTCATTTTGTATTCAAATTAAATGTGTAAATCGATCTCCATTTACACATCTAATAGCGATAATATTTGTAAGGTATGATACGTTATTGCATTGATATGGTAGTCTCGATCCATCCGGGACAAAGATCGGTGCAGTTCGGTAAACAATAAGCATTTTTAGAAAAGGTTAAACCGACTTCAAAAACACATTAACAAAGGGCACTGAAAAGTAAAAAAGAATTAATTACAAACTCAATTGAATAAACTATAGGTCATCACACACTATAACGGGACTGAAACGGCGCCCCTGAAATTGAGGCTACCGCTAGCCGCCAGCGTGCTTTACCACGCGTCGCCCATGAGGTGCAAGCCCGCAGTCCGCGCGCCGCCCGCTAGGTGCAAGCTAATGTCAACGTCTTCATGTGCGATACGACGCGACGCGAAGTTTTTTCGCTGGCGGCTCGCAGTCGGCGCGCTGTAAGCACGCGGACCGCGAGTCGAGTTGTATGGTTACAGCAAGCGCGCTCACTGCCCGCCGTTGACTTTTTCATATTGACATTATGAAATATATTATACGACCACGACTTAATGCTCAGATTTGAATGACTACTTAATTGCTGGGTTGGAGCCGTGCCGTTACCGCGTGACGATATAGCATGTGATGACCTTAAGAACAATACATGTGACAGTTAATATAGGTAACAGTTTTTTATTTCTTCCTATTATGTTATGCGCTATTATGAATTTATGACAATAGTACCACGATTTCTTTTGCACGATGAAAATATTGATACCGACATTATTTAAAGAGATAAATTCGTAATCAATTAATAGAAAACTGTAGGTTGAAATGATTATCGAGCTCATGATTCATGAACTCTATAATAAAAGCTTTAATAATGAATATTATAAACTGTCTCCCTCTTTCTTTAATTGAGATTCTACATTGGCTTCACCATAACTAAATCTCAATGGTTTCACTTACTTAGTAAACAGTAAATTCGGAAAACATTGTTAATAAGTAGTTAGGAAGTAGGGTTTTATAGGGTTCGTATCCTACACATCCAGAATAAGCCCTGTAGTCCTATATTGACGGTCGTATACTTATATGGATTACCTAAATTACGTAGGTGTGACTTATTTGAGATTCTCAACTCGGCCCCCAGTAAACCAACACTCAACGGTAAAAAACGGCAAATAAATACTTTTTGTAATACAATTCATTTGGCAAGTACATGACACGCTTGATTACTGATCCTTAAACATTATTCAATAATTACCGTTGCCAAAAACTCTTACAACAGTAAAGTAATCCGGGTCATCACCTCACCGGAGCTAACGGTGAAGTGGTATGTCGGAATCGAACCGACTAAAACCACACGGTGTTTCGTCACAAGTGGGTCTATTGCAAGGGACCCGGGGTACCCTAAGAAGGAAGCCACAACAGACACAGTACAATAACAGTAAAGCCCTTCAGTATTTTAAAAGGCTTCAAATGCTATATAAGTAATTAAATTATCTTTATTCGCCACTTATCTCTAAGAATGACGTCAGGTACATTTTGGTAACTGTGCGGCTCTCTAGGTATATACCATTATTACTGTAAGGTCCCTTGTTATATTAGCCGACTTGACTTAGTGCTGGACGTATGCTAGATAAATCAGTGGAAATAAAATAAATCATTTTAGTTACCTGTCTTCAGCGTCTAGTTGTAATAGCAGTTTGCGCAGAGCGGCGGTATTGATGGCATCCCACGAGGCTGGCAGCTCCATATCTCCATCTGGATGCGCCATTATAGTGTTATCTGACTGCTCGTCGTCCGCCTCCTGAACAAATACCACTTTCTTAAACCCTGTGAAGTAGTTTCAGTGAAGTTTTGTGTACACAGACACCCATTAGTTTCACATTAGATGTCTATTAGTATTTAACACCATTGAGGGATACCAACCCACACACATGAACCCTCCCACGCTATGTCATAATAATGATTTGCTATTTTTGTATGTATAAATTTTACCGTTGACATTTCAATTCACTAACGCAATAAGCTACTTCGCTTATATACCTACTAGGTATATGTTATTTATGGACTTTTCTTCAGTAGAGTACTCGACGGAATGTACCTCTTTAGAAAAAAAAACAAATGATAATTTCTTACAAAATCCATTGTCATTTTCAAATACGATTTTAATCTTTCGGCGTGTCTTTAATCTTTGTAAAAGCAAACGCGTTATGTATCGCCCCATAATTGAGTTACATGTTATTTAAAATAGTTTTCGTGTTTGGATTTAGGATGTTGTTTAATTTTTTCTTTGAGTTAGGATCTTGTTTGATACGAAAAGTTATTAAAATAATTGCGAGGTTTTAAATAAATCCTATACTGGTTACACATATAGGTGTATATTACATATATTTCTGTGACACGTTTACAGAAATATCTGTATTTTCTGGAAATTAAAATACGAGAAAAATATGAAACATTTTTTAGTACACGTTGGCAGTTATCAATTTACATGCTTTCTACATGCTTATTTCGAATTATTTATAGATACTTTTTCACTATAGTCTGTCCTATTATGAATTCTGTGCTATAGTTTCGACTAGGTAAAATAAACTACAAATTTGTTTATTCCACATTACATCTCAATCTCTACATTGACTAATTTTCTAATATAATTAATAATAATAGTCTTTTTATCATAAGCTGTGCTTTGCTGTTGCATTCCATTGATTTGGCATTTAAGGTGGAATTGCTAAATCTTGACATTTATAACAAAGAAAGAATCATTAATTCAAAATAGCTTACTGGACAGTCATCCACTATCGTAATGTAGATATAAATACGTATCAATAATAATAACTTGAGACACTTTATACACGGCTAAATCTAGACAGGGCCTGTGCAACCAGACTACTCATAAACATATTTATTCATATATTACACGTGCAGCCTATGGGTGAACTATACGCAGAAGGCATATAGCGACCTGCGCGTTCAATACAACAACACGTTCCGGGTATTGATGGGGCTGCCGCGTTTTTGTAGCGCGTCTGGCATGTTTGCAGACGCAAATGTCGACGGCTTTCACGCAATTATGCGCAAGAGATGCGCTTCTTTACTATACCGTGTACGCGACAGCCCCAACAGCATTCTGAGAGCGCTTGTTGATCGGTGGGACTCTCCGATCTTGGGGCGATGGATACGACTGCATGCAGTCAAGTAAACGTCCTGCAAGGTGTTGGACTGCCGCGCCCAGCATAGACTTAGGTTAGGTATAACATTACTAACATTAGTTTGTAAGTCTGTCATTGTACCTACTAACAAAATTATGGAAGCAATTCTGAAATAAATGTATTATTATTATTATTATTACTAAATACATAGATAAAAAATATATAGAAAAATTACACAGAACAAATAATCATGCTCATCACACGATTATTCGACCTGAACTCACGATCTCTAGCTCAGTAGTCAGTATAACTAGCCAATAAACCAACAAATCTAATGTTTATTTTATGCAGATAGTAGCGTCGTTAGCGTGACAATTTGTATTTGCCCAAATAGCTAAAGGTTTTGCCTTTATCACATACTATATCGTAACAAAGACGTAAAATAATTACCTACTATTTTTTGGAATGTGACGGAGAAAAAAAAAAATGTTACAGAAAATGTCTAAATATCAAGTTTAATAAGACTTGTTAAATTAAACAAATGAATAAAAATTAATACAGGAAAAATATTACTCTCTGTGCGATCCCTTTTGAGGTACGTAATATGCTGTTATTATGGATTTGTATTTAATGTTAAGTAAGTTCATGGTTGTAGATAATTAATTTTCTATCGATATAGTCAGTATTCCAGAGAAAAATCCCTAGTGTCATGGAACCACGGCTAATAAAAATAATATTAATAAATAAAATAAATAATAAAATAAATAAATTACATCTGGACCCGTTAATGGGTCGACCCGTTAGGACCACGGGTAACAATGGTTACGTCAATAGTTATTATGTAATGTAAGAATAGTTTTTTCTACAGAGGCAGGACGAGTCTGAATGGTATTCATGTTATGACATTTACAACATCACTGTGTTCCCGCTAATGAAAGCAGACCCTTTCTCTTTCATCGGACTCAGTGTTAATATCATTATCATAATAAACGCACACCCGGAAGTATGAGCTAAAACAAGTTAGGGTCACTAATATTATAAGTAATAAGCCATGTTTGTTACTTAACTTGAAATAATAACCAAATACCTTTCTACAATAATTATTGTAGTTAGATAGATATTATTAATGGAAAATTAGACGATTTATACCTCCCACTATAGTGGGAGGTATAAATCGTCTAATTTTCCTTCGCGTTTTTTTAACGGATTTTGCCTTTTCTTTGACTCCAATTCATAAAACACAACACAACTGTTTTTATAATTCTTAATTTTTAGGTTACACCCGCGCTAACTAACTTCTTTAGAGTATTAGAAAAAAAAAGAATGAAATCGATTAAGCCGTTCTCAAGTTATGGTGTGACCAAATGGAAATAAGGATTCATATTTATATAATAATATATAGATTTAACTGAATCAATGTATGTATATAATGTTGTATTAAATTCTTTAGTAAAGGAATATATTATGGAAGATAATTTTGTAACTTTTATTTGTAATCACGATAAATATGTTTGTCTGTAATTAACCAAATCAGCCACGATAAATTCTGAAAGCATTTTCGCATAAAAATCAAATAAATGTACTGAGCAACGGATCGATGGAATCCAATAAATAACAATTGGGCATTGATTGATTAATGGTATAATGTTACGAAAGATTTATTTTAAAAAGATGGAACATTAGATCACTCATTAAGTCATTATACACACATTATTTGCGCAAGTGTAAGTAACAAAGGAATAATGAAACTAAAATAGGGAATAGACGTAAGTGGTATATATATATATATATGGTACTGCTAATTTCGGGGAAGTTAAATTAAAAAAAAAAAAATATTACTACAATTTAGTGCGAATATCTGTGTCGGTCTAGAAAGAAAAGATCCAAGTCACCCAAAGAGAAATGAAAAGGATTAGTGTTAGAGTTAGGCTTGGTGTTCCTTAAACGTAATATGATTTGGAACGAAGATTTCTTCTTTTGTTGACACATTTCCGTAAGAAACTAATAAGTAAGCGATGTATATCTTGCCATTAGCAAGTTAAAACCGAAAATTAAATTAAATGAATGGCATGCCCATGTATGTTTATATAATATACATTTTCAAACCATATTCCAAGTAAATAATGAATTAATTTGTGCCTTGTGATATCCGTAAATATAGAATCTACCAAAAGTACTACTGAAGAGCATCTCAGAATTTTAGACAGGTTTAATCCGCTGTTTAATGCTTAGAAAGCGATTCAAATTAAAGAGTAGTAGTAATAATATAGCTTCAATTCATATGGAGCTATGTAATTACTATAAAGATGTGTACCCGAAACAGGCCACCACTACGCTTACATCTATTTGCAACTATATTTTTCTAAACAACATAGTATAAATTTTCACGCCAATTTTGCTTTTTTAACCGACTCTAAAAAACGCGGAGGTTCTCAATTCGACTGTATTTTCTTTTTTAAGTTTGTTACCTATGAACTTTCGACCAAATTGAAATGGGACCACACGGAAAGGACCACACCACACCTGCCATGCTTTGCTTTGCTTCCCGTGTGGTCGGTCCCATTTCAATTTGGTCCAGTTCTGACAATGGCATCCATGAGAAAACCATATAAGTCTTTTATGGAATAGTTTTTTTTTAAGTTGTTTTTTTTTTAAGAATTATTTATGTGTATATTTTTACTTAAATCCGGACCATAGTTTCATTTATGCCAGCCCTTTTCATTGGTTAAACTTTAAGTTTAATTTGTCAGTTTCAAAATAACATTTCTATATTAAAATATACCTACAAATTTAGCGCTTTACGTCATTCATTTCATAGGGTCTACTTTATGGGTCTAAATTATGAACACGCCTTTCTGTAGCAGTTTTTCAATCAGCATTGGATAGAACGGAAATATGATTGGTATATAAACTCACCACTGGTGCAGCAGACACTGTCACAAAGAGCATTGCCAGAGCGCCGACGAGGATGGCCATGCATACGTTGTAACCAGTCATTTTCATTGTTCTGCTTCAACTGTAAACAATTTAGAAGATTAGCAATTTCACTTGCTGTGAGAATGACAAGCTGAAGCTGAGCTGAGTAGAAGACCGACTACTAGTAAAGTGAGTCATTGTAGTAGTATTCTTGGTGACCCCTGCAGCTAAGCTAAATGATTGTGTCAAACGAGGGTTCACGTCGGTCGTGAATTAGGTGAACTTCGAAAAAATCTTAGTGGTAATTACTATTTTAAGTTAACAATTACCTACTGATTTTTTTAGTATGTATGCATATAGTACGTAAATGTGTACGCACTAAATGCTTTTAACATTTTTACCACTCAAACTTAGTGATAACAAACTAAACATTGCGGCATTCGTAATGTGCTAGCTTTTAAACTTACAAACTCACAAATGCTTAGGGAATAATAATTCTCGGTCAGTTTCCTTTTAAAGACAACTTACGAGCTAAGGAATCCTGTCTGTATTATACTCGACACGGCGGCTGTTTGAGAACTTAAACCATAACCTCCGTGTTGTTGAAAATGTTGGAATTTTTCAATCGATATCATCTAAATTAAAAAGAAATGAGACAAAAATACAAATATAAAAAGCAGAGCCTAAGAATAACAAAGAAGATTTGTTTGCCATTCCATCGCTCCATACCAAGAAGTCTAAGAAGACCCTTTCCTTCTTTGGCATTATTAAAATTGGACCTCAAACTTTCCTTTCCAGATTCTCAGTTCTTTTGTATGTAAATATATAATACGCTTGTAATGGTTATATTATGTTGAATTTGAACGGTAAATATAATTCAGCACTTGTGGAAGTTTATTTAGGAAACAGGGAGGTATCCATATAATTTCTGTAACTTTTGCACATCTGTAACTGTGTTTCTGTGTGTCCGTCGAATCAACTCTCCTAAAAATATATACAACTACTGTATTGTAGTACCTATTCATCTCGGTTTTTTGACTAAATATTCCTCACATACTTCTCTATGAATAGGTACATGATATACACGGTTACGCCTTTCTTCCCCCGAGATATCCCGCCACTTACATCTATCCTTACATACCTCACGAGCTTCCTCTACTCTGATTAAACCCTTCATACAAGCCTGACCTGTCCTTCCATCAGAACATCGTCAATTTGGTCAGAGTATATTCTGCATGGTCGCTTCGACACCACTACCGGCATTGCCACTGACATTAGCTTATTTACTTGTTCCGCACTCATTCTTTTTACAAACCCAAACCATCCAGCATAAACTAACTATTGAAGTATTATTTTAATCTCTGTCATTACTAACTTTTAGTACTTATTTGCAGCTAATCATAAGGTGAAGAAAAAAAGCACGCCCGGTCTCTTTAAAAAGGATATCACAACACGAGTACCTAATGGTAAAACCGCTATTACTTAAGGGCTCCCTGGACTGACCCCATAAAACGTTTAAGTGACGTGATGGTTTATGTCCGAGGTCGCCAACCACTACACGGTATTCTTGTTAAGCATATTTGGAGCAGACACGTAAGATTTTTAAGAACCACAAATATGTATTTGAAAGTCAATTTTGTTGATACGCAAGTTGCTGCTTTGTCCTAATTTTAATGTTAGTTTATTTGTTTGTTTGTTACGCTTTCCCGCCTTAACCGCTCAATTGATAATCATGCAATTTTTCATACACGTTATCAGGCGTTCAGAAAACGACATTGGATACCTTTCATGCAGAAAAAAAGTTCTGTTGATTGACAAAATCTTCATTAACAGTTAAACACCAATACACAAATATAAAATGAAATGCCATTCGTTGGTTAGCGTTTCATTTGATAACGGCTTAGCCGATAGTCTAAGGAAAGTTGTCATTGAAAGAAAAATTGTAAAACTGACCTGGAAAATATATAAATAAAATAATAATCAAAATATTTATTTCTTAGGGATTAGATTTAAGATCGCTACTGTCTCAATGTGATTAAGCAACAATCACATTGATACAGCAGCGATCACAATGATGATATAATACCTATCTATCGTTAGTTAGAAAAAAATGAAAGAAGAAAATAGCAGAAAAGAAGAAAATTGGTAAGAAATTATAGAAAATATAGGCTACTTTTCATAGTAAAAAGAAAATTAATAAAACTTATCTACACTAATATTATAAAGCTGAAGAGTTTGTTTGTTTGGTTGAACGCGCTAATCTCAGGAGCTACTGGTTCGAATTGAAAAATTTTTTTAGTGTTGGATAGCCCTTTTATCGAGGAAGGCTATATGCTATATAACATCAGGCTTCGACCGCAAGTGAAACTGCGGGGACGGCTAGTAAACAAATAAAGAAAATCATATTCGTCCATACATCACTACATAGTATAAAACAAAGTCGCTTCCTGCTGTCCGTCTGTCCCTATGTATGCTTAGATTTTTAAAACTACGCAACGGAATTTGATGCGGTTTCTTTTAATAGATAAAGTGATTCAAGAAGAAGGTTTATATGTATAATACATGCATAATATAGTAGAGAGACACTGATAACTTTAGAGGTTTCTAATGTGATGTCGTAAATAAACACATTTTTTTCCGTTTACATTGCAGACGCTGTCTGAACCCTACGAGATATATCAAAATAATGTACCACAGTATTGTACACCTTAAAAAGTTCTACAAAACAGTCCTGGATGGTATATGTCTATCTCTTAGGGATAACCCACAATAACCACTTTTTATCCTTTACTTTTTACGAGAAATAATAACTTATTTACGAAGCGTTTTTAGCAATACAGCATTAATCCTTATCCAATTAAGTACCTTAAATATATTGTTATATTTAATATAGATCAAAATTAAATCAAAATGGCTTTTTACAGCATGTAATTTCAATGAATATTTTTGAAGATATTACAGATTTAAAATGCAGGGACGTAGTGGTTGCGGGTACCGGCCAGAGGGTCGGACAATTTCCGGCAAAGATATCTTTTGCAATGAACATTAATAAGTCGCAGGGTCAAACTTTCAATGTTGCAGGCTTAGATTTGAGCGTTGAGTGTTTTTCACATGGCCAATTATATGTCGCTCTTTCAAGAGTAACCTCTGAAGAAAACAAGTTTGTATTGTGTAATGACAAAAAAGCTGTGAACGTTGTATATAAACACATTCTGTAGTATACTTAGTATCATCATTGCACCGTGCGAAGCCGGGGCGGGTCGCTAGTATATAATAAATCATACAGATAGGAGCCAGCGACAAGTTTAATACAGGCGAAGTATTGTATATTATGGACAACTAAGGGACATCGGTCGTTGTTGGAATATAATACATAACCCTTTCTGGTTCTCAACAAAGTGGTACCGGGTGGAATTTAACACACTCAAACGAATGTTTAGTGAATTTCTCACTTCAAACATAAGGGATGTTTTGTATAGACTCAAGTTGTAATTAGTGCAGTATTTAAGCGATCTTCGTTGCTGTCTTTCCAATGTTTGATTGTAAATGACCTCATTTTTAAAGTCAAAAGTTAGCATAGATATTCTATTATGACCTTAGCACTCTTCCACTCTTAATATCTGAATCAGTTACACGAAGGAATAACAGAAATAATTACTTAAATAGTTATCTTTAAAATCTAAATATATTATATTAACATATTTCGTATTACAGAAAGCCGCCCTGACAGTTTTGTATGAGTAACCTTATATTAAAAGTTGATCGAATTTACACTTGAGTTGATCGCGAAGTCGTATATCAACCAGAAAATTAATATCTTCATTCGTGTCATTTCTTAATGGCAAAAGTAGAATTTATGATATTTTACTGCTTGGATAATTTACACGTGCACGTCAGATAATAATTCATCAAAGAGAAAAGAGATTTTAATCCCTATTTAACATACATACGAAAAATAATCCTCTAGAATTGAGATACACGAGCCTCGTCTCATTACATAATGTATTTGTTAATATCTTGTACTGTGCGATTCTTGTATTTTCTTATTTTAAATAAACTTAGCCTTTCGTAGGCGTTTTTATATTATACTCACTCTTCCTACCCCAACGGGTATTGTACCCAAATTTCGCAAAAGTTTTGGGCCCATGTAATAGGAAACGAACCTACTGCCATTTATCGGGTATGTTTAATACCTGGATGCACTGTTACTGAGAATTTCTGAACCCAAGCCAAGGGATATAATATCCAACTTACATAAAAATATTACTTTTATGTACATTCTTTTCTTCCTGTTTATAAGATCATTTTATAACATCATATTTCTTATACCTTGTAAACGTATCACGTCATTTCGCTGTGTTCGTTTTAAAAAAATAAATTAAATGTCTATTACAATTAAAGTACAATTTATAAAGGCCAGTGATCAAGTGCATGTAAAAATACAACCATAAGATTTAATAAATAAAAAACATAAAAGTTCCTTGCTAACGGTGGTTAGGACACACGAAAATTCTAACATAAAAATTAAAAATGAAACCCATTTTTAACATAATTTTATTCAACAAGACGGACAGAAAAGACTACCTTTCTTTTTCATTTAACTTATTGCATTTAACATTTAAAAATGGCAGGCTAGTCAAGTCAAAGTACTTAACACAAGACTTATTTTCCTTGTATGTCTGTCATATAGACAGTACAAAGCGCCAACACGATTCACACGTCTACATAAAGGCCTTATTAATATTTACGCAGGTTAAGGTTCCGCGTCTGGGCCGGACAGTCAGACCGTTTCACATTGTTTTTTTTTTCCTTCCGGGAATCCTTCACCGATGTCAACATGTCATACACACGACAATGAATACACTTATTTGCTACGAATTAATTTTACTTTATCTACACTCGGAGTCGTGGGAATGTCATAGCCACACAGTGTTATATCTGCATATTCTGGTATCCTATATCATAATAAAGTTCTGCGATGAGACTTTAGTAAGTAAATTTGCTAAAACTCCACTTATTTTTCCTCACTTCCTTCTTTAAACATATCCATTTCCACCGACATTTTGTGTTTTTTTTGCGTACTGTTATTTAGGATTAAGTTCTCACTGTTTAGTAATCGCAGTCAGTAAGTAATGCCCAGCTAACTTTTACTCCTTTCACCACCCTGTGCCGTTTTGTTTCAAAGTAGGTATCTTGTTTGGAATTGAGTCGTTCCAAAGAAGGTTTTATTATTATCAAATATGGTCAAAATCAGCGAGTACAAGGACCACAGTAAACCTCTTTTAGGAGAACAACAACCAAAAAATAATCATCTACGACTGAAAAATCGTACAGACAGGCGTAGGCCAAGTCAGCTTGACTTGGAAGCAGACTTGAATTGGAAACAACCTCAGATTTCCATCTTTTCCTAATTTCTTGCTTCAATTGTATGCAAAAGTAACGTAATTAATATACTCTGTACATTGTGTCTCCTCGACGGTTATGCCATCAGGATGGTCACATAAATATTACAACAAAATTCAATGAACAAATAGCTAGCCGCTTTGAAGTAGGTTTCATTTTGTTTAAGAGACAAATTATGTACAAATAAATGTAAACATGAATTTTGTTTATTTTTACATTTGACATAGCAACCTATTGTTACTACTACTACTACTACTGTGGTCTACTATATTTTTTTTAATTTACAATTTTAATTATATATTTTTTTAAAGGACATTTTCGAGTAATTGGTGACCAATTTCATGAAATAAAGATATTGAATTTTAAAATGTCTAATGTATTAACGCAGATCATTACATATTTAGACAGCGTGTACAGGCACGCTGTTATCATAAAACTAAGTAGGTTGTGTTTGTATTGACGGAGATGTCGACTGGAACCTTTACTTTATAGTCAGGTGTGACCTCTATGTACATTAGTAACAAAAAGTAAATAAATAAAGCACGCATCGCCATTATTGGTATTCGAATTTGAACGAATGAAATCGTTGCTCAACTCTTACTCATCGAATGGGACCCAAATAGGTATATTTTTGTAGGTTACTGAGTTCAAAGATGTAGTATTTGTGAGAGTTCTAGACTGGTTAAGAAATCTATGTCGGATCTATAATTTTCTATTATCTCTAATTTTATCAGTTTTCAGAAGAGCAAAAACAAAAATAAACAGTTGTTTTGCCAATATTTTATTAAATTACGGGTATTGTAACAGTTATTTTGAAGTTATCTATGGTAAACTACTTGTACATTTCGGTTTTCAATGAAAAGACTAAACTAAACGTTAAATACAATGGTTATTTCTAGTTCTTTTTTATTTCCCTACATCCGACTTTATGCCTAAAAAAATAATAGTTTATGAAAAACTCTGCTTGACTGACTGGCGTAATTTTACATTAAAATATAGCCATATGGCTATATTTTAATGGCTATGTTTTAACTTTTATATGATTGTAAAAGTCTGTTGTGATATTATTCGCAACGTATAAATCAATTATGTAAAACAGAGAATGACAAACGACGTTGTTCTGCCCGAATGAAATTATAAATCAATGAATTATGGATTTTCTGTTTGGTGTTATCATTGATATCGACAATAAAACAAATACACTAAAATCTTAAAAAAAAACTTAAGACCCTTACTTCAAATTCTAGAACCCCATTGCATGGGTCTACCAGGTCCAATTGCGAATCTTAACCAACTCGGCACCTACTCAAGCGCACATAAAATCATTTTTAGAGATGAATCGGATAGCAGTTTCTGTCGATTGGCACAAGTTGCTACAAAAAAAATTAGATAATGATAAAACTGAGTAATGTTATCTTAATTTACCACGCATGAGGGCCCTCGTTTAAAGCTGAATTAGAAAGACATCTAACTATTTAGGTCAGTCTAATAACTCGGCGAAAGATTTATAACAACTAGGGGGGGTTCTTGTATTTGAATGAGCTCGACAAACGATTCTGTTGGAATTAATAAAAATGTGTTGTTGTTGTGGGGCTGGGACTTCCAGTTAACATGCAGTTCGAGTTACTGCAATATTACCCTGACCAGATCAAATCCATTCGTATAAGCAATATCCTTTTTTTACCGTTGCCTTCCCTTTTTACCTACAATACCTTTTAATACCTTTCAATATTCTCCTAATTTTCCATTTTTATTTCCCACAGTGCCCGGTTGACAGCAATAGGCTTGCCCCGTTCGCAAAATGTCTTTGTTTAATACGGCTCTGCCTCCTCCTTCGGGGATGCAGGTGTGAGTGTATGTATGTATGTCTTGCGACGAGTCCTCTAGCAGCAGTTAATCTTAAACACCGGCTAACAGCCGGAAAAAAGTAGAGATGAGGAGACAGAGTCAGTTAAATGTAAATTTAGTATCTGGTATTCGGCTGGACACCGGATAGTAAATGAGTATTAATATGATAAAAATAGGCCGCGAAACGGATTGTTGACGAATATACATTCCTTATGTAATACTTTTTAAAAAAACCGCATCAAACCAGCGAGTCGCAATATAACTATCTTACTTTGACACGTGTAATATAAAAAATTAGTGAAAAAGCTAGAAAATATTTTTTTTTTTACCCCCAAGGCCTCCAGCGCTGGCCGCGCAACGATTTCTAAAGAGGATGATATCCGGAAATATCGGACCTATCTTTGGTGCCAGAAATAGGCACAGCGTCGCCTATTAGCAACTTTAGTAGTGTTCCTTGAGAGATGTGCCCATCTTATTCTCCTTTATGAGTTTAGGCGACCTCACAGACGAAAAAGCAACACTACCCATTTAGTGTTGGTGATTCGGGGTCTTCCGTGAGGTAGATTTTCTTCCAAAGACACGCGACTTTATTTTGAGAACTCTGAAGTTTGATGTACGGTGAGACATAAAATTTTTGTTGTTTAGAAGTACAGTCTAGTATTGTTAACATTACAGCAAATATATGATATATGATGAAAATTACAATCACTATCGTATTTCGTCTTACATTCTGGCTACCTGGACATCTATACCTTTACAAATATACGTAGATATCGTACAATAACGCAAACTCACAGTCTACATACTCGTAGGAGTACACACCTTGAGTTACTTATTTTTTTACACCTTTACCTTATAGTTACAAGAATTGAGACGAGTACTATAGTGATATCAAATTTCGAGCAAATCTCATATTTGAAGTCGGTATGTCGTTTAATAAAATGCTACTGTACAATCATTACACTATATACAAGAGTGCCTATTGCTTGCTGCAACGTTGAAAGCAACAAATATTTTTTTAATGAGCGGTATTGAGAGGGTTAGAATACTAATATGCTTTTTGTACCAGTGTAAGAATACCAAAAATTAAGCTCCTTTCAAGTTTCTTACTAACTACTCGCGTATTTCTAACTGAAATTACTTAAAGAAATTAGTATTCGTTAATGGAATAAAACCGCAATTGACCGCCACAAAAGGTCACTACAATGGAACGTTTGCTAGCCTAGTTAATGAATGGGGTTTGGTCAATCAACGCAAACCCATTTATGTACCTATTATTGTGTTTACTAAACAAAACTATAAATGGATTCCGTTCAGCCTTAGCACTAATAAGCAGAATTAATTCCGTTTGCCTGCACATAGCTTCAATATCGTTAACGTTGTTTTTTAATTTTATTAATTACCATCTTCCGGTCTTATCGGTTTAAATTAATAATTAAACTTATTTTACTGCCCAACCTCATTCTGGTTGGTAGATTTTGTCATGTAAGCGGCATACTGTCTAAGTACATAAAAATTACATTGAAGTCAAGCTTAATTATTGTAAACTAGCAACCCGCCCCGACTTCGCATGGGTAGCAGAGACATCTTCAACAATCATCAACATATTTTAATCAATTTACACAATCTTAATTAATTCAAATTATACACCTAAACTTTCCTCGTGAATCACTATGTTTATTAGTGAAAACCTCATGAAAATCCGTTCAGTAGTTTTTCAATTTATCGCGAACAGACAGACAGACGCGGTGGGTGACTTTGTTTTATAATATGTAGTCATAAGTTTATATGAAATAAAGAAAAATCGGATCGCATGTTTTCTTAAAAGTTGTTTATCAATATCCAATTGACAAAGTAGCAGCTATACCTAGAAGGGTCATAGGAAATATATAAATGAAAATCATTCCGGCAGTTATCAAAATTGATCTCTTTGGAGGGACAAATTTGAAAAAAGGGATTGTATATGTTAAAGGTAAAACTTTCTCATACGTCTTCATAACGTACCCGCTGGGTTCGTATCACAATACGTGTAAATGACGGTCACCCTACGGATTTGGAATTGCCTTGATACGTAATTGGATATATGAGACACTATTTATCGATACACCGCACGTTTTTCATAAATGTAGAAAAGAATATAGATGTGTCAAATTGTGTGGCGAAATAAACCGGATATACGTACCACTGACGTCAAATTTGAGCTGAAGTAAAGCTATTGTTTTAATTTCCATTCACTGAACTGAATACCTGGCTGCACCGTAGTTCTACGAATGAATAAATGACAATGCAAAAGCAATTGTTATGTATGCAAACATAAGTTCACTTTAAAAGCTTTCGTTAACCCCAAAATGATGACAAAAAACACTGCGTTCAAAATGTGAGTAAAATTTATTTGTTCTGTCAAACCCACGTATTTTTATGAATTCAAAATGGCTTCTAGATATCATATTTTTGATTACACATAATTTAGCCAAATGCAACTTATTGTAGGTATTCCAAATCCAGTTGACGCTTTTTTTTCCACCATACATTATTCTTAAAAATATATCAAATTACGTTTTTGTAATAATTTAGAAACTTTTGGGGTTACTGTTGTAATATTAAAACAATAAATCACATAGCAGCCTGTGAAAAAAACGTAAGCAATAAATTTGTTTGCAACGTTAGAAATATAAGCTTCCATAGTAGCTTTGCTGCCACTTGGGACGAGGCGGGCCGTATAATTAGTTACCTTAGGCTTTTGAATAAAAAAAACTGCATGCTGTGTCTAATGACTGCATTTGGCCTTTTACCTAACGTTTAACTTAAGGGATAGATTTTTCAAAACCTGCGAAAAACTTATCGTTATAATCCTTATACTAATACTAGCAATCCGCCCCGGCTTCGCACGGGTAGCAGAGAAATCTTCAACAATCATCATCATGTTTCAACCAATTTACACAAAACCTTAACAAATTATATACCTAAACCTTCCTCATGAATCGCTCTATCTATTGGTGAAAACCGCATGAAAATCCGTTCAGTAGTTTTTAAGTTTATCGCGAACAGACAGACAGCCAGACGCGGCGGGGAACTTTGTTTTATAATATGTTGATGATATACTAATCTTACTAATATTATAAAGGCGAAAGTTTGTGAGGCTGGATGGACGGATGGATGCATGGATGTGTTACTCTTTCACGCAAAAACGGCTGAACGGATCTGGATGAAATTTGACACAGATATATATTATAGTCTGAAATAGCACAGACTATCCCGCAATATACAGTTCACTCCTTAACTACTAAACCGATCATCACGCAATTTTGGGCAAATTCTAAATGAAGTTTAGTAATGTTTTATTTACTGTACTGTTTTGATTCTAGGTATTATCATACTAATCCTACTAATATTATAAACGTGAAAGTTTGTGAGGATGTAGGGATGTTTGTTGCTCTTTCACGCAAAAACTACTGAACCGATTGCGATGAAACTTGGTACCTACATAGCTGGACGCCTGCATTAACACATAGGCTACTTTTAATCTCGAAATTCCTACGGCATCGGGACTTACGCGGGTGAAATCGCGGGGCGCAGGTAGTAATATATATTTTGTGTATTTAATCTATCTTACTAAAAACTATTCAAAGAAAACGGATTTACTTATAATAGAAAAATTGTCTTTTTACAAAAATAGTCTTTGTAACTATTTTAACTGTAAGTTTCTCATTATGACATCGTAACAAGAATTTAATTTATTTTAGTCTTTTAAATTTCAACATATAGACATTGAGCAGATTGAACACTGCCACTAAATCACAGTACATTCCTAAAAGTTGTTATATCTACTTATCCGAGTAAAGTTTGTTACTTTCTTAAAGAGTAAACTTTGTTTATTTCATTAAGTTGTGGGATAGCCTACAACTTAAAAGAAACACACAAAAGGTATACCAGATAAAAAGCGAGTTTCGAATTCAAGCTTTGAGAAGTCCTTAAGTTAATTTCGTAACAGTTTACGTATCCAATTTTGAGTTTGGTAAAGATTACTGAGGTTAAGGTATGTCGACATGCTTGCCTACGGATAAATACGGCGTGTACACTGTACAGGCTGCCGTTAGACCTACAATATGCTACCTTATGAAGTTAAAGGTTTTGAATAACGATGTTTTATCCTATTACATACAGCGATATGAATCTTTTTTGGAGTTTGAGCCGGGCTAGAGATTTCTGCCACGTATTATAAAGTAACATATTATATTCATAGTACATATTACATTTAGACTATATAATCTTTGAAACTAAGAGGAAGAGTCAGAAGTATTTTTATTATGTACCTATAGTGCCTTTACGCTAGCACTATTCGGTTCTATTTCTATGAAATATTTTGGTAATTACTTCAGTTTCGACGTTATGTACTAAGATTACTGAATTGATACATTTAAAGCTTCGTATGTAAAAGCCGTTCAAGAGCTATAAGTAATATATCGTGCATCTCATTGTAACGTGAAGCAAGCACAGAAGCTCCTTTACGAGTATATTAAATTTTCACCACTGTTAGACAGACATAAGAGGGATATTGCTGGCTCTGTCGCTGACTTGCATTATCTCTCCAAAGGCTCCTAGACCTACTACTTCTAAGAAATGAAATGAGCAGGACGTCACTTTTATGTCTCTACATGATGTCACTTTCATGTTTACGGAAGGATGAATTGAAGTGATATTTGATATGGTTAAAAGTTAATTTTTAGCCTGATATGAATATTTCTTTTTACACAAAGGATACACTGGAAACCCCGTCAATGATAATCTATTTGAAGAAGAGATTTATTTAGATTCGTTACGTAGTTATTCTGTGGTATAGATCGTAAAGCTCCACGCGATGAAGGTATTCAATTTTGTTTCAGGATTGCAAAGCAGTGGGAAAAGAGGCTGCATGAAAAGATATAAGCAGTCAACATAAACCTAAATCTTTTATCTTGTAAATTAAGTCATGTTGCCTTGTTATATAAATAATAATAAAGATATCATGAAAAAGGCTGAAATGTACCGGCAAAATGTTTTCTTAACATTATGAAAATATATATACCCATACAGCTCATAAGACATAAAGTCCAATACCGTGTAATTGTACCTTGTTAGTTCAGAATATTCGTCTTTTGCACGAAGACAAATGGCCTGAGCTGGTATCAAAAGGCTCCTGTCCAAAGGTATTAGTAGGTCTCCAAAGAGCCGGATTATCATTAATGACTTGTCATTACTTCAACGTGTGTACCACAGTAGAATATTGCTCGAAATTAATCCATAGGGGAAACGGAACTAAACATCTGTAATCTAGTATCGAGAATTTAAATTAGTCAGCCTGAGATTTAAAACTTTATTATAGCTCAGAACTGGATGACAATGCAATTAAAAAGGCATAAGACCGCTCTTTGTGAAAGTCTTTACTAGAGGCAACCTGCTGCGTCCTTCCTACCTCTTTTTATTGTAAGTTTAAACTTTCATACATATGTACTGTACATATGTACTTTATGGCTTTAAGGTGCTTTAATTAAAAGTAGATACGAATATGAATAAACCCTTTTTCAAGACAAACTTCTTGCGAACAGTACTTTAAACTAGTCTTTATTGACATTGCGATTTATGTTTTCTTTTTATTTAGATAAATATTAAATAAACTACCATTATACAAATTGAAGGCATTACTAAAATGATGAATCTCGTAAAAACTAACCTTGACACAAAATCGTTAGATGGCTTCCATTCCTATTACACCGATGGGTAATTATAATTTTATTGACCCCGATGTGATGTACATAAGTGCCTACAAGATCTAACAGTGCACTGAGTGAGCGACATCGTATTAATATGCAAAAGCGATCAAGCTGAACGAATAGGTTGTATAAAGTAAAACGCTTCCATCTTGCCTGTTGTTAAACATGAGTTATTTGAAGTGGTGCTAGGCAATAAGCTTTTAGCGCTTTTTAATGATTAATTTGAATAACTTGTTAAGGAAATAGCACTTTGCTCAGCTAATGCGTGTGAGATGCAGCTTTACGGTAATGTATTTACTTTGTAGCAAGTAAACTTTATAAAATAGGTTACATTGATTGCATTAAGTACGTCCTTTGTACATATCAATTTTTGTACTTTCTGTAAGCAATGTTTACTGGTGTACAATAAAGTTTATTATATTCTATTCTAGTTTTAGAAGAACTATGGGTACATTAATTTGTTGAATGTGTTTGTGACTCAAAGTAACATTTACGCATGCACGCACTTTACATTTCCGACTTTAACTACATAGATTTGTATGTTGGAGGGAAAAGACCTATCACAGACTGCAGCAGTGCCATCTTTGATTGCATTACGTACAACATGTAACGTAATATTTTTTTTGGGAAATTGGGAAGGGGCATTATATTCACCATAGCTCCTAGATTTTCTTTTTTATTAATAAAGGCTACTAGTAACTTGGTTTACACATTACTAGTATTCTTGTTAACCCCTCCAGCTAAGCTAAATGCTTGTGTTAGGAGTGGGTTCACGTCGGTAGTGCACTGGGTGGGGTTCGAACCCGCAACCAATTGATCGCAAGTCCCTAAGCCATTACGCTACCGCCGCTTATACATTTTGGGCCGTTCTGTTTCTAGGTCGTTCGTCTCATTAGCTGTGAGTACAATGGAGAAACGGCGAGACCTTTGTTCGCCTGAAACCGTAAGGCTGACTAGGTAGTAACGGAGAAACTGACGATGTGTCCTCTGGGCTAATACCCAGATGCTTAAACACGAAAAAAGAGACCACCTGCCCACTCTGCCTCCTCCTATTAAACTGAGGTGCTGCAATAAATTAATTAATACTTAGCTGTGTTTCTCTGTAGGATGGCAGTTATTCCTCAGTGTAGTGCGTGTTTGTGTGTATGGGGAGGGAAGAGAGAGAGTTATTCCTTTTTTGCTGAACATTTATTTACCTCTCACTACCTAGTACAGTAATAATTCTTTAAAAAAAACCGACTTCAAAAAAGAAACTATTCCATGCAAGACTTATATGGTTTTGTCATGCATGCCATTGTCAGAACTAAACCAAATTGAAATGGGACCACACGGGAAGCATCAGCTTTCAAATAAAAAAAGAATCATCAAAATCGGTTCACCCAATCGAAAGTTCTGAGGTAACAAACATAAAAAAAAATACAGTTGAATTGAGAACCTCCTCCTTTTTTGAGGTTGGTTAAAAACGGAAGACCTCGTGACTTACAATAATTAGATAAATTCAAATATTTTAAATTTATAACATTTATATTTGCATGATTTATTTTTGCATTGATTTTATCATGAAATAAATGCGGTTGAATTAACTATAGGTTAAATTGATCAAGAAGGCCGTACAAATAAACGAACCTTCTAAATAAATAAACAAATGGAAGTAAAACAAAGGCTACGGCTACGTAGACATATTTTATTTTGCGTTTATGTGTAGTGCACATCTGCTCAGCGACTTTTTCTCCTCGTAATGTGTCACTAAAACTTTGCACGAGTGATATTGTAATATACTAACTATTTTCTTATAAGGACGAACGTGTATTTCATGTTTTTCTCTTTATTCCTTGTGTTAGATCAACTTCAAGCTGGTTACTAGGACCTACTAAAGAAACGTAAAGAGTATATAAATGTTACTGGCAGATCACTGCGCCGTGGTTTGGATAGATCATTGTTGTTAAAGATATTTGACAAAATTAGCTTTGTTTAAATGGGATTTTTTTAAATAATGGCGAGATACTAAAATGTATGTATATTAGGATAGTCTAAAGCAAACTTGTTTGAGATAATATGGCGATTCGATGGATTCGTTTTTTTATAAATGGTATGCAAGATCTTTCTTTTCAAGTCCTTACAGCCTAATGATATGTTTTTACATATCATAACGCTTATTTTGTATCGTTTTGGTGTGATGCGGTGGGAGATGGACCGTTCATATTCACGTGCATCTTGCCGATTTTCTCTCAAGTAAATACATGGTAGTAATTGGTGTTTACATAAAAAAAAAGTTTTATATTGTATTTGTTACGTTTTTGCTGATTGATATACGTGGGGTATGAAGGGTCTGGTTGAAAACCGCTAGGCACATGTCTGGCAAATGCTGAACCAGACCCTATTCGTCGGGCACGTGAGGTACACATGTTTTAAGCCCGTTTATTGTATTTAGATGTAAGTTTACTAAAGTTATTGTGTGTCTTAGGTGTCTGTGAATAAAACATTTTTCTTTCTTCCTTTCTTTCTTTCTTTCTAACCTTCAGCAGTGAGTCCAATGACTGAGACGACGAGGATAATCGTTTTATAATAATGAAATGATAAAAAATTAATTCAACAATTCTACACTATAGAACAGAATAGATGATAGCTATAATACCCATAGTTCATATCGTCACAAAGTTTTCTTTAAAGTTACGGGCATTTTATCTATTTTCTGTAAAATGGTGCTACATCTTTAAGTTCAGCTTATTATAAGAAATTAAATTATTAAGAGAGGCTGGATGGAATGTAATAAAAAAACTAGGGTAAGTATCTTCATAATGTAGGTATATTTTTTAAAGATGTGCGATATTATTATTGGGTACGCCAGGAAAGGACAGGGGAGGGTAGCTGCCTCCCCCTGGCTTTAGTATGTTTACGTAGGTATTAAGTTTATTAAAGAAAAAAATATTTCTCTCCTGGGCCGTCACAATTTTTATTTTCTCGCCGGCCCTCAAAACTGATTTTTGCACCCGGGTCAAAACAAAAACTATGAATACCAGTGCGAAGGCACCTACTCGTACCATTAGTCGAAGAGCTTGCTGCTTGTATTCAAAGCTCAATTTCGTATCCCACATATGGCACTTAGATTTAAACTTGTCAAAATTCATGATAGACACGAAAATATTGTCTAGGCGGTCTTGTACTTTATTACCCGGTCTAACGTCAAGAATGTGGGTCGCATGACCTACTCGTTTTCTCGCTAACTGTAATCCATTAAAGAGTACAGTACTTACGTACTAAATACGAGAAAATGTTGAGTTCTCTCGTATTTAGTACGTAGGTAATCGTATTCTCTCCCACTAATCCTCCACTACTAATGTAGTGGAGTAGGTATTAGTCGGTTAATATGTGGTAGACAGAGTCGAGTCTACATCCTCTGTTAATATTAAGTATATTAAGTATTAGCATGTGCTTCATTTTTGTCGTAATTATTGCATTATTTGGGCTGGTGAGATTAGATTTACAGTTTGCTCTTTAAAATAAATATAATAACTATCATGATATTATTGTAAGAGTAATGACATCTTTAGGCTTTAGCTTTTACAGCGTTACAATATTGATATTTAAATATATTATTATACACTGTGTTACTCCAAGTTTATTCATATATAAGTGTAGTAGATCCTGTGAATAACAAAAAAATTTGGAAATTTTTGTGGTAACTACTCTTATTATGATTTTTTTACTAACTTTTGCGTTCCACGATATAACTATATATTTATACGGAAATTAACGTGATCAAGAAATAGTTATTACATAGCTCTGAATTGCCTGACGTTTCGACCAGGTTGCACTGACCGTGGTCACAGGCTAACTCAAGTCAGTAGTAACGTCACGTAAGTAGACATTTAGTAACGAAAACATGTTACAATTTCTCTTTTATACTAATATTTTGATAAACTATGTCTTTATATGGCAACAATAAATTCACCCATATACATATGAATGTATTTTACCAATCAAACCTTCCCCGGTTGAATAAGTAGACGAAACTTTAACTAAACCCTTCTATTATTTCTACACAGTAAGAGACTTACTAGTTGTTTTAGGCCTCAAAAGGTCTCAGAAAAAACTTCTTTCGATTCCATACTGTCTGGGCATCGATTGAGTAATTGAAAATAAAAAAAACAATGACTTGTATTATTTTTAAAAGAAACATTTATTCGCTATAAAGCGCAGAGATTTCTCGCTATAAAATGCAGACACACTTACATTAAATAAGATTGGTATTGTTTTTGCATAAAAGATGGGACGGGTCACTGGATTTTTGCATTTAGGTAAGCATAGATAGTAAGGATGGATATTGGATGTGAATTTAGAAAATCCCTGCCGTGAAGAGCGCTTAAGTCGTTAAGGTAAATACATTTTAGATTTAGTTAATAAATCTATCAGTTTTTGTAAATAGTAGTTTATGTGCAGCAATATATAAAAAAGGTAAGGTGTAGCCCATTAGGTTTACGAGGATATTTGGATTTCATTTGATTACTATCAGTATCACAAGCTACTATAAAGAAGTAAGCTTTTAGGGCAGTTATTTAACAATTAACATAATAAATAATTTGTTAGAAAAAATTGATGAGTAAGTACGTCGTTGTTAATAATGTATTTAGACCTAGACAAAACAAGTATCACTCGTGGTATTTTCAACAACCCACTATCACTAAGCACTATTATAAACATGCTTTTTAATAAAAGCGTGTTTATAATAGTGCTTAGTGAAACTAATGCTTAACTAACTAACAAACTATGTGAACTATTCTTAGAAGTTTAAATTAAAGGTTCAAATTTAACCTACTTTTAAATTGTCGTATTGAAATGAAACTTTGTATGTATATGTAGTTTGGATGACAACATTATAATTTGGCGTCTTAGAGCTGATCTGATAATGGAGCCAGTAAGTAATTAGTGAAACTCTTCAGTGGCTACTAGTAAACCCCTTGAGTTGGGCTCATATGATGGTCTGATGATGAAGCTAGGAAGTGGATAGTGGAACTCTTTTTTACTTTTTAATTCAGCACCATTAAAGTGTGTTTTTTTCTAGTTACACTAAATTATAATTTTTTGATGGGAACTCGCAATGGATTAAAAACAGCTAACTGCAATATGAAACGAATTGGTTGAAATCACTCATCTCGATTCTATCTGGCACAGCTTTCTTTAACTCATATCGATATTAAGGTTATTTCCAATCTATTACAGCGTAATTAGACATTTTCGACCTTGTAACTGCGCATAACGGTAGCAATGAGTTTTAAGTATTAGTCTATGCATTGCATTGCTTATGAACATAGCGACGATAACCGGAGATTACCGATGTAATCTAATGCGTGCATGCAGAGCAAGGGTTCTTCCGCTTTCATAATCTGTGGAATAAAACACAACAATATTATTCTTGTGTTTAAACCACGGGCTCGCTATTTCATCCACGTTACATTTGTTTAGTTATTAACTATTTATGTTGGCTACGGGTTAAAGAGTGACGATAAATAACCATCTTTTTAAGAAATGGAAACAACTTTTTTATGTTATCATTTAGATTGTCATGACAAGGTTAAAAGTGATTTTATACCTAGCAGATTACAGGTTACGGTTTTTATCTTTTTTTATACAATATATGCATATATATATTTTTTTATGTTATAGGGGGCAAACGAGCAGACGGGTCACCTGATGGTAAATGACTACCGCCGCCCATGGGCACCTGCAACTCGAGAATCACAAGTGCGTTGCCGCGCTTTGAGGTGAAGTTTTAATAAAAAAAAATTCTATACATACAGCTTTATTGTTCGTTTGTTCAAAATAGCAAATTTCCTTAAGTTCTTTACTCATCGTTTTGAAATTTTTAACACAAGTTGTATTTATATACGCGCATATTTTTATGTTACTTTAAATATATAAAATCCATGTACTTACGTTCTTGCGTAACTTATGCGCTGCCGTACCGTTCATCCGCTCATCATTAAATTTTGCATACATGTTGCCAGGGATGCAGAGAAGTACATAGGGCTGGAAAAATATTTTTACGCGAGAAAAACCGCGGATAAAAGCTACTTTAAAATAAAATGTAAACCGTTGCTTATAAAATTTTATTTCTCTTTTCCATAAACTAAGCTTACAATTTGTAAAGATATTGTCAGTCCGAATGTAGGTATTTAAAATTGAATATTGATACTTTAAAACTGAGTTTGAGTTTTTTTCATCCTGATAAAGTATTCTCTTTATATAATATAGCGAACTCGTTACAGAGAGCTCTTTGTTCGTGGAACTGCTCACTATTTTTCCTGTTACCTTTGAAACAATTGAAAATGAAGACGTAAAAATATTTCTAATAAAATGGTCACTGCAGCGACAAGTAATTTGGACCATGTTACTATTCTTTTAAACATTTTCAGAGTTTTAGCGGTTATTTACAGAGACATAAAGAGGGCCGTCGCTGCAGAGTGGCTTACGATACCGTTTAGACCAGGTAATAGTAATGTTTATAATTCGTGACTTTTACGAGGATCAATAAATATGAAATATAATAAATCTACACTCGTTTTTAGTAAAGCGCTCCTGCTGAGACTACTTATTCTTCTAGGTCTGCTAATTGCTCCTCTATCTCTAAAAAAGAGCGATAGCTAAGCTTGCAAAAACGTGCATAAGAATACTTGTGTCATTCTCTTAATTTTTTTAAAGAAACTACCTTTTAACGGTAAAAAGTGTAAACTTAGTAGCGGTTACGGCTCGTTTCATCTATGTTTGTATACATAGCAAGGCTTAGGCTTTATAATATACGAGTAATATACTCTGATGAATTGTATTACATCTACAGCATTGGGATAGTTCACAAGAAAAATACTAGTCTTGATTTCTATTTTTAGGTTTATTTGGTTGTGTCAAATTAAACTGAATATTAATTGTGATCCGACTTTAATAATAGACTTAGGACTTTTGGATATATCCTTTGTCACGTTACTTAAAATACGGTTATCTAAAATGTAGTAGCTTTCATCTAAATAGCAAATTTCTGCGCCAGTGTTTGCATATAGTTGAATTTTAGATGCACTGTCACGTTCGTCCGAACAAAACCAGAAATAAAACTGAAATAAAATGACTACTTTTTATAGCACGTTCGTTTTCGACATTTTTTTTTAATTTTTTGTTGTGTAGAAGTACTACTAACTACGTTTTGTGATACACAAGCACATGTTAATTTGTTTGTTTGATGCTTCTTAATGGTACAGAGCACTTCTTAATGAGTACTGAATGTTTTATTATAGAGCGAGATAATCCGACGCGTGCGCGCTCTTTAGCAGAGTTACTTTTCACATTAGGGTGAGGGAAGGAGTGAAAAAGGATTGAGTAAAGTATGTGTGCATGCCTTTGAGTATAGACAGACCAAATATATTCAATAAATGATGCTGATACATTGTCGTAGAAAACGACTGAGCTTTGTTTTACTTGATCTTGTGTAGACTTTTTATATTAGTTACAAGTTACAATATAAACGTTACCGTAAAAGAATGTACATATATAATTTTTGTAACGTTTGTGTATCTATTTTAAAGTTCCTAGCACCCTTTAGAAGTCAGTAACTGCCCCTTGATATCCAAAGTATAATTTATAATACCCTAAAGGGTTATTATAAATAACATTTTTTGTATGTTAAACTAATATTTAATATACAAAGGATAATATAAAAAAATAGAATAAGTAAGTTAAAACATAGGTATTTTTATAAAGAAGCTTTTGTATATAATAATAAAACGAATAATGTAAAAAGCATGTTGTTACTACATTCATCTTTCGGCTTCCATTATAAAACCCTAGACAGTACCTTGTCTATTTTACCTGTCAAGACAAAATCAGTGAGCCCAACGAGCAACATTATGTTGTGTATTTAAGGAGTTATAATGGCCGCCTTTGGACTTCATCTTAATATCAAAGTTACACAACTTTGCCAAAGTTCAGCAGACTAGTCCAGGCCCACCTTGTAAACTGGATTACAAATTTGGAACCGACAAACAGATAAATATTGTTATATCACAAAGTATCCCTACTTTGTGATCATTGTTGTGATGCACTTGTCCATTCTGGCGTTCATAAGCGTTACACACTGTGATCTATGTATATGTATAAACATCTATGACTTTGGCTTTCAACAACAACGGTTTTTAAATAAATTGCCTTAATTTGCCGTTGTTTTGCCGAATGTGTTCCAACTTTCAGTGTCACTGACTGATTGATCTATCAACGCATAGCGCAAACCGCGCATAGATAGTTATTGCGACGTAGTATTTTTAAGAATTCAACCCCCAAGAAAAAGAAACAGGGGTTCAATATTTGTATGGAGAAATCATATATGAGAAATGTATACAACAATATGCATAACAAATAAATAATGTTTGTTGCTTTTTCGTAAATAACCCTTTCAGAAGGCCCTCTAAATGAGATAAATAGTCTAAAAAAATATTTATTTTATTTATTTCTCTTTATTGCACATGATTACAGTATTAAATAGAACTTAACACTACATATATTTACGTTTACCATATATGTGGATAATTCTACTTACACATGTAGATATATACATATATAAATATATGATACACACATATACGTGCACTAACATATTAATTAGTAAATCTATAACGTACCAGATTGGTACTCGTATGTCTGGGCAATTTCATATTCTCTGATGACTTCATGAGTGCAATGTGTATTGTTTAAGAATTCGAAACGTTCTTTGAGATAAGAGGGAGTGTGTGGATGGAACAGGGTACTGTGCAAAAGATACAGAATAACTATGAACATTCCGGCGACTACGACGGCAGTCAACATTTGAGCTTAGAACGATACTCAAAGATTTGCAAAGAAGAGAGAAGAAACGAGGAGATAAGAATTGGAGCGAACTGAACGAACTATAACGACTCCAAAACGAATGCATAATCGTTTTGGAGTCGCTCTAGTTCGTTCAGTTGGTCTTCGGTAAGATCTAAATAGCTACCATAGTCAAAATCAACATGAGTGTCATTCTAAAGGTTTATCGGGACGTTGATCATGTACGTAAACTTAGCGCCAACAAACCCGCATGCAAAAACTAATTTGCTTATAAAAACTGTTTTCTAGTTTCTTATATCGGCTTGCCGTAACGGCTACAATATATACATAATATAACACAATTTCCTTGCTTAACGTATTTCCATTTCGAAGGCGCTGTGCAGCCCTTTGTATTGTTGGTAATATGTTCAGTTATTGTGATATTAATTAGTATGCACGCAAGAGTGTTTTACAAATTGAAGTTAATATGAAGTTATTGTGTTTGGTAACAACTTCTACCACTTTGCTTACATTTAATTGGTGGTAAGCAATACATGGTGATAATTAGATCGGAAATCAACCATTTTTTATGAGAAACCTCTTTATAATATACAGAGTGTTACGGAAAGGTGTGCTCATATTTCAGGATCGTATGGAAGACCCCGTGAATAACGTATAGTGCTAACAATTTTTTGAAAATTCGTGATTTTTAATACAGAAATCTTATTTTGAAACTGAAAAATTAAACTTGTAAATTAACGGATAAAGCTAATATTTCATATGATAGAGGGCCGAAATGAATGAAACTATAGGTATTTAATACCAAGGATGTTTATGGAATGTCGAGATTTTTCTGAAAATGTCTGCATAAAAAAAAATTAAAATCATTTAGATTGACATGAAAATTCATAATGTGTTGTTCAGAAATGTGAACCTACTTTGGAAAGGCGTAAGGCCAAAAAAAAACATTAAATTTTTCAAGTTCGTTTTTTCAAGCTAGATCAACTACTTGTCGGCTACTCATAACGCTCCTAAAATTTGACCACACCTTTCTGTTACACCCTGTATACTGGTTGTTAGAAAGGTGTGGTCATATTTTAGGCTCGCATAGAAAGACCTCGTGGATAACGTAAAGAGCTATAAATTTTAGTGAAATTAGTTATACTACTAATACAAAACTGACAAATTGAATCTTAAAATTGACCGATAAAGCTAAAACTTCGTAAGAAAGAGGGCCGACATTAATGAAAATATGGGTATTTCATATAAAGAATGTTGATGGAATGTCCGGATTTCTTTTAAAACGTCCAGTTAAAAAAAAACAAAGTCGTTGATATTTAAATTAACGTGATAATCGTTTTTTTTTTCTAGCTAAAAGCTAAAGCAACCTTTTCCCGGTTACACAGGTCAAATTTTAGAAGCGTTATCCTAAAAAGTAACCTATAATTTCCCATGTACATAAGAGAAGGAATAGGTTTAAGAATCTTCTCTTTTTCCTGAAGATGATAGCTTATTTAATTTAAGTTTTTCACATTATATTCGCTATTACCATATATACTGCGATATTCTGTTTAATTTTAAAAAACTATTAACGCAGTGTCGAATATGTACTTTTCGTCAAAACCTCATTCATGACATTAAAACTTAGGAATTCAAGAACTCTTCCGTAGTGAAGAAAGGTCCGTAAAGAAGAGTTTAATAAAACTACTTCCAAACCCTAATATGGCTGTTTCGATTCAGTTTTGTTCGATTCAGTAAATATCACGAAATGTTATCTAATGCATAATCATTAAATGAAATGCAGCGTTCGAATGCCCTTTGACGGGTTAGGCTAAATTCAACAATTTATTTCAGTCTATCGCAATAACTCTGTACAATATTGTGTTATGTTATTAATAAATGTTCTTTATGTACTTATTGTTTAAAAAGAAAGTTCCTTTGCCAATTTATTAATATTGCTGTGTCTGCAAATGGTCTTGCAAAAGTTTCGGAAGATTATAAAAACGTCTTAAAGTATTATATTTATATTTTAGCTTCAAAGATTATTCGTTTTACAAAATATATACTTTTAATATTAAATTTCTGTGGATATTAAGTTACACATAGTTCCCGTTAACGTACGTTTCGTACAACACCTATAATAATATTAAAAGTTATGGATTTTTTTACGGATCGTAAATTATTTCGCCTCGTGTCAATCTGCTCAATTGAATTAGGTGTTAATTTCCGAAAATCCATTGGTAATTAGTAATTAAGAGAAGTAACCTACCATTCACTTTCGGTTTACAATTCAAACGATGGCAAATCCATCCGTCCGTTGAAAGGGTTGTCTGTAAAAAATCGCTACGATAACTATAAGCTTAAACTATAAGCTGCTTATACCGTTACTTTTTTTTTTTTTTGTTTTGTTTATGGTACAAATCTATATCAGTCAAATCTCATCTTCCCTCATGCAGCTTTGGAGACCAGACACAACCAAAAAACAGCGCTATGCGAGTAAGGCTCTATTCTGCTAGCGAGTAGGGTCGGTCAGTTAGGCGGATCTACTTTGAGCAGTAATCTGCTCTGTCCTAGTTCTTATCAAACGTCCTTCCTCTCAAGGCCGTTTTTCTGTACCGAGGTTTAGCCGTTTGTTTTAGTTGCATACTCATGGACCCTGGGGTACTAAACTTGTAGTTGTAAAGTATAAATCTTGATAATCCCTCAGTATTTGTAATGTGAGTTACTTAATTTAGTTACTAATTACCTAACCACTACAATGTATATATATTTGTATGTATTTATATGTTTAATATATATATATATATATATATATATATATATATATATATATATATATATATATATATAGGTATATATATTACTTTTTAAATAAGTGTAAATATTGCTTTTTAAATTTCATAATGAGTATACGTTCAGGTATACATCATACTTAGTTTATTTAAGTATTTATATGAATTGTTTATTTCTGATTATTTTAACGTGCATTTGTGCACGTGTGTTTCTCTCCTATCCTATGTTTACTCCAAGATTTGCTAGGAGAAAACTCTGGTTAAGTTTGCCTTTGTAAATACCATTTCCTTGTTTTTAAGATATGTAATCTACATCTAGTGTACAATAAAGAATAAATAAATACTAACAAAAGGTTACTAATATTTAAACAAAACTGGTTAAAGTAGAGTGTGCCTTAACCATAATATTTTTAGGGACAATAAACAGAGGAGAAGTGATTGCACCTAGATGGACATAATAATGGAAGACTTCCATAAAGAAACATAATTTGTCTTGTTATCATAACCAAAATTGGAAATAAATATTTTTAAGAAACACTTATTGTTATTAATGAAGACTTTATGTGATAACTTTCTATTTTTTACTTAAGTTTTGCTTGCTTGCGAATATATAATATAAACTTAATTTATTGAGGTTTTCTTATAAATGTATAAGATATTTACAAGAGAACCCTAATAAATTACAATTAGACCGAGTGAATTACAGTTCCGCAATGGAATACTGTGATTTAAAATGAATACAAATCACTAGGAAAATTTTAAAATCTCATGCACAAAACACGATTTAATCTAAATATAATAAAATGGAATACTGTGATTTAAAATGAATACAAATCACTAAGAAAATTTAAAAATCTCATGCACAAAACACGATTTAATCTAAATATAATAAAATGCATTATGCTATTTATTAGCACAGCGCTACTTCCAGAGTATTTTATGAGTGTTTGAAAATTAAGTTCCTACGAAGTGCAGACTCAATATTAATAAAGTTTCTCTTTTGTTTATAGGGTGTACATGTTCTAAGATTTTAACTGTATAAGCCACTAGCCATCAAGTCAAGTAAAAATTTGTATAATTTATTTTGTAAACCTTTTTATATTAAAAAAAATATATATTTACTAAAATAAAATATAAATGTGTTGTGATAAAAAATTTAAATTAAAAACTTACCTTCGTAATGCGGAGATAAACTCGCTACGCGGGTAGTGCTTGTTATGTAAGTAACGATGACACTGGTGTACGTCGAGCGGATGAATGTGCTGCTTCCGTGGTCTCTCTCGATGGTTTTTGAAAGCAAATGAGCGGTGCGAGGTGTCGACACCGTTTATATACCGATGCGGTACTTAGCTACGGCGTGTGTCCTCTACGCCGCTACGCAAGTGCTACGACAATATTCCTTCCATTTAAAACTGATTAAAAATCGTGTTCTTGAAATTACACTTTGTGTTCAAGACTTCATTACAAAGTCAATTAAAACTCTGATTAAACGGTTTATGATTATGTGTTTTGCAGTTGGGTGAAAAAGTTCTACGTGACTTTGGAATAGATGTTTGAGTGGTAAAATTAACGTCATTAATTATGAATTAGTCAATTGTAATTATTGAAATAATTGTTGGATAATTTTTTTTTATTTTTGATTTTGATGGATGTGCAAGCTAGTTTTCGTTCTTGACCCGACTTGGGCGATGTATATATTACATAATTCCAAAATTAGGGTATCTGAAACTTAACGTAAATAGCAAAATAATTAGGAAGGTATATTATAATTCGTCTTTCAGTCATCATCCATTTAATGAGATTGCCAGCGAGCCATACATCACACATGATGACAAAGTTATCGTTCAATGTGACATGATAGGCTTTAATAACAATTTTGACGTTAATGGCTAGCACCGATTATGCTTCTGCAAACAGTATCGAGATAAAAAATGACAAACAGGCTCACACTACTTCATATTGCTTTTATAGAATAAACACTTTCAGAGAATTATGTATTATTAGGGGAAACACAGAAATATAGATTACTAACTTTTGCCTGTGGCTTCGCTCGCGTTTATTTAGATTTTGCCCATCCTTTCAGGTATTCCTTGGGTACAGTACTTTTTACTGGATGAAAGATCCTCTATAAAGTATTTCTGTAGCTATGATAACAAAATTTTACGTTGATCGGTTTAGTAGTTAAGACGTGAAAGTCTAACAAACAATCAAATGTGACTGCACGGATGGCGCAATGGTTTATGTGGTCACCTCGCCACTACGCCGCACCGAGTGTTATGAAACAACAATTTGTGTGATCCACAAATAGTTATCCCGAGTTATGGGTTGGGTGTTCTATGTGTCCGTTTTGTGAAACCGCCCGCGAGACAGGAATATTTCTAATGCGGGAGTTGTCTCTTATATAAAAAAAAATTACATCGAATTTACAATATTTGTTAGGGTTAATTTATTGCATATTTATTATTTAAAGGCGGCTCTTTGTGCAAATCTTTAGGAGAGAACGATGTTTGGCAGTGGTCCGCCCAGGGATGAGATAATCTTGGTGGTGGTTCCAGAGTTTGCATTATGGGCCGGCTCGACCGTAGTAATACCACAGTCTCACAGAAAACCGGCAGTTCAGCAATGCTTGCATTGTATTTCGCCGAATGAGTGATGTTACCGGAGGCCCTTCCCTCTCCCCTCTTCTCTCCCTATCCGGACACTCCCTACTACCACCTTTAAGGCCGGCAACGCACTTGTGACTCACGAGTTGCAGGTGCCCATGGGCGAAGGTAGTCACTTACCATCAGGTGACTTTGGTAAACCATAAAAAAGCCATGCAAATTAAATGAAACCAAATAATTTATTTGAGTACACAGGTATAAAATGTTGTTACAAAATAACAATGTAAGAACGATAAGGTATGGATGTAGTGTATAAAACTTAAAATAGGTGTGCAATTTTGAGAGAAGAAGCAGACTAGGTCGCATGACTCTCAAATTTCATCTTTGAAATGTTAGTCTCAGTACTACTCCGTCTCAGGACTAAAATAAGTATAAAGACAGCAAATAATGTACAAGGAAAATGTACGGCGTTCGGGCAGTCGGGGTTCGCCCAACAGAAAGCGCATAGTAATGATGATAGGTCATCATTCGCTGCACAGCAAAAACCTTCTTAATACATTAAAACAGAAGCACTGAAAAACATCTACTTTCAGAACGGCTGAATGTTTATTTAACACTTCGGTTAAATGAAAAAAACTTTTTATTATATTATAAATTAACCTTTGGGAGCTGAGCAGGAACGACTTACAAATTAAACATTGTGAAACAACTGGATACAGCTAATCATTGCGTAGAATGTGGAATTGTGTTATTTTTTTGGTCAATATTATTAATCATGAGATCTCTGCTTTAATGATATAAGAAGGATATAAAAGCAGCTGATATTTATTGACCAATAATAATATATTTAGTTAAAATACAATGTTAATTGTTATGTACCTTTATGTATGTATTTATGAACATTGTATAGTATGATATTCACCCTAGCATAAGTACACTGTATAATTATACATATGTTACTGATTTTGTGCAAGCAAGCAGCAAGTGAAACCTGGAACTGATGCCTTTGAACACAATTCCTGCGTCATAGTATTTCAATCTTTTTAGTCTCTTTTCATGCGGTTGTTTTTTTTATTCATTTATGTTGTTATATAAATCTCGTTTAATAAATTTACTAGGGATTCTCGCTGTTTTTTTTTCTAAATGTTGTATTGTCTAATGTAATAGTATGGCAAGCTGCAAAATTTCTCGGAACTAATTTGATTACCGATTCACACGAAAATACTTTAACTTATTATTTTTAAACGCACACTATCTTTACTCTATCGATTAATTCTTCGTGGGGATAACTGTTCGTGCGTTATCTCATTTTGTAACTAACGAGATAATAAATCTTACGTTAGCTATTCCTTGCCACTGATCCTACGCGGTGGTAATTTGTCCTCTCTTATAATAAACTAAAGTAGGTAAATCTATTAAGATCTTATTGACTAAGACACTCCTGTATCATGTATCTACAATAGTAATTCATGCCTGTTGTGGAGATGAGAATATTGACATGGATGTTTGTTTAGTTGGAAAACAATGGAGAATAACGAATATCTTAGAAATCTGATAGTCGCACTAGTGTAGTCGTCTAGTAGTTAGTAAAATTATTAATTTGACATATTATATAGTAGTCCACGAGGCAGGTACAAATTTCGTCAATCATTTCCTCACGGGCGATAAACTCTTGTTTGAGAGAGTTGTATCATGAGGCCTCGTGAACGTCAGCTGCGGTTCCGTGGGTGGGTTAAGGACGTGTAACCGCGCACGTAGAAAAAGTAATTATTTTTAGTAATTTCCTCCCGATTGAGAATTTATCAAATTATAGCTAAACTAATATCTTGAAAAAAAGGCCACGAACCATAAAGTAGTCACGTTTTGTGTTCGCGATGAACCCCGAAACTAATGAACCGTGAAATTTTGCACAATGTGTGCAGTTTAGTCAAACTTGAGAGATAGGATAGTTTTTTTTCATTTTTTTATCAGTTACGGTCTTATATATGTTTTGATCATGTTTGTGTAAACAGCTGACGTATATTCGTGGTATCGTAAAAATACCCTTTGTAGTTTTAACCACAACATTTTTTAACAATAAATTATATTATTGTGTCACTAACCATTGTGAACGTTATGTCGAACTTTTAATGAACTAGACCCCAAGGCTTTGCAATTACAGGTCCAGAAATCGTACCTTTGACATGTACCTAATATACACGAAACATAAAAAAGCCACACAACAACAGTAAGTACATAAAGTCAGTTAATTTGCCATCATAATATATCGACGTCCATTTTACGTGAATGATTTTTTCAAAAGACTGAGTTTTCTTTATGCGCATTACATTATTACCTTTTCGATTACTTCAATTAAATCAAATAAATTTCAATGAATGTAATCGTACTGTGTTTTCCACATAAAGGATTCCACAAATTGCGATCGATGCTACCTTTAGCAAAATTAGCTGGAATTATGTTAATGTAAAGCTGTCAATGTGGTTCCTGGCTAGTTATCAGTTGACTGCTGAAGTGAAGTATATTATCATAAGGCCACAGGAAATTTTATGAATTTCTCATACTTCATTTGACTTACAAGCGTTAAGATCTACGTTAGATTTAGTGCAAATATTTGTAGGAAAATATAAAAAAAAAAACAATGAAATGAATGAAAAGTAAGTAGATGGATTCTCGTATCAATTTAGGCAATAAAAAGGCTAACACCTTACTACATTTCAAAAAATATACCTCCCTTAGGCAAATATCCCTGCGTCGCGAAGAATTTAACAACTAAAGAATATATAGTTTGACTATACAAGTATCTGTAAACAAGGCATTGTGTCCTACGTGGGGGTCGAAGTGTTATCACTGAGAGACTATACTATATATACTAATACTATGTACCTATAGGAAACGATATTCTACATCATTGACACAGCTGACTTAAACTATTACAATAGAACAGGTTTGACTCGCTCGTGTTTTTTTATGAAGACTTTGTCAATCACACTATTCTCAGTGTCCTTATCCGTGTATATAATATTTCATGATGATCGGTTGATTAGTCTAGGCATAAAAAGCGCAACAAACTAACTCACTTTCGCGTTTATAATATTAGTTAAGATTAAGATTGCAATTGTATTATTTTAGCTCTTAACACTCAACTCTTACACATTTGTTCATTGTAAAAATTAAGGTCGATCAACATTTTCACAACGGCTACGATCCATTTCTGAGAGCAGTACCGTAAAATATGGTCTCTAAAGCAAGGTCCCGCTCTCCTTAAATAACAATAGACTGTCAGCCACTCATAAATGGATCGCACTGGTTATATCCTTATGAATGTATTTGTTGCCGTTTGGATGTGATATCTATATATTAATACGTGAGGAGAATTATTTGTACCCGTTCTTAAACAAATTTCTCGCACAGAAGAATGTGACATTTGGAACACTATATGGAGAAAAGTGTTGAAAGCTAAGATTTTTAAACAATATGTGTTATAAAAATATATGTAAAAATGGCTACATCGACCTACACGTGTCCAGTATATATACATAACTATTAATGCCGGCTCCGCGCCATGAAAGTACAACGTAAGTTTGTACTTACGTTTTATTTTCATGGTGCAGAGCAACACAACGCGGAGCGTAGAAGTTTTACACGAACCTCTGCCTTTTTATCACACCTCATTTCTCTACTGATAAATATCTGTCTCTTTGAAACGTTATAATCCTATGCCATTCATCAATTTCACTTGAAATTTTTACAATTTTATTTTTGTTGTGACGGTTTTTGTCTCAAAATTAAAAACCTATTTTGTTTTTATTTCAGTAATTTACAAAAAAGAATAAATAATATAATAAAGAGGTAAGTTAATATAAAACAAAGCTGAACGTACTCATAATTTCTTTTATTCATGTTTATTAGGTCACGGGTAACTTTGAACCGCAATAAACTTAAAAGCAGTGTTTATACATCTCACACATGTATACAGTATACACGCCTATTAACTAACGATGATGAATTGTGTAACGCCACACATAAGCCTAAAAGGTTTAAGTGGTACTACGGAATATATTCAGCTTTTTATGTTTATAGTTTATGCTACTAATTTGATAGAAAAGCATATTGGTAAGCCGACTGTAGACGGTTCCGAATATCTCTTTCAAGATATATGCCCACAGTTATGAACTGAAGAGTGGGTAAACGTTAAGGAGATGAGGCAGTTTGCCGTTTCTGGATTCTTTCAGAGCTGTGCGCATTGTCTTACACCAGCCTCCGTCCGTCCTAAACCGTAGTAACAGAAGCCCTGAGTAGTAACAGAAAGACGGCGTTGACAACTTTGGGGCTGGAAGAAGAAAGGAAAACTCCTCCAAAAAAAAAGATATTTTTAAAGAATAAGCGATTTCTCAATTATCAATTTCAGTGTAGTGTGAGATATATTTATGCATTCAACTGAAAAATACATATAGACATACAGACCGAAATATATTTTAACATTACATGCGTTACGATGATCTAACATAAACATTTTTGTATGGGGTTTAAAAAAGTAAATTTATTATGAAGTCAAATAACCTGACAGCGAGTTCGTTCTTTTGTGTAGTTTGTATCAATATTATGATACTTAATACGTATGACAAATAATAAGTCCTTAGCTTATTATTTCTCAGATCTGTAATCGATCATCAAGAAATGGGGCAATGTTGCGTTCGCGTTGTCAAGAGTACAGAAAAGGACATAGGGACCTTTCGTCCAAAGTCAAAGTCAAATATCTTTATTTCATAAAATTCTTTAAAAATTGTTGTCTATCCAGAACAAAGAACTGTTCCCGAGGGATAGAAAGTGAAGCCGCGTGGGAAAGCTTGTTTACATATACTTTTGTAACGACTGTATAAATTGATGTCACGATTAATGTTGTAAATACCAAACAATGAAGTAACAAGCTCGTTAAGAATTAATGGATAAAAAATTGCATAATTTAATAATTACATTTAAGAATTAAATTACATTTTAAGAAGAAGTTTTACTTCACTTATATTTGGTGACAGGAAACAAGACCTTTTATCCCCCATTTCAAATATCCCATGAGTTAAAGTTGAGCAAATTTGATTCCTATGTATAAACATGTTTAGTCACGTATTACAACAACGGCGTGACTTATTGTTTTCAAATAATTTCACCTGGCAACCAAGTTCTTAAATGTGATAAATAGATGAACATCAACAAAACTCCATCCAAATTACAAAACAAAACACACAATATTTTTAACAGAGAACGGAATATTCTTAACTTTGTGATACTTTCTAATCTTCTGATAAACGTTTTAAAGCACTTCTTAAAAACCCGTTTGTATAAAATTACTCGCACTCGGTGCCCTAGGGAATAATTCGTATGTTACGGAGAATTGCCAGATATAAAACTAAGGGAATTAAAGTAATCTCACACTCAGAAAAATATTCCTGAAGCACACAAATAATTGTCCCCTGTGGGGGTCGACTGACTACAGCAGTTGGCAAGGTAACCACTTAAAACATACATTTTATTACGTCGTTCACACATTCCTGTGTCTGAAGGCTGAACTGACTGACTGACTGAATGTCAAATGACTTATAATTAGTAAGTTCCTGTCCTTGTAGTTCTAACCACTCGTAGCTTGGTCCCTGCACCCGGTAGTGTGACACTGTGTTTTTTATTTATATTCATTCAACTATACAAACAAAACCGAAAATAATTTTTATTACATATTGTAGAGTATTTGATATCATATTTTCAATATTTTTTACTATATACTTGTACTAGGTCATTCTAATTGGGTTACGTAAACTTACGCAAGCCGTTTGATGGCGGAAAACAGAATAACTTGTTGGATTCATATACTGTTGAACCTCCCACATCGATTACCCACAAAGTAAGTTCATTAATATTATTGCCTACAATAATAGGATTAAAAGTGATTTATTGCGGTCAATCGCAGCCAGATCATCGCTTCTTGCAAAGAATTTCAAATATCATTATTTCATAAAATTCTTTAAAGAATGTTTTAAACCGTCTTTTTAAAAATAAAAATTAGAGTTCAACACAATATCACCTCAACAATAGGTTGCTTTGTGGAAAGTTAAACAAATAATATATTAAAATAACTAATACCCTGTTACAAATATGTAAGATGGTCATCTGCCAATGACGATCTATGTGAGAAGATCCTTGTGAGAAGAAATCGGGCAAACAAACGTCTTTCTTTCTCTCATCATATCTATCATATTTAGTAAAATAATATAACACAACTCTGTTTTATCGTGCGCTATTATGTTATTAAGATTTAAATTATAAATGAAGTTTAATATAAAAATATATATATTTAATTAAAAATATATATATATATATATATGTTTAATTTTTTTTTATTTCAAATCAGCATACAATTACTAAATTATTCAATCATAAATTATCAATACCAAAATATAACAACCTTGTAGACGATAATAATGGACTAAAACGAAAAATTATTTATTTAACATTTTGTAAACATAAACAATCAGGTAGGTAGGTGTTCTAAACGAATAGTTTTCAATCAATCAAAATATATTATAAATGAAAATTGTGTGGTGTGTATTTGGCGAAATTTTTGTTATAAAGTTTATTGTTACACTTGTCAATAGGGTAACCTACCGAAAAATATAATAAATATAGCCAAAATATGCATCATCATTAGACATTAGATATTTGCAATGGGGTAAATATGCAATTTCAAATATGCAAATGCATATAATCCGATCTCTAATAATGATTATTGGTCGAGTAGTTAAGGTGTTAAAGCGTAAGAAACAAACTCACACTTGCATTTATAATATTACTAGCTGTTGGCCCGCGACTTCATTCGGGGAAATTTTAATGAAATCTATTCCACGGTAACCGTACCTACATTAAAAAGTAGCCTATATTCCAGACTATAATCTATCACTGTACCAATTTTCATTCAGATTCGTTCAGCAGCTTTTGCATGAAAGAGTAACAAACATCCATACATCCTCACAAACTTTCAAGTTTATAATATTAGTAGGAATTATTAAATCAGCCAAGTGTAAGTCGCATTACGGGTATTAAAAAACTTAGTAGAAAGTAAAATTAGCACAAGTTAAAATAATATTTAAATATATATTACTGTTCTAAACAAATACGAATATTATAATTATAAGGCTGAAGAACTTTTCATTCATTGTCTAGAAGTTTTTGCGTTCAGCACTATTCTATTTACGTGACATATAAAAACGAAGCAGTAACTATTAGATGCTTGTGCGAGACATGGCGGGTACCCATATTGTACTAATTAACTATTCAGTAATCTGTGCCATGGGTATGCACATTATAACCTTAGACTAGCACTTACCATGCAACTTCACTCGCATGTACATATTTATATATTTTGCGCGGAACCCTAATTATTTTTCCATTTTATTTGACCCATTCCGCAGATTAGCCGGTTGTTCCGGTGGCGACAGACAGACAATCAGACCAAAATTTTAATAATTGATTTTTAGGCATATGTATCGTGAAAATATCTGTATGAGCTTAAAAAAACCATTATTTTGACATTACGAACAGTCACTTCACTTTTTTATTTATTTGTATTGATTACTAATAATAAAACATCACGTTTGTACAATTGAAGTGACTGAAGAAAGAAAGAAAATAAAAAATACACTTTTATTACACTTTAAAAAATACCAGATGGTTTATAACAAATTTCATAGATCTGGAGTTAGGTTATATTTAACAAATTCAAATGGTAAGGTATAGTTTATCACTACATATTATAAAACAAAGTTTGCGATAAACTGAAAAACTACTGAACGGATTTTCATGCGGTTTTCATCAATAGACAGAGTGATTCATGAGGAAGGTTTAAGTGTATAATATGTTAACTTTTTGTGTAACTGGCCGAAATATGATAATGATTGTTGAATATGTCTCTACTACCCGTGCCGGGGCGGGTTGCTAGTTCAATAATAAATTGAAATGACCGCCCTCAAGGTATAGTTGATTAAATACTAAATTGAAATGATATGTAATTAATTGATTTAGAACTGATGAGCATATTCCGTAATACACAAAGAAATAAGAAAAATCTGCTGAATTGGGAACTTCTTTTCAACCGACTACAAAAAAGGAGGAGGTTATCTATTTGTCAGGATCTTTTTTGTTATGTATGTTACCCGATTACTCGAAGCTGGTTGGACCGACTTGGAAAACTCTTTTTTTATTTGAAAGGGTATACTTTCTAATTGGTGCCATTAGCATCAGGTCCTGAAGCAAATGAAGGGACTCTTTAAATATTTTTACAGTAACTGACACCTTTTTATATTAACTCTTGAATTTGCTCTCGGAAAGCACTATTTGGTGAAGTAGATGTTTCAGCACGACCAGAACTACGTAATAATAAGTATGTCATGGATTGCGATTCAATTCTATATATTCTATGCTCTTTCGGTGAAGTGAAGCAATCGAAAAGCGCAGGAAAGATTTTGATCGCTAGTTTTTCTATATCAGATATATATATAACAGAATATCTGGTGTGAATAAACCTTTACGGGATCATAGTAGCATTAATGCCGGTTGGGATACTACCAAATGCCTGCCACAAATTTTCACTGCTGTCTGCAGCAAGCGGCCGAATGTGGGATTCCGCGAGCTGTCACCACGACAACGCACTCGTGCACTTGTTCAGAATGAGGTATTGCCCAGAAAAACACCGGTCAAACTTTTGGGTGATCCTTCTTACAGCCCTCATTTGGAAGCGTGTATTTATTTTTATTCCCAAAAATGAGAAATCCACTTCAAGGGATACAGTTTTCATCGCTGGTGGATGCGTTAGCTGCGTTCGAGACATTTGCACATTAAAAAAAGGGTTTTGAAAATTGGTTTAGATGCATGAAACTTCTCATAAATAGTGGCGGAGAGTTATTTGAAAAGAATGAATGAAAAAAGTGGCTCTAAAGAATTTTTTTCTTAAGGTTTTGCAAAACTTATTGAGTGTCCCACAGAAAAGAATATTGTAAACGTGTGTAAGTAAAACTATATTCAAACATGGCGTTCTATAATAGACCTCGTAAGATTCCCTATATTTGTTTTACCGTCCCGTGTTACACGCACGGGTCTACGGTCAACTTCAGACAACATTTCTAACGGAGCTGTGGTTATGTGCTAGATAAACTTCTTAAATAAATTAATATATTACGTAAATGTGTGTATTTTACGTTCGACTTCGTTACCGTCAACATTTTATGTAATATTCCATACTAAAATCTATCTCTGTGCCAAATCACACCCAGATCTGTTCAGCCGTTTTTGCGTGAAAGAATAACAAACATCCATCTCTCCATCTTCATCCGAGTAAGATATGCGTTACATAAAATATATAGGTTTTGTATTTAGTCAGATCAGTATCATTTAATAATGGTTAAGGTTTGTTAAAAAAATACTTAGTTGTTCGTGGGAGTGCTAAGTTTCGGCACGTATGGGCCGGCTCGACCGGAGTGATACCACGGCCTCACTGAAAACCGGTGAAGCAATGATTGCATTTTTTTCGCCGAGTGAGTGAGATTACTGGAGGCCCTAACCCTTCCCTCTCCCCCTCTCTACTCTCTCCGCTTCTTCCCCCCTTCCGAACTTAAATGCCGGCAACGCACTTGTGACTCTTGAGTTGCAGGTGCCCATGGGCGGCGGTAGTCATTTACCATCAAGTGACCCGTCTGCTCGTTTGCCCCCTAACCCATAAAAATAAAAAAGTAGTAAATTATAAAAAAGATTACATGCAGGTAAAAATATTCAGTTCAGTTTTACAGAATCAAATAAAAATGTGCACGAATAATCGTTGCTTCATCTAGTCAACGGCCACCTTTATTGCAATGCTAAGTATTGACGCATTTCATTATGTACAAATATATTTACAACTTGTATGTAACTTACCAATATATAAATAAATTAAAAAAAAAATACCTTTCTTACCCGTAGTACAAAATTAAAAAAGGATGACTATTACTAAACGTTAAATTTCTATTACGTTTATTAATTTTTAAAATATTGCTCTATCGCATAATTTGATTAAAATTGCTGGGTCGCATAAGTATGCCTTCATTCAATCATCAATCAATACATTTACTCGTATTTGTCAAACATAGGTGGTTACAGATGTTAAATACATTTAAGAGGTACAAGTTATGTTTCGTCATTAGGCAAACAAATATTATTAATAAAATGTAGAAAAATAATAAATATCAATGGTATTAAATGTGAATGGTGGTAATTAATTGGTAATTGAAAAATATGTGATATAACAAGAAAATAAAATTAACAACAATTTAGGTAAATATGTCTTCTAAATATTCTTTAACACGGCTTTAAGGTCGTTTATATTACAGCTGACTTGATTTTTTTCAGGTTATTTAATAAAAAAAATAGTAACTAGTAAGCAATATGCTTTTCCTTCCATTGCCTTCCCTTCTTGCCTTGCTTCCCTTGCCTTGCCCTTTTAATGTACTCCCAATTCTCCCATCCTTAATGCCCAAAGTGCCGGTAGGTAGGTAAGCCTACCGGCTTACCTACAAACGTTATACAACAAACAACAACAAAATGTAGGTTTTTATTACCTGCCTGCTCTGCCTACCCCTTCAGGGTACAAGTGTGAATGTGTGGAGCCTTGGTCTGTATCACGGACTTTAGACATCAAATAAACATGCAAAAGAAATATATATATATATATAATATAGAAATAAATATATATGGTACAATGTCTATAAAGTTTAGAATAAAGTTTAAAAAAAATATTGCGATTAGATACTGTTCAGTTTGGCAAAATACATTTTCCTGCTGCAAATATTTCGTGCTCCTCTAATTTTTGTTTGTTACAATCACAACATTTAAATGTATTATAATTCATTTATCGAGTTAAAAAAGTATATATTCGGTACATTTTCATTTTAAAATGTTGTTTTTTTATGATTTGGTGATGATGTTTTTCTTTTTTTATTTGATTTTTTTTTCATGATGTTACCGCAAAGCAACTTTTATTATACAATCTTATTAGTTATTTTTACTTTCGTAAACCGTCTTTCGCGTGGCTTTGCATATGTAGCAATTCGTAAGTTACATTTATATATTAATACGTAGAGAGAATTCCTTATATGCATTTTTAAGAAAATTGCCCGGAGGAAAATGACATTTGGAATACTTAAAGTATATATAGAAGTGCAAAAAAATATTTTTTAAACAATATTTGTTACAAATTTTAAATTTACTTGCTAACGGATGCATCAAACTACAAGTATAGAAGTCTATACAAGGACAGTTCAAGTTATTATACTGAAATAAACCTGAATGTTTTACTGAAATTAATGAATTATGGTCGAAATTCGACCACCACGCGATCTCTAGTAAAAATAAATACCTTACTAAAAAGTACGTCTCGGCGTTTACGATCGCATACCGTTGCTTTGTATGTACTCATAAAATCAAACATTAATACTTTACAGTAATAACTTATAATGGGTGTTAAGTGCTCTACAGGTGGCCTGCATTGCACTATTACCATTTAAAAACATAAAATAGAAACTACTTATGTGTGAATTGAGCTCGTTTATCAAAGGTTCCGTAGTACGAGTTTATACCTCTATGTCTATGCTATAATTGAATAACTGAATCGTAAGCGTCCTTCCCGTATACATATAAAAGCAAAAAAAGCAAAAAAAAAACACGTTTCTAGTAGGGGAGCCTCCTTTAATTTTATTATTTTTTGTTATAGCGGCAACAGAAATACACATTCTGTGAAAATTTCAACTGTCTACCTATTACGGATTATGAGATACAGCCCGCTGAAAGAGAGACGGACGGACGGACAGCGGAGGCTTAGTAATAGGGTCCCGTTGGTTACCCTTCGGGTACGGAACCCTAAAAACTAGCAAATAAAGTGGTTAGTAATAAACTTCCAATAGCTAGCAATCCGAGGCTTTGGTTGCATGATTTTAAAGAATAATAAATACTAGAAGGTCTCTAATCCTGGCGATCGTATTTTGACCGTTTTGAATGTCTTGTTTAATTTTATTGACCAGTATAACTTGAACTGTCATTGTATAGACATTTGTACCATGACAGGTCAAAATATATACTGGACCCCTATACGTTTTTGTTTGTTCCGCATTCACGCCTTAACATCTAAACCGATCAACATGACATTTTGGGCACATGTTGTCAGGCATACAGAAAAGGTAAGTCCTTTTTGGTACTTTTTATCCAGAAAAAGAGGACCATGAGAGTTACCTTCATGATACTGAAGCGCGAGCAAAATTCTATAATTAAAAATAAAATAAAATCCGCCAATATAAAAAAAATTACGTGAAAACTGCTTAATGAAATTACATGCGTCCAGTATAAGCGTTTACGGTATATGGTAAACGGTATGCGGTAAGGAAGTCTATACAATGACAGCTCAAGTTATACTGACCAATGATAAAACCATGGTCGAAATTCGACCACCACGCGATCTCTAGTATCTCTAAACATCTCTCATGGATGTTATTATAAAAATACAGAAATTTCAATAGGTACCTACAAATTTATTAATTTAGCTATGAACCCAAAGTAAAAGCTAAACCGATATTAAACGGCCATTAAGGAAATTCATCATTCACATTCACATCAGGATCATTTTTACCCGTTGTCAACCCATGCCCGCCCTTTCGTCGAGCGTGTGATGCAGCAGGAGGTAAAACGGAAATCTCTATCGGTGATACTAGGATAAGCATACAAGGAAGGTACCGATTATGGTGCGGTATATTAATTTAATTACTTAGTGATCTATACACTATGTATGTATTAGGGAAAAACATAAAAGGTTGTAAAAGGTTTATCGCATAGCAGGTATAGGTAACTATTGCCGTATGTACAGTCAGATGCAATAATCGCTTTCATATTCCGACTAACAAAACACTGTAACCATAAATCTTCTACCTCTCTCCTTCCTTTAAACGCCATGATCTAACAGACTATATGGTTTATTAATTTTGTTCTCAGATAAAAGGATATTTTCGTAAAAGTTACTTGTTTATATAGTAATTATCAATTAATTGTCGAAGAATTGGTAGCACTATATTTATATTTTTTTATTATGGACTCTTTCCCGCGCAAGATCAACGCAGGAATTCCGCCAATGTCAAGTGTTTTATAATTATACAAGTTAAATAACAAAAACGTAAAAAAATGGACGTCTATTCGTCCATCTTGAAAAAAACGACCCTTGGAAGCACTATTTTTTTACAAAAAACTAGGTTAATCAGAAACTGTGACGTAATTGAGTGCCCATCAACAATTTGTTAGAGTATTGTCTTACGTCACTTGTCTACAAAGAGGTTTTAACCATAAACTTAGTATATTTTACGCTACTAAGTTTATGGTCTAAAACTCTAAACCAACAAACTAACCACTCATTAATCTATTTGCTTTGGGATAGGGGTTTTCGTGTAACAAAATTTATGTGTGTGTATGATGTTCTAGTACCCATCGTACAAGTATAGACAGCGTTTTGTGAAATGTTCCAGAAAATTTAAATTATTATTATAATTCTGTAAGTACCCTGATCTAGAGATCTTAAATTAAACTTTAAGTTAACTGTATTTTTTTAGGCACATATTTAAATATTTTACCATAGAGTGCTGTGAAAATATTTATTCTGTTACTGCGTGGGTACATGGTACCATGTTTGTTATCTATTTTAATAAATGTATACTCTACTATTAATTGAAACAGATAGGTATTGAAACGTCAACTGTAACAATGATTTATGAATTTTGGCACACTATCCTGTTGCTCGACAAACTCTCTCTTGATAACAGATTCATAGGATCTTTCTGAGTCATCAAGTAATGAATACATAAAAACAAGCTGTTGTGACTGCCCTGCTGCGACTTTGGCTGCCTACAATCTCTGCCATACAAACTTTATTCGCCTACTGCACCACCTTCAGGTTTTATTTAAGAAACAAAACGTAGCCTATGTCCTTTTTCGAGGTCCCCTCTACATCCATAACATTTTTTTTTTATATTATAAGGGGGCAAACGAGCAGACAGGTCACCTGATGGGAAGTGACTACCGTCACCCATGGACGCCTGCAACTCAAGAGTCACAAGTGCGTTGCCGGCCTTTGAGATAGGAGTGCGCTCTTTTCATAATTCATCAAAATGAGTTTTGCGGCTTAGACGTGAAAACGTAACCGCCAGACAGATAGACGAACTGTGAAGAGTTACTTTCGGATTTATAATATAATGGAATTGGGCGTTACATAGCGGACATCCAATTTCAATGTTTGGTACATTATGTAATCCCAATAATTATTGTTAGGATTGACAACCCAAGAATACTGCTAATTTATCAATTAGGTATTGATAAATATATTACTAGTGGCACGTTCGTACCTTATCAAAACAGCTCAGAATGAACTGAGAAAGTTATAGGTTATATAAAAGAAAAATCTTATTTCATTATGATTTGAAGTGGAGGAGTTAAGGACGTGAAATGACACTCTCAAAGTGATTCTGAAAGTGCGTCAATTGTTTTGAACAGTGGTCGTAGCTATGTACATACATACACTCACACCTGTATCCTTAAAGCAACAAAACGCAATAATTTGCCTACTGTAATATAGTTACTCACGTAATGGGGCAAAAACGTAAGCCTACTGTCGTCAACCGGGGACATTGGTAATTAAGATGAGTAATATTAGGCGTATTTTGAAAAGGAAAGGTAGGTAAGAAAGGAAAACTCCTCAAGGAAAGGGATATAGCTTAAACTATTATTATTAAATATATTATGTAATTAGATAAAAAAAAAATGCAATGGAACATTTACGCCCTATCCGGAGGTGGGCGTTAGTGACCGCGCCACAGTATTTCACTATTGCGGTTATTATCGAACACATGAAATAATTGTAATCTGTCATCAGTTCCAAATAAAGTTTTTTTTTAAAATTGTATTTATACGGATAGATTGGGGAATGTATGCAATAGCTCTAGCAGGTCAGAGCTGTATACCTGTAGCTGGAACTGACTGTTTCCGGAAAGTCCGAACCCTATCGCTGTATATACTCGTATGTAAAGATATACTTCTCAAAAATAGCCCTGGAACATTCAAGAGTAGAGTGAATAGGTTTCATTTGGATAGGCGTGAACCATCTTCATCTTCATCGTCACTTTCCATCAGGTGAGTTGGAAGACAAACGCCTATTCCATTTCATAATAAAAAAAAATAGTAGCTACATGAGGAACTGAATGTCATCGCCCTATGGGAAAAATTACATTATAGCATGGTTTTATAATACTTGAGAATAATATGACCACGTCCGTCGGTCATAGGCGTAAACTGCGTCTTTGTTCGGGCAAATTATTTAGTATACTTTGTTACTGAAATTGCAGTAACAGCGCAAACGTGCCCCATAGAGGGCAGTAAGCTTGTTCCGTTTTACATTACTGGCGAAATGTGGGTGTAATAAATCTAGGTCTACTTCCTAGGGGATATATAGGCGTGAATGTGTATATATAAAATAATAAAGTAATAAACGAAAATATCTTGTTAGAATGTGTATCTTTTACTCGAACGCGTCGGCAAAGAAGGGTTTATATTTCACGAGTTTCTGAATATGTTTTGGGATTATTTTAAAAGTGTATAATGATGTACCTTTCTATTTATCGAATCCTACAAATGTATAGAAATAACATGGTATGCTTTATACATTACTACTTTAAAAACATATATCATAATAATAAAATGTTATTTCGTACATTTTTATTTATTTAAAGCAGCTGGCCATTCCAAGCAGTTTCACCTTCGTTTAGGGTCACTGCCTGGATTCTAAGGGCCGTAGCGTAATATTACATAGCTTATAACCTTCCTCAATGAATACTCTATCTAATACAAAAACAATTATGAGACTGATAGTTCTAGAGATCAGCGCGTTTAAAAATGAAACAATCAAATATATACACTGAGAGCACTGTAAGGTACGTCAATTCAGCATACTGCAAAGCCGTTCTTTTATAGTTAGATATACTGGTTACTGTTTGTGACGGAACGCAGTCCAGTATACTGTCAGTTGTCAATTCAATTCAATTGTCAAATCGCATAATAAAAGTGACAGTGTGACAGCCATGTGACAGCACTGAGAGAACCTTACCTCGATAACTCCAGCTTACAGTAGAAAAATGGCAACGTTTATGTCGTCATATATGACGTCATATTTTTCCCTACGATACTGCGGCAGTATACTGTCAGTCTATAACGGAACGAATTTCTCCCCAGTATGAGCAATGAACAGTCGGAATATACCCAACATTTCTACAAATTCTAGCGTGTGCGTGTGTGTGTGCGAAGGCGGCGAGATGGTTATCGTGTCGTACTTGTTATGTAGAAGTTACGAGTTTGATGATGAAATTATTTGTGTTTGATTAGGTTCACTAATCAAACACAAATAATTTACATATTTAAGAAGAGAGAAAAGAAGAGAGGAGTGAAAAATTTGACACTGAAAAAATACTAGTATCACGAGTATGTTGATGTCGGCGATACGCCAGGGTTTCCATGTTCAGGGTCCATCAGAATGAAAACAAGCACAAAAAATTACTTAGTTTATTTTCACACAACCGCCAGCACAGTAATAATCTCTTTTCACAATTCAAACCTTTTTATAAATAACCTTAAAATAGATTTTTAAACAGATAAGCGACTACAACTTCTTTTATAATAAATAAATGAAATGATTTAGTCATTAATAATTCTTGAATATTCAAAATCAATTTTACACAACTTTAAATTATTTATTTTACAGAAATTACATTTATTTAATACAAACAATTATTATTTTTATAAAGATCGTCAGCAGATGGCGCTTTAATCAGGATTCAATAGAAATTAAGTTTTATTTAATGCATAAAATAATAAAATTTGATACAGAATAATAATATTAATTCTAATAGACTTTATTTTGCACATTTACACAATTATTTCATGTACTCAACAAATTCAACAGTCGTAATAATTGGTTATTCTACTACCATTTCCTTTGCGACGCCCATTTCCCGAAGTCAAGGAAGGCGAGGCGCTTGAGAAAGTAATTCCATTACAGGAAATAGAAATGCAGTTCTCTACACAAATAAACAAAGAAACTCCGTGCGGTTTAAGGTAAAAGTAATTTGGACTTGTACTTTTATTTCAGTGAATTAGTATTGAATGTGCTTCGTTAACTACACTATACTAAAATCGCAAATCTAGGGTCAGTGGTCAAATCTGACACAGTATGCTTGCAAACAGTTAAAACCACTATACTCACACCGTATTATATTCATAGTGTCAGTGGGGATCACATATTTGTTGTTCATAAACAGCAGCCAGGATTTAGAATAAACAACAGCATATGCAGAAAAAAATCACCAGTATACTATGTAAGATTCAGTTTCTTCTTCGTTTTTAGTAAATACTTAAAAATATTAGTGCAATGGGTCAAGCAAGTCATTGCAAAAAACGCAATAACTTCCAAAACATCACTGACAGTTTATAAAATAAGGACTGTATTCATAACCAACTTTATAGTGATTCTAATAAATTCATAAAACTTTTTTTTAAAAGGAGCATTTAAAAAGTAGCATTTTTTATATATTTACATAAATGTTTACAAGTACTTTTTGTATTAGATATTCAATTGTTACGCTCCTACTTGTAGCTATCGAAAGAAATCCCAACTACCACACATGTACGATTATGCTCTACTGTATTCATATCTTTGATACAGGCTAAGACAGTACTATACTCTTCTAGCCTCATTAATGTTTTCTCTAGCGTATTTCAGCTTGCTTCTAAAGGTTGCATCATTCGGTTTCAATGCCTTAAAATTTATTTCAACCTGACGCCACCTTATACTATTTTCAGTCCAGTATGTAGAAGGAAGCTGTTGAAGTAAAGCATACTTCAACAACGGTTTTTTTTTCAATTCTTTTCACAAAGCGTTTCATCAGATTCTTGAAACAATATAGAGATTAAAATAGTTTGGCCTGTTGCTAGTCTCCGAAAAATGGATCCAGTTTTACGAAAGCGCTGAATGGTTAATAGTAAAAATATTGTTATCGCTGTGTTATGCTGAGTGTGCCGGTCTTCGAAGATTGTCAGGATCTGCGTGATTTGACATACGGTTCCTCAAAATCATTGGTTGGTTTCAAATGTGGATTGGAAGTAAGCCAAACAACTCTGTGATATCCTTGCAGGTGTCCACCGTTGAATCCCTATAATGCAACACGTTGGGTAGTGTGTTATTACCTTTCTTAGTTTTGACATAATTTGACCGAAAGATATTCGGGTTGTTTATGATAGAGGACTCTAGTTTGGCAATGGTGATTTCATAACAATCTTTCACTTATTATTTAGCTTGGTTACGTAACAAAGAGAATAGTGGTAGTCCGACGAATTGCCATAAGTTTTGTATTTACCATGGTATTTTTGTTTTCTTTTAAGATTTTTATTAAAGAACTAGGTAGGTAGGTGAGACGACTTTTTAAGTGATTTAACGGGGACGTGTAAATCTCTAACTTCGTTCATTTTTTATAACAAAAAATCAACCGCTTGTTTTGCAGGACCCTCATACAATACATTCCACGTTTTTCTATAAATCTATGATTTCAAGAAAATCAGCATTGATCACTACTGGTTTGCGGTGCAAGCCTGCGGGCTCCGCTAGTGGGCTGCAGCACTCGGTCACTTTTATTGAACTATTCGAATATCACCCAACAAATAAGTTACTTAAAATGTCAACCAACCAAGTTTCTGTAAATATAACAATATTATATGAATAACACGTACGTTTCGATACAGATCATTTGTTTTAGTGCACAAGCTATGTACGTTCAAATAGTATATGTCAATCACTACTAAGCTTTACAGTTGCTATGTTTATATAGTCGTCTAAAGAAACACTAAAACCTTTAAATTTAAATTTTGCAAACTATTTTGGATGAAAGAAATGTCGCACGCTAGATGATTTGTAATGGAGTTAGTGAAGCATTCAATTTTGCGCAATAAAGTGTAAAGTATTATATTGAAACTAGTAAGACAATTAATAAATTTCTCATAAAAGAATCTAAATTGCACAATCATCGCTTGACACAAAAATTAGTAAACAGGACACAGTAGGACATGGTTCTCAAACTGAAATTTGAATTTTGAACGAATTTACTTTTTTGAACACAAGCGTTCTGAAAACACATTTCTTCGTCTGTCTTCAATACTTTTGATAGCAGGGCTTTATTTTGCAGCGTCAGTTGGTCGTTGATGAAGATCCTCTGGTTTCCTGGAATGTCTATCTGTCCAGAAGTTAAAGGGGTATTCCTAAAAACTAGCCTAGCAGCGGCTATAAATTCTTCTTTCATAAATCGATTGCAGGACACAATTATTGGTTTCCGTACGAAACCCCGATCTTCAATCAATCAATCTTTATCCCGACTTGGTATGTTGTAATAAAATTAATTTGTGCTTTCGATACCAGACAGTTGATTTTGGAACCAATTTTATTTAAGATGTTGAACAAGTTCCTTTGATTAGTCTGAGCTAACCATCTCTAATTTTTTTAGAATAATGAGTATCGACACAATCCTTAGTGAAGATGGGGCTTAAGCAGCACTAGTTAATTTGCACTTGCTGCTACGCCGTAGCAGCTTTCTGTCACCCGATCTCCGATACCAAGACTCCGTTACTGTCCCGCACAAGGAAAACGTAGTTCCGCCATTGGTTCATCACAGGCACCAGACTTGTATACCTACAACCATAATTAATAATTATATATCGACTGGCCTGTTGGTCTAGTGGTTAGTGACCCTAAGGCAGAGGTCGTGGGTTCGATTCCCACCCAGGACAAATAATTGTGTGATGAGCATGATCATTTGTTCTGTGTCTGGGTGTAATTTATCTATAATATGTATGTTTTTAGAAATATATAAGTATGTTTATCAGCAGTCTGGTTACCATAGTACAGGCTCTGCCTAGTTTGGGATCAGACGGCCGTGTGTGAGATGTGTGAAGTTATTATTATTATTATATATATTGTAAAAAAAAAATCTTTGAGAAACACTGCGTTAGTGATTAACGCTGTAGGTGCAGGTATTGAATGAGATCATACGATTTTTTTTAAAGTTCGCTTGAATATTTTAAAAGTTTATCTCAATTTGCTACCAAAAATTATGTCTTTACGGCCGTATATGTATACCAATGACGTACGTTAGTGCAGATTAATGATAATGATGATCCTCGGCCGATTTCGACCATGGCGACCGCTTTAACTCCGTAGCTGGCGTTCGTGTACTCGCATGTGGCTTAAGTATCAAATCTTATATTTAAAGATTCGGACTGAGTGCTTAAAACAACTTAAAAAATACTAATTTTAAACTAACATTATTTACTATACTAGCAACAAGCTGGTTACAAAAAAAAAGAACCTTTAATATTAAGATATTATATTTCTAACCATTTCTTTCAATGCGAATCAATCAGTAAATAGATACTGTTACCCTCCAAGAAATCAAACAAGTTTGTTTTTGTTGTGCGTATTGGGGCTGTAGAAATCTTGTACATACTTCTTGCCTTCACGAGATTGTGATTGAGGCCATTATAATCCTTCAATATTTATGATTTTTCAAAACGATTCTCACACGGCCATGTCACTTTTATTGCAGACGTCATTGATTATTACCACTTAAGCATTAAGTCGTTAGATGACATATACATAAATGTCGTCGCCACATCAAAAACTCTTATTTATTTTATTAAAATTAGGGACAAACTATAATAGATGATAACACGGTTCACTATTTAATAAGAATAAGATAATAGACATTATTTTGACTGGTTATACCGGTAACGCAATGGTATTGGTCGATTGATAAATATTAAAGAATAGTGGGGTTATAAAAGGATAGGAATAAGTTCAGAACATTGTCTTAAGTGCGAAGAGTGGTACGAACAACTTGGCAGTTACTGTAGTTAGTGATTTTCATATTTTATATCAGTGGTTGTGAGAATGTTTCTAACATAAAGTACCTGTAATAAAAGCAATTTTTCATGAAAGTAAATAAAAAAAACAAAACAGGCTCAAGTCTCACTCGTTTTACATATAGTATATTTATTTCATTCATCGACGTGAAGCTCATATTTTTAGAATTGGTAGGTGTGTGTTAAAGGTCTCTGACTTCCCGGGAACAGCCAGTTCGAGTAACAGGTCTATGGCAATGACTGCCTCGATCTATTACTTACACCCCGAAGTACATCCGCTCTTAAAATAACAACTGTGCTCTGAGCGCTTCATAAAGTGCAACCCTTCGGGACCACAGCTTGGCCCCACATACCACATACGTGATCTTTACCATGAGTGGATCCAAAACTTGAACATTATTGAATCTAATAAAATTATAATGAAATAACCATATACATAATAACATATCATATAGTGTGTTAAGTATATGTGCGCCACTAGCATAGTGACCGGTGCACAAAGTACTGTGCCGGTCACTAAGAACATCGTAACAGAAATGTCGCTGTCGAGTCTCGTAGACCAATTATAGGCTATCTGCTACGATGCAGGTGCTACGGCGTAGGTCTTCTACTGTTTACAAAATGTAAAAGAAACATGTTTATGTAATGCATACGTAAATGTTCGTTTGTAATACAATTGGCACGTGAGGCAACAGCCAGGATAATTGTGATTACATAAACAAGGGAAGATTAAACTAATTTTCAACCAAAATCGTTGTCTGGGGATGCGGCCAATCAAGAAATGAAGGTCATATTTGGTCACTGTTGTTTAAATGAACCCCACTAAGCAATATAAGTTTTGTAAATTTAATTCCCCAATTTCAAAGGAGGTTTAGATTACTTAAACTATTAATTGACATGGTAAATGAATGTTATACATCTATATGTCAAGTACCCTTTGATATAGAGATTAAATGAAGCTTATCGACCTGGAAACATAGGTCAAAAGTGATGATATTGGTACCTTTTGGGTTGACCAGAAAGCTGATAATGTGCAAGCAAGCCCACGCTGCACACCCACTTTTACAGTAAAATGTGCAAGTAGGATAATTACGGTGGCTAATGATATCAGAACGTCTGTTATTGCTATACTTATATAACTTTTTAGAAGCATAAAAACTATTTTTTTTTTTTATGGTATAGGGGGCAAACGACCAGACGGGTCACCTGATGGTAAATGACTACCGCCGCCCATGGGCACCTGCAACTCGAGAATTACAAGTGCGTTGCCGCCCTTTAAGGTGGGAGTAGGAGAAGAAGGGGAGGGGGGCGGGGAAGAGTGGGAAGAGGGGGCAGACGGGAAGGACGGTTGAAAAACAAGATCACGGCCAACCTAATTGTAAGTGCTTATCGATGCGTATAACTACTCACAATATCAGTGGTGTCACTTGTGTGTAGAAAACTGGACCCCTTTCCCCCTCTGGATGGGGTCTGGTTACTCTTATCATGTAACGCCAAAAGCAGAAATTAATCACACTTAGGTTATATTATAAAGATCACATCCTAGAAGTAAAAGTAAAAAAAATCCGTTTAAGGACCTTTAAGTACAAGTAAAAATAAACCTCAAGGGTACTTAATACCCCTAAACCTTATAATTAAAGAAGGTAATCTTTATATTACTGCACTGAAAGTTCTGTTTTTGTTATATATTGTTGCTTGTGTTAGTTATATATTTTTATAACTGTCTCACATTTTTATTGCTATTGAAAAACAAAATAAAAACAGTATTTTTGTCTCCATTCTAGAGTGACCCACCCTAATACAGAGGCAACAAAACTGGTATTTAAATATTTCATAAATCCATTCCATTTTTAAACTTCAACATTATTTTTTAAAATGCCAATCGTATATTTATGGCATATACACACACATTATGCACGAGCTGGTAGGCACTCGCGTTTACGTAAGTTAACGAGCAGTCCTACAAATCATGTGACCACACGTTTCGTAAACTTTAATATTTACGTCGAATACTGTACTCCGTTTCAGTGGAGTGGTCTAGTTGTGGCTTCGCCGAAGTCGTGGTCTAGGTGGTCACCACCCATCATGAACAAAAAGAAATGCTAACAGAGCAGAGACAAAAGTTAGAATTCTTGCTGTCGGTGAATTCTTGTTATAATTTTCGACAGAACAAAGTAAAACTCAAATTTTAAAAATATTATTAGCAATTTTTTTGATGTTCAACATAGGCGGTATCTTCACCGGTAGTATAAAAAACAGAGTCAACAGTAAAGCTATTTTTCTCGTTATAATTCTTGCATTCGGAAAATCTTCTTGTTTATTTCAACGAAAACAAAAAAAGATCGAAATGTCAAAATCTTTATTCTTTATGCTGCAGGTGAAAATGGAAAACCCTTGCATTAAAGCACTCGTCAGTAAAGTTCCCTTTAATGGCTTTTTAACCCTAAACCATATTTTGTAAATATGTGTCAAGAAATATAAACTTTGTAGACATCATCGTACTCACGTTGCGACGATCCCTGTGCATAGAGAAGTATCGCTTCATTCAATCAGCCCGCCGGGATCGAATGACGCTCGCTTCTATAACGATAATTAATAGCAAATCAACCCTTACCGATATTGTAGAGAAATTAATCAAACTTTATACGTTTTGTGTAGAAAAAAGAAGAAACAAAAATATTCATTGAGATCGCAGCATGAGTTCCTTCTTTTTACTCGTATGTAAAAGACTTTAAGTTCTACGAGTCTGAAAAGGATAGCTTCTCAGCGTGATGCTGCACATCTCATTGCTATGCATTGCTGATTTTCTGATGGTACATTTACATTGACGTTACAAGTGTAAAATAACACTTGCGTAGAAAGATAGAAAGTAAATTAAATTAAGCAAACAAAAAAAATAAAAAAGACGATATCGATATTTTGATCATCTCATACAAAGGTTTTTTTAAGTTTTAAGCTTGTCTTTAAATCCTATAAGAGGTTTAGTGTTTCTGACTGATTATAATTGTGTGATGAGCACTTTCTGCGTCTTGGTGTAATTTATAATATGTACAACAATCCAGGCTCAGACGGGGACTGGGATCAGAGGGCCGTGAGTGAGGTGTCTCAAGTTATTGCTATTATCCTAGTTTTGTCCTATAAAAGTTGTCTGTCCTCCACTAGACTTATTAACTGTTCAAAGTCAACATTTACTATTATTTCACGAAGGCCGCGAACTGTCGTAGGCGGTCGGCAATGGAATAACAATTATACAGTATAAAACAAATCCTGGCGTTGTGATAGCAGCGTCGGCTCGTCGGCGGGCTATCAACGTGACAGCATCAGAGCCTAGAGGCGCGGCGGATGGCGCTAAGGCAGCGGCATCATCGTCCTGAGCTCTCACGTTGACAGTGCCAGAACAAGTTCACCATACATCACAAGTAGCTTCTTTTTACTCATTTTGCGTTTATATTTTTAGTTATTTAAGAAAATATAGTCTAATAACGGTATATTAAAAGCAATTTCTCATAGTCAGTTGGTATTTTCTACAAACAGTTATCAGTACTATGTTCCCGCTGGGTGTATAATGTTTGGTATAATAATAAATGCTCTAATTTCACTTGAAATAACGTTCATATGATATAATTTTTATATGCTATAATGTCAAGTAACCTAAATTCATATGACCTAATGTTTTATATCATCTAATATTCCTATAATATAATAATATTTATTATAACGTTCATTTTATATAATTTTCAATGCGTATAATATTCTTTTTATGTAAAATTCATTTAACCAAATGTTCTTTTGACCTATAGCTCGACGGAGCCCCGCTTCGCGAGGCTCCTACTTCTGGGTGGTTTATAAAAAAAACCACGAAGACTAAGACGTAGTTACTTACGTACTTAGTCTTCTTTTTTTTTTTGTAACGAGGTGGAAGATCATGGATGTCCTCCGCCCTTGGGGGGGGGCTGAAGGGGTCTGTCGGACTCTTACCGACTAAAAACCACCCCGGTGTTCCACTGCTTGCCCATGATCGGGGGAGCGAGAATCGCCATTGCATTCTTCCGCAACCCCCGACAGGCATTGACCCGTCTCACCCAAAACGGGTCCCGTCACCCGGTGCGACCGCCACCCCTCGGTCGCACTCCTCTGAGAAGCGCGCGCGGAACACTGCGCTCTGCCTCTCGGGCCTGTATCTGTTCGGACGACGACTTCCCCAAAAGTTCGTCGACCGCAGGCCGGTTCCTACGGTGGCCGGAGATCATTGAATGCCCTTCGGCGCCCGGTGCGTCTACTGCGGGCAGGGAGAGCTGTACTTCGCTCTCTCTCCCGTTCGGCCGCCTCCTTTGCGGACATCACCTCCTCGCAGAAGGCGGCGACGGCGTTCCATGCACTCTCGCTCCGGACCATGGACAGAACCACGACCGGCAGCGAGAGACTACCCGCAGAACCAACTGCCGCGACGAGTTCACGACGCTGGCTAGCCCAGGCTGAGCATTCCACCAGTGTGTGAAGCGCCGTGTCGTCGGGGCAGTCACCACAATGATGGCACCGTGACGTCGGTTCCCGGCCGATCCGACACAGGTACTTGCCGAAACAACCGTGTCCGGAAAGTACCTGCGTCATCCGGAAGGTGAGGGCTCCATGCCCTCTCTCCAGCCACTCTCGAAGGACGGGTCTTACCGCCGCTATAGCGGCGTGCCCTGCACTTGGTCGCGCAAGTCGCTGCTCCCATTCCGCCACCAAAATCTGGCGGAGCTCACCTCGGTGTGCCTCTATTTCTCGAGGTGCTGAAAGGTCGCCCCGATCTAGCGCATCCTTGCGCCACCGATACTGTAACGCAAGGAGCACAGCGTCTAAATCCCAGGGCACGGATCCGGCAAATAAACTGGCCGCCTCAAAGGAGATCGTACGGTACCCCCTTATCATTCTGACGGCCATCGCGCGTTGCGGCCTTCGCAGAATCGCGATATTCCGGGCCGTCAGAGTGCCCGCCCACACTGGCGCCCCGTAGAGCGCCATAGACCGTACGATCCCCGTATACAACTTTCGGCAGGCTGTGTTGGGTCCCCCTAAGTTGGGCAAGAGCCGCGAGAGTGCCGCGGTGGCGCCCAACAGTCTGGGGGCTAGCTGCCCAAAGTGTGGCCCAAAATCCCATCGGCTATCGAGGACGAGCCCCAGGTACTTCATCGTACGCTCGATGCCGATGCGGATACCTCCCACCACGATATGGGACCCCGAAGGTGGCGTCTTCCGAGGACCGTGGAAACAAACGGCCTCGGACTTGTGCAAAGCAACCTCGAGGCCCAATCGCCGGATCCTACCAACAACTTGCGCAACCCCAGCCGTGACCAGGATTGCTGCTTGCCGGTGCGTCTTCCCGCGCGCTGTCACAAGCGTGTCGTCGGCATAACAAGTGACGTCGACACCATGGGGAAGCGCACCGCGCAGAACCCAGTCGTAACCGATGTTCCACAGGAGTGGGCCTAGGACCGATCCCTGTGGAACACCGCACGATGTCTCTCGCCGACCCCAGCCATCGTGACCCGGGTATATGACGGCCCTGTCCTCTAAATATGCCCCGACAATACGACGGAGGTAGAACGGCACCCCATGATACCGGAGTGCCTCCCTTATACAACTCCAGGGCAAGGTATTGAAGGCGTTGGCAATGTCGAGGGACACCGCCAAGACGACCTCACCCCGGGCTACAGCATCCTCCGCCAGAGCCCTAACACGCATGATGGCATCCACCGTAGAGCGCCCCCGGCGAAAACCAAACTGGTTGTCCGCCAAATCCGGACCTACCCCGGTTATGTGCCGGACTAGGCGGTCTGCAATTATTCTTTCGAAGAGTTTGCAGACCTCGTCCAGCAACACAATAGGGCGGTATGCGGATGGTGAATCCGCGGGGCGCCCTTCCTTCCTTAACAGGACCAGTTTTCCAGTCTTCCACTGGCTTGGAAACTGGCCCCGTTCCAAACATGCGCTGTAGAGCCCCACAAGTCGGGGCCAAAGGAACTTCGAGGCCTGAACCCATGCACGGCCGGGAATGCCGTCGGGCCCCGGGGCGGTATTTTTGGCCTGAAGTCGATGCACCGCCACTCGAAGTTCCGCCCGGGTCACTTCGGGCACGTCATCGTCGCCTTGGTCGTTGTCAGGATACGAAGCCGGAACCATAGGCGGGGGGTATGTGCTGCGCCCTCAAGGGGAACAGAGAGCCTACTACCTCCTCCAGCAGCTGAGGCCTGAGACTCTGGGTCAATGGGGGCGCGTATGGGCGAAGTTTGCCTCTTATCATGCGGTAGGGCCGCCCCCATGGATCCATGTCCAGAGTCTCAATCAGCTCTTCGTAGGCCCGAATTTTGGCCCTCGAAATCTCTAGCTGGAGGGCTTTCATGGCTTCTCTGTACCCCTCGTACATCTCTGCCTCCCTGGCCTCTGTATCCTGGCCACGGTGGCGTAGTCTACGGTATCTGGTGTACCGCGGCGCTCAGCTACACAGCTTGTTCGTAGCTCCGCAATCTCTTGCGACCACCAGTATACCTGGCGCCTGGCAGGAAACGACCGAGCACGGGGCATGGCAGCATCACAAATGTGAGTCATGCTCTCCTGGAACCATCGCGCCTCTTCTTCGACGTCTGCAGGCCTGTCTGGTGCTTCAACCCAGGCCTGCACGATAGTAGCTTCCAGGAGGGCCTCCCGGTTCAGCCGCTTCAGTGTCCACCGTGGACCACCCCCAATCGGAGCCGATGTGGCTGGCGCTATTTGAATCTGGGGGGAGACGTCAAATCGGATGTATCGGTGATCCGATAGCGTCTCCACGTCCTCCATTACGCGCCAACCTTGGACGCGGCGTACTAGAGCGGAACTAGCGAAGGATAGGTCCACTATTGAACCTCCCCGCTGTCGCACGCACGTCTGTACTGTGCCCCGATTGAGGAGAGTCAATCCTGACTCGACCGCCCATTCCTCAACAACCTCACCCCGCGCATTTGTGGCCGGAGAACCCCAAGCCGTAGATTTGGCATTGAAGTCCCCAAGAACAATAACGGGACGAGGGTGGCTGCGACGGACGACTGTACCCAAATCTTCCAAAACTCTCTCTAGATCGGCAAGAGACCTGTTTGGGGAGCAATACACTCCCACAACCACTACGTCCGACAATAATGCTGCGATGTATCCCCGTCCCCGGGTGACGGATTCGAAGGACGGGGAACCATTTCCAACATGGGTTATGAGGGTCACCAAGCCGTCATCGTCTCCCACCCAGTCACTTCTGGGAGGAATGAAGTATGGCTCGGAGACCACAGCGACATGTATCAACCACTCCGCCATGGACTGGAGTAGAAGGTCCTGAGCCCTGGCGCAGTGGTTGATGTTGGCCTGAAGAAATCGAAATGGAAATGTAGGGGCAGCCATTATTGGGTGTCCATTTCGCTCATCTCCTCCCTTACACTTTTATTGGTTTGCGCAACCGATGGGTTAGCCGGTTGTGCAGGACCCTTTCCCTTATTGGCCCCTTTCTTTTGCTTTTTGGGTGTAGCGCAAGCGTTGCCCGTTCTATGGTCAGCTGGTTTGCCTACCACCGCACATACTACACAGTGTGGCGCGGCATCGCACGAATCGGCTTTGTGACCGGGCTTACTGCACCGGAAGCAAAGTCCGCTGCGGTCGACCCCCGCTGTGCATTTGGCCCCAACATGACCGACCTCTAAGCAACGGAAGCACCTTAGGGGCCGTGGCCTCAAGAGCTTGACTTGCGCCGACACCCATCCCACTAGCAAACGTTGGCCATTTTTAATTTGGTTGGCCGCTGCAACTGGGCAACTTACCACTATAGTGCCCAGGCCAGTGAAGCCGGTACGGATTGAACCGGACTTTACCTGTTCCGGTGGGCACCCTCCAGCCTTTGCAACGGCGGCTACCACTTCACTTTGTGTAACCGAGTCATCCAGGCCCATGATGCGCAGGTCCGCACACTTAGTGGGTCTGGATATACGGACCCCGTCTTCTCCCACTGCTGCTCGCAGCTTCTCTGCGAGCGCGTCTGCTTTTTCGCTACTGGCGGTTCCCGGGATTTCAAGAAGCCGGGCACCAGTGACGGTAGGTTTGCACCGCAATGCTGTGATACCGAGATCAGCCAGTTTAATCTCAGCTTTGGCTTTGGCCAGGACTTTGGCGTAGCTCAAGCCACGCTCCTCAGCTCCAGACGGTAATGTGATGACCACCGCCGTAGAGCGTGGTGCACGGAGCCTTCTGGTTTCTTTGGCCGCCTTCTTTTTGTCTTTCCGCCGAGACTTCTGAGCCTTCTTTTTGGCCCCGGCGGTCTTCCATTCACCTCCACTTGGCTTGGCAGGCTGTTTGGGCTGACTAGGGGATGTGGTGGGGACTGATTTTTCAGTCCCACTTACAGCAGGTGTAGTTGGGATAGAATTGCCAGTCCCACTGGCGGCTGACTTTTTACCTTTGCCCTTCCCATTTGCCTTCTTCGCTTGGGCATTCGAGTGCTGTTCAACAGTACTCTTCTGGCGTGTTGCTGTTTCAACAGTACTCTTCTGGCGAGGAGCGGCAGCTGTTTCACCCAGCGCCTTCACCCTGTTGTCGCTAGCCAGTGGCGGACGAAGAATCCTCCCCTCCAGAACAGTGAACCGCTGGTTAAAATTTGCTAACTCCTGACGGAGTAGGCAAGCCAGTTCGGACTCCTGAGCTGGTTTTGGAGGGGAAGGCGCAACCTCAACTTCCTTCGGTTGCCTTACTTGCAACCTCGCCAACTCAACGCGTAGCTCGTCCAGCTCCTTGCGGAGCTGAGCCGTTTCGGCTGACAGACGAACATTTTCGGCCTGGAGCCGAGCCGCTTCTTCTGATGAAGTCCGCGTGACAAGCACCTCTAGGTGCTCCAATATTAAGGTTGAGGCGTCCTTGAGGGCCTTCTGACAGGTTCCTTTTAACCCTTTGGACACCTTGGCTACCTTTTTTATTGCTGCCACGGCGTCATGCACTCTGGATTGCACTTGCAGAGCGGTCAGGTCTTCAGGCTCTCTAAGGTCCACTGGAACGGGAGGGAATGAAGCGACCCTTCCGGCATTGACCCTTTGCGTCAACTTTACAAGCTCTGCCTCCTCCTGTGCCTCTTTTTCTGCGAGTTCTGCAGCCTTTTGTGCTGCAGCCAGTTCGCGTCTGGCTGCAGACAATCCCACATATTGGCCTGTAGTGGGTGGGCGGCCCCTTCCTCGCCGAGCGGTGGTGACTTTTGCAGCCGGCACCACTTCTTCACTCGAGGCCGAATCCGTCCCCGATTGTTCTCCCCTGGGTGAGTCACTACGAGTGCGCTTACGCCAAAGCCTTCCGCTCAGCGACACACTACTCATCGTCACCGTACTCCTCTGGCTTGGGGCCGCGTCAGAATCTGACAGGAGAAGCTTTTTTGATACGACATTAGGTGGTCGTTCACCTGTTAAATTATTTTGTTCAGAAATTTCCATTTTATTCCCACGAGTATTGAGGAAATATTCGTCAACCCAGGCAGAGCCTCTGTATCTGGGCAGGTGAAAATTTGTCACCCAACTAGGGGGGTCCACAGGTACCTTAGCTGGGAGTGTGCTCACAACTGATGCTCCTCTGGGGTGAGAAGCGTAATCTGTCAGCCATTCATCTTCTCGCCGCACACCAAAACTTAAGATTCAGATATTTTTTTAGAGAGGTTTACTCCTCGCGGTCCGGGCGGTTAAGCCAAGGCCCTCGGTCCCACTGTCTAGTTAGAGACATGACCATAACTAGACACACCTACTGGGATTACGATCTCACGGCGAGGGCAGCAAAGGACTACTTCCTAGGCTGCCCACTCGGAGGCAGGGCAAGTACACACCGAGCTCGCCTTAGTTCCTCTTCCCTAGAGGAACCGTCTGCTCCTCTAACGCGCCTTCTGCTAGGTCAGAGGGACGCTTAGAGAGCAGCGTGGCGTCCGAATAAAGAACACCACGTCCCACGCGGCAGTCTATGTCAGACTCCGCCGGGTATCCCACTTGGTCTGGAGTCTCCCTCTGGGCCAATCCGGCATGAGTGGCTCTACCGGCATAGCCCCAGAGATCATTGACCCGCGCAAGCCCCCCCACGACGGCAACGTGAGGATACAGTGGGGGAGACGTACTTAGTCTTCTAACCTAACCCATCCAAGTCGGATTGCTCTGAGTCGGGATATTAACCATAATTGATTTGGACCTTACAATATTATGTATTATTTTCAATTTAATTTAAAATCATTAAATTACTTATAGATTTTGAATATTATAGTAACTGAATATTATAGTAAATGAATATTAGTTAAAATGTGCATTATGGAAAATGTTCATTAAACCATATAAAATTAGGTAAAATGAAATTATATCAAAAATTCATTATTTCTTATGATCGTTATATTAAAGAAAAATATATTAAATGAAATTAGGTCAAATGATCATTAGAACTTTTGTTATTATTTCAAACGTTACACACCCGTTCCCGCTTACGTCTCCACGCAGCCGCGGACGTCAAATACATTACATAATATAGGTAAGTATGAGTTAGCAGGCATTATGTATCATACAGAATCCTCTTTTGCATTTTACATTTCCAAATCGTCATTTCATTAACTCAGAGTAATTTATTTTAGGACTCCATTGGTTAATTACAAATGAGATACATATTAACACAGTCTATGCTTTCGCGTCTTCCTTCCGTTCAAGAATAACTTGTCTAATTATATACAAGCTTTAATTTACAAGCGCAGTACAGAGACGGGAACACGTACATAATTATATATAAGAGCTCTGGTGTTACTAAAGATAATTGGTTTCCGTGATTGTATAAACATATTTTAATTCTGAAGTCAATTATATTTATATCACTGAAAGTCATGGCAAACGGATTTAAAAGTTGTTGGTTATTTTTAAAAATAAATCAGAAGAAATAGCAAAATATTCCAAGTCACTGAAAGCCTTTCGTTATTTTGTATGCACAACAGAACTCTGAACCATATTTGCATGTTCATGATTGCTCCATTCATATGGCACCGTGGGGCGCCAGTGGCCAGTATTCGTATTTTTCAAGGCTTACTCGTAAACACATACCCTTGTTATTTTGTATAATAATATCGGTAATTACACGTGTATTATTCGATACTCGTGTAAGCAATATATTCAAGATTCCACTTCAGATTTATGAAAATGTTAAAGTAAAATAAAATAAATAGGTAAATAATTATATTACCTATCTCTCACTCATAATTATATTATGTATATATATTAATCGAGTTAATTTCTGTTAAAATTTATTTTTATTAAATGCTTTTACCTTACTATATTTGTTGTTTGGGTCAAATATTGGAAGCTGAATTAAAACCACTTGCTCTTATCCTACTTAGTTGCCATTTTATTTTGGGATATATTAAAAGTCGGTTCCTTAGCGCAATCTAACCATGGCTCTTACTGTGGATTCTAGAAATATACATATCAAATCAAATCTAAATAATTTATTTTAATTAAGCTAATTGTAAGTATGTTTGAATTGTTTGAATTGTTAGGAGTACCTAGTAGTCAGTCAGACTATAGCAGTCGTGAAGCTAGTTGCCTGTTCCAATACGTAGATCCTATGGAGAAGAACAGGGAAGAAACTCAAAGGACACTCTTTTTCAACATGAGAGGAGAGGAGAATGCCCCTCTCCCTCCCCCAATACAATACCATAAGACAAACTTTCGCGTTCCATGATTTATAATTATTTAAACGGGAGTTAAAATAGGTATTACATACGCGATAAAAAAGGTATCCCATATCTTTGATTTGTCTGACGTTTCGACCAGGTTGCACTGGCCGTGGTCACAGGCTGACTAGCTCAGTGGTGCAGGCCTTCCGTCGTCGAGTCCGTGAGATAGAAAGTTCGTCGTCGACCCGCACATTTTCGATATTTTTTTTAAATATTTCTTTTCGCCATGTCACATATAATAGGGACACTAACAATGTCCTTATTCGGTAAGCAGATCAATGTGTCTCTATTCTGGTGTCTTAAATACTCAAACGATCATCATGAAATTGGCATACACGTTTTAAAGGGTACAGAAAAAGCTGTATTTTATACAAGACCGTTTCGAACTCTTACCACATTCATATGATTATATTTCCTTGTTAAGTCAACAAGAGGGTGTAGCGACCCCGGTCCCAACGCGTATTCTGGCCAGAACTAAGGATATTATCTTTAGGGATATAATTATGTTATTTACTCCATACACAAAGCCAAGGCTACGAGTTATATATTACACATATCATGGCATGACTTGGTAACAATATCTCATTATCCTCGACGCAATTATAGCAAAGCCGGTAGTTTTTACATACTTTTGAAGTATTTATATGTAAAAACCATGACGTTTACAAATACAGTTATTTAAGTACTGACTCCCTAAAAACATTTTAAGCTAATAATACAACTATTGCAAATAAAGTTTCGTTTAAGTTATTTTAATTACTGGTTATTTATTTTTAAGATGTCTCTTTAAACATTGGTCAGTGTCGTGGCTGAAAATAACTAAATCTGTGGTCAAGAACGTTTTGAGATAATAATAATAATAACTTCACACATCTGACACTCGGCCTTTTGATCCCAAACTAGGCAAAGCCTGCACTATGGTAACCAGACTGCTGATAAACATACTTATATATTTCTAAATACACACATTTTATAGATAAATCACACCCAGGCACAGAACAAATGATCATGCTCATCACACAATTATTTGTCTTGGGTGGGAATCGAACCCACGACCTCTGGCTCAGCAGTCAGGGCCACTAACCACTAGACTAACAGGCCAGTCAGATCTTATTTATTAAATCTTATAAATTATAATCATCACGGCACAGGTGATATCTAGATGAAATAAGAAAACGGGTAAAACATTCATTCGGTACATACATGTTATAATAAACTGCTATAGGCTAGGCTTCAGGCTAGTGAAATAGAGATTTATGATTTGGCAAGTTTACAAGTATGATAAATCGATGTTTTATATAAAGTAACACGTTTGCACCCTTTTCGTACCATTTTCTCTGGCAACTCCTAAATTCAGGATAACTAGGGTAAACTAACTTAAATTTGACAAGCTACCCAATATTGATATTTTTGTTGTACAATAATATTATCATAAATCAAAAGCAGGCAAAATAATTTTCCTTATCCTCTATCCATTTTATAATGCTTAAATGTGGCTTTTGATGAAATGTTTCAAAATACTTTAATGCATTGACAATGTTTTTTGAATAATCGTGAGTGGGACAAAACGAGATCCAAACAAGGGTCCAACATCATCCATCCGTATACGGAGCAACAGATCTGTGATATTTAAACCCTCCCAGAACTTTTTAACGATTAAGATGACAGACAAGCATACGACTCGCTTGTCTGTAAATGTTGACCAATAGTCTACAGATTATTATTTTTTAGTTTTTAAGAATTTTAAATTTTTATATGAAGTCAATTATAGTTTTTATATGAAGACTGGCTTAACATAGGTAGTATTTTGATTATTCACCATTCGCTATCCGCGGATATCCGAGGAAGAAAAAATATCCGTATCCGTATCCGTTACTTTTTGGCGGATCTTGAACGAATCTTTTACTTTATTATATTTTATTACGTTTATGAAATTCTTATTATTACTCTTATTTTTCTTAAAATTAAATATTTGATGTAGTAAGTTACTAATATTATTATCAATTATAAGGTACTATTTGACTATCTTTATAACGAGATCAAACTCAAAATCTTTGTGATATGTGTATTAAAATAAGTGCTAGTTGAAACATGTCGTGTTACAGTCCTCAACGTCAACTAGTGTGTCAAAGTCATGCGTATCGGCATCAAATGAGAAAAAAACTTAAAGTCCGTATCCGTATTCGCGGATCAAGACTCTAATAATCCGTATTCGTATCCGTATCCGCGAATATACATTTTTAACGACCCGGCACATCACTAATTGAGTACTACTAATGTCTGCTACAAAAGCAAATACTAGATTACTGTTAGAACCATATAATACAACTCACCAACATATATTTAAAAAAATAAACGGTAATATAAAACTCTTTCACGGTTGAAGACTATACCGCTATACCGTCATAATTGACTGGCGTGTTTTCTGGTGGTTAGTGATCTTGACTGCTAAGCCAGAAGTCGTGGGTTTGATTCCCACCCAGGACTAATAATTGTGTGATGAGCATGACCATTTGTTCTGTGTCTGGGTATAATTTATCTATAATATGTGTGTATTTAGAAATATATAAGTATGTTTATCAGCGGTCTGGTTACCATAGCACAGGCTTTTCCTAGTTTGGGATCACACGACCGTGTGTGAGATGTGTCAAGTTATTATAATTATTTGAAAAAAAGTACACCGATACTAAAACAACTACTATTTGTTCATAACACAAATAATTAGATACCGTACGAGATCGGATCCACTGAACTCGAAGATGTGGTAGTTTGCGAGGTGACTACTTTCACAAGTTCACTAACCGCGTATATTGTATTGTTTACGACGTTGATGATTTATACACCTCAATAACGATAATGTGGCCACAAACTGACCAACTTCGGACTCCGCTTAGCGCCCTTTCACACAATGCAATCAGTTAACTACCAACTATTATCCGAAATTAGTACACACGACTACACATAAATGGCATAATCGCGACTCGAGAAAGTTCTCTAGGCTTATTGATCTCCCGCTATGAATGGTGTTATCAATGGAAACCTTGAGCAAAGTTCACGATAATTTGTCACAGAAATTACATTTTGATGGAATTAGTTTTAGTCTCAGATTCTGTCGATGTAGATTTACATTCACTTATAAGCACCGTTCCTCTCATGGCTTCTAGTTTCCGCTAACTTGTTAGAATGGTTTGAGCGATATTTAATACATTTGGAAAATTCGTTTCTGAACTATTCGTAACTGAATGTTCTTGGTAAATAAAGGTGAGCTTACACACTACAGTTTTTAGTAAGAATTAGGTTACCGGAGTACCTGAAGACTGAAATCCTGAAAGCGCTGCGTTGCCGGTAACAATAGACGGCTTGATTTATTTACTTATTATTATCATATTGGGACACACAATCCGGTGATGAACTGGCTGCAGCTGGCAAAATAACATTATTACCCGAAAAGCACTTCGTAAAACTCGAAATCCCGTATGTATGTATCCGAAATGTTAGCATAAATTATCAAAACAAACTGCGCTGATTTTACCTGATAATATCTTGCAGGTATTTAAGTGGTCATATATTTAATTGCTATTGCATCTACCGATGCTAGATCTCAAAGTTAGAAAGGTGCGCTCCAGCGAGCGACATTATGACATGAAATCGGTCTAAATTATTTATGACCATCGTGTGGATTAAAAATAAATCCTAATTATTTCTATAAGTTTATTAATTAATATATATTCCAATGTAGTTAAGTTCTAAAAGAATAAGTACATCATTTCAGAATTACCGTAGAGACCTTATGCTTAAGTTAAAAGGAATGGTACGAATTCAGTACCTACATCATTTTATTTACGATGACTTTCATCGTATGTCAAATGATGTTCACTCATGTGTTAATACGAGTATGTTGAAACCGCTAATGAGGAAAAATCTTTCATAATTAAGATAAAACATTATTTTCTTCACAGTGTGTCATATTCTCATGTAAATCACTGTAACAATTACAAGGAGACGTTAATTTTCTACGATGCAATTCTACAAAGCTAATTACCTAAACAATTTGCTTCGCTTGTTTAATTATATATTAAGGTTTCTGTGATTAGTCTTCAGCTCAAAATATACGTGGCTCCAAAGGTAAAGACATAATTTGAAGAACTCCAACGTAACTATTAGCTATCTCTGCTGATCTTCTATTCTATTGTTAGTGACCCTGAGAATAAATAATCTAAATATCCAAATTTTAATCATAATTGGGTAGATGCTTATGCTCATATTCAATTATTTCGTCAAATTGGGCAATAAAATAACTTAAAATAGTGTGAAAATTGTCGTTCAGTTTTACTGTAATGTTTTTAATTTCTGTTAAAATCATCAAATTAACATGAGTTGACAAGAGTAAGACGTGGCGTCATTCCTAGGTATTTCATACAAAAATGTACCGAACCTACCGTTCTAACATTTACATATAATTCACCAACTTGCCTAAATTGAAAGATTGTTACTAAACCATCGGAAATGAAAAATAACATTTGTGTTCTTATTGGGAAAACTGATTTTATTCCGATTACTTTTATTATAATTTGAAATCTTGACAAAATGAAAGAAGGACTTTCATTTTGTAATAGAGTTGTAATAGAAATGAACTTCCTGTTGAAAAGTTTGGTTCTTGTAAAGGTCTCAGGGCTCCAATACATAACTTTTTTGAACTGTGCGTTGTACTGTACTGTACGCAAGAAATAAATAAGACAAAAACATATTTTTTATTATTGCTTTATAAGTGTCATGTTAATTAAATATAACTTGCCTACGAATGAGAGTCACGTTTGTTTTTAAGTCCATTGATGTTTATCAGTTAATTTTATCTGTTTATCTTGTATTTTCTTTCAAGCTATAGAATTACAATTGAGACAAACGCAGACGTCGACGATGTGAACGTGGCTCGGTCCACTGCGCGAACACTTTTGTTCTTTACCACAAAGCACAGTAGGTCTGACAGAACATGGACATGCTCACCGGCACGTCGCTGTGTCTGTAAAGAATGGCTTTTCAAGGATGATTTCTATTATTCTGTTATACATATGTAAACTTAGAATGCAACCCTCTTAGTATACCATTAACCTGCCGCCATACCGGTACAATTTACACAAACGGTGTCTATCTTTGAGCCTCTTACATATAAAGACCTTTTTCTGGTATATGCTAAAATCTGTTCGAGTACTGAAAGTTTGTTTAGAATTGGGCCTTTTTAGTTTATTTATATATTAATAAGTAAAGTCGAAATTTTACCGTATTACATAAAATTATTAATAATTATAAAGCTCCGTCAAAGGTAATAAAAAACCTGTTTACTCATTTCTTTATTTATAACGCTAAAGCTTGTCAATAGTTACTATACAAAACAAAAAAAGAACATTGATTAACAAACAAAGGATAATAACATAAAGTAAAAATTTTAAATAACCCCGACTCTAAAATCCCGTCAACGAATAGAAAAGGGCTGATGATCTTCGAACGGATGAACAGATTTTCTTGAATTATAACTAAGAACACTCTTGATGAAGTCACCTTTCAAACAAAAAATAAATAAATCAAAATCAGTCCATCCGTTTAGGAGCTATGATGTCATAGACAGACCCACAAATACAAAGATACACATGTAAAACTTATAACACAGGGTTGTTATAAGTTCCACATGTGTATCGTTTTTACGAAGGGGTTAAAAAGGTACTTGACCGTTTTCTCTTTGCGTAATAGTGTTGTATTTATACGTAATAGTGTTCGACGAACTTGTTGGACGAAATTCCATAATCATTATTGAAAATGTGAGATAAACATAATATATCTACATATATAAATTCGCATGTTTCTAATACGTTATGTCCTCTCTTATACGTGTATAGTACATTTGAGACCATATATTTCTTAACACCTTAAAGCCCCGTCGATGGTAGAAAAAGAAAAATGTTTCCAAAATGTTTATTGAAAACACTAAAGCTCGTCAATAACTACAAAAAAAATCGTCATTCGTCTTCAGTTGCAGTTATAAAAATACTCTCCCATACATCGATTTACGACAAAGTCAACATTTCAACTGCAACATATAAGTTTGTAATCACAAAAACTATTTTTTATGTGATATATATATAACAACAAATTAACGACTTCCGGATTTTATTGCTTTACTTGTGCTGTCAGACCTTGCGAAATGTTCAAATTTGACCTTTGACTTTGCCGTACATCGCAAACGCGAAGTTAAGTTTGTCTTTCGAAAAAGACCGGCAAGTCTTCGAGAGTTGCTTCCCGAGATGGACGTACTATCTACATATAAGTTTACTTGCATACGGAACCCTCGGTGCGCGAGTCAGACTCGCACTTGTCCGGTTTTTTTAATTGATATCACTAAAGCTCGTCAATAGCTATTAAATAACAAAAATTAAAGAAAATCGGTTTAAAAACAGTGGAGAAAATTGTTGTTAACAGTTTTCTCGTTGCCTATTTATATATAGATAGATATGAGTAAGATAGACAAAAACTAGAGAAGAATATTACGAACACGTCATTTACATAAATCTCTTTGGATAGAGCGGTTACAAACGGAATGTATTGCGTATTATATTACAAGATTTTATATATTATTTTTGTTTGAGAGCGAAGAATGTATAGTGAAATAAAAACACTAACCTAGCATTCTTAGTTTTCCAGATTTTCAGGTATCTTTATGTGACCCCCGGATTCATTGCTCTCGAGTTATTTAAGAAAACATAATAATTATAGTTTAAAAAACTAAAAAACACGCTTTTATAGAAAATTCATATTTTAATCGAAATTATTGCACTGTCATCGGTCTTTGACAGGTGTACAAAATTTGAATGAAATCTGGCCGTTTAAAATGGGTCAAAATCGCGCCCTAAGGAGTCGGTTACAAACAAACAAACATACAAGTGAAGCTAATATAAAGCGTGTAAAAATAAGAAAGTTTTTATTGCCTACATCTTTAAATACATGCATATTATGTCATGCATAGAGTTCGAATTGATTCCAAAATTAACATTTCCAATTTCATAGTGGATCTTAAAAATACATATTTATGTATAGGCAATGAATTTCATTTATTAAGAAAGCTAAACTGGGCATTAGATGAGATATAATGTTTTGTCTATTTTCTTCGTGATATACGTGTACGTATAACAAGGTACAACAACTTAAAAACTCATTTTGTGAAAACGACACGTCACGAAAAATAAACATAAAACTTGCTTCAGGACATCAAAAAAATATTTCACTATTTATTTTTATAAATAAATATTTATCGTTAGCCAAAACCGTAGTTTATTAGAATCAGTCAGAGTCGTTTTTGTTAAACGTTTCTAAAACGGTATTACCATTATCGTGTAAAATATTGTAAACATAGACGTTCTTTAAATTTCGTTATGACCAAATAAGTTATTAATTATTTAAATCAACTTTATGCTTTATGTCCTGTATTTTGATACATGTTTACAGTATTTAATATTTATGAATTAAACTGCACAAGATTTTTTTTCTATTTTAAATCTACATTTCTTTCTTCTTTTTATAGAAAGAATTAATAATCAACCATTACTATATTTACGAACCCAAGTATACCCACTGCTTATCAGTAGCACCATCTAGTGTTAAGAAGCGATTTTGTATCAGCATCTAAACAAGACCATCGACGTCAAAGCGGCAACTTTTAAAGTCGAATCTCACTCTCGAGTGTTGTAACTTATCACCAGATGTCATGTCACTAAGTTTGTTGCAAATGATTTTGTGAAATGTATATTTTAATCATTTATTTTATCATGATCTCAATAGTACATTTAAAAATAAATAGATTTTAATTAAATTAAAATCAAAATCAAAACCATTTATTTCAATTAAGCCAATAATAGGTATTTTTGAATTGTCAGGATTAGGAGTCAGTCAGACTAATGCCGCGTTCCAATAAACAAGAAACGATTCGTTTTGCTAACGGACGGTAAAATTTTCATTGAAAATTCAACGAAATTTCGTGAAGCTAGTTGCCTGTTCCAATACGTAGATCCAATGGAGAAGAACAGGCAAGAAACTCCAAGGACACTCTTTTTCAAAATGTTTTTTTCAAATTTCTGGTTACATTGGTTATAAAGCGTAAATGAAATGTGAGGACCATGTAACATACCTATTATTCTACTATACATATTTAAGTAATAGCAGTCCGGAGATGACCAGCCCCCACCAACGGCACCCGTTCACGAGCATGACGCTCACGCCAGCCGTCATACAGATCAACCATATTGAAGGGAAACGAATTACAGTGCTGACGCATGTAGCGTCCCACACCAGGCACTTGCCGTTTTTCCACGGCACCAAGGTCAAACCATCCGGTCGCTTCCCGTCTGACCTGCTGAGCCCTCGCGGCTCCAGTACGCAGGGCTCATTGGCCGATATTAGGGCCCCTTCAGACAATATCGTTGAAGGCATGGTGTCGCAGAAACCTTCCGGTGGACAGCTGAGTGCGTAGTGACCACCTTTTTTTTTTTTGTGCTTGTGGAAACCCCCTCGGGCCGTCACCCCGCCGGGGTTTTCGGCGGTGCGGTGTGTTGGAATCGAACCGACTAAAACCACACGGTGTGCCGTACTGCACCTTAAGTAGGAGGGATCCGGGAACAGCTTTTATTAAGACATCCGGAACCCTCCTAGCGCCTGCCCGCAAAAGCGCGGGCACCACCTTCGGGTAAAAAAAAAACCTCTCAATTAGGCGACGTCCAGGCACACGCGGACGCCGCCTCCTCGCGGGGGCCACTATAGCGGGTGGAGGGGAAAACCCGTCCCTTCCACCCGCGGCCACACTCAGGGCGGCATGAGGCGCTGGTATGCGCGCCTCCACCGCCCGGTTCGCCGGCGGCGAATTTGGTCCGAGTGGAGATCGTCCTCCCGGACCCTTTTCGCCGCCTCCTTCTGCGAGATGACGTCCTCACAGAAGGGCGTAGTGACCACCTGCCCCAACCACAGAATTGCAGGTACATCGATCGATGAGATTACCGGAGGTCCTAACCCCCTCTTCTCTTACTCCCACCTGAAACCTTTAAGACCGGCAACGCTCTCATGACTCGTGACAAATCGCAATCTTGACTCTAGAGTTGCAGTTGTCAATGGGCGGCGGTAGTCACCCCCATCCCATCCCACATTCCCCCCCTATCCTATATAAAAAGCCAATCATCACATTCGTAGTATATCGTATATCTGGCTGCCACAAGGTGCACGATTTAAACAGAAGCGTTGTCATGCTTAATGTTTATTAAAATAAAGTAGTCAGATCTATTTCTAAATAAAAATTTGAGGTAATTTGACTAAAAGTCACTAATTTAAAACGCCATTACCGGGTCTACGGTTTGAGAAAATAATAAAATCTGTGGCATTTGTTACGGGTAGTTGGAGCCCTAAAAAGTCCAACAACCGGTTACAACAACTACAAAACTTCGATATCGACTAGTGCTTGGGTTGTGTAGGTCCGATGGCAGTCGCTTCACGTAAAATAGCGAAGTTCGGCCTTATCGTAGTTAGACTGAAAGCCAAGTCAACTTAGTTGGGAAAAGGCGCGGAGGATGATGAGGATGATGATAAATGTGTACATGAACATGTTTGTGTTTTTACAGTTTTTGTACACGATAAGTGAAGATTGTTGCCGTTTTATGGCCATCTCGCTTTGGAAACTACCTACAGAAGATATCCACTTGGCACTTGGCACCTTCTAAAATGTTTTTCTTCGAACAAATATTAGACTAGGTGAACCTGTTGAACAACTCGCAGATCCACTTTAAAAAAATTGTGTGATACAGTTGTCTCCATTTAGTTAATACACAAATACAATCGCGCCTTTATTATCGCCGCACATTTTGCCAACTATATTTTGGTCCCGTACTCTCGTAATAGAGGACAAGCCCGCAAGCATGACAACGCTTGTGTTTGATTTGCACAACTTGTACGACATGCTACGAACATGATAGTTGGCCTTTTTTATGGGATAGGGGGCAAACGAGTAGACGGGTCACCTGTTAGTAAGCGACTACCGCCGCTCATTGACACCTGCAACTCAAGAGCCAAGATTGCGATTTGTCAAGAGTCACAAGTGCGTTACCAGCCTTTAAGGTAGGGGAAGAGGGGGTTAGGACCTCCGGTAATCTCACTCATTCGTCGAAATACAATGCTTCCCTTCCCGCCCGCTTTCTGTAAGGCCGTAGTATTTACTCTGGTCGAACCGGCCCATACGTGCCGAAGATTGGCTCTCCCACGATTAAAAATGATTATAGAACTAGTAGCGCCCCGCGGTTTCAACCGCGTAAGTCCCGATCCCGTAGGAATATCGGGATAAAAAGTAGCCTATGCGTTAATCCAGGTCTCCAGCTATCTACATACCAAGTTTCATCGCAATCAGTTTAGTGGTTGTTGCGTGAAAGAGTAACAAACATCCACCTATCCATGCATCCTAACTTTCATATTTTTAATATTAGTTCGATTATTTAATGTCAGTGCCAAATCTAATTGTAGTTAAATTACAATTAAATTTGTAGGCCCGAATCAAATACAACAATACAATCCTTCTAGAAAGTTCTGTTAGTATAATAGAACCACTGCCATCACTAGTAAAGGGTTGAAAGCTGACATAAACTCATTTATACTAATGATAGGTTTTAATGATACCTTTTAAAAAAAGTAAAAAAGTATCACCGGCTTCAACGCCCCTAAATCATGATAAATGATATCAAGCTCTATTATTCATCCCTTAATTATTCAGTTAAGTTAATTTTTTTTTATCATTATTTCTCGCTTTTGAGTGGGTTGGTTCGTCATTTAAGTTCTCTAAGTTATAATAGCCTGATGTCAACTGCTCATCAGCTTCTAAAAATGATAACTTTTCCCGATGCAGGGACGTCAATGATTGAGGAGTTCTTCTATACGCATTGTGACGAGTATTAAATGCTCAACCACCATATTGACATAATTGAATCGCAACCCGTGATACACTTATTATTAAATAGTTTAGGATGCCATCTGTGGTTTTCAGCATCAGTTCCACTTCACCAAATTGTGTTATCCGAGAGCAAATGCGAGTACCTATAAAAGCACCTAAATCGCTATAAGTATGCCTGTAATATATATAATTTTTTTTATATCTCATCCTTAGATCCTAACCAATGCTGATGGGGCCCTATCAATGTCCCGTTATTTTACAAACAAATAAAAAGAATTATCCGAATCGGTTCAGCCATCTTAGTGTAACCGGGCAACAAACGTAAAAAAAATCGACGAACAGAGAACCTCCTCCTTCTTTGAAGTCGGTTAAAAATAGAAACCAGTAGGTAAGTCACACATAACCTTCAGCCATATTATGTAGTAATTTATTACTCAGCTTATCCCTATTATTGTAATATATTACTGACGTTAATGATTTAATAACAAAGTGCTTATTCTCGTATAAAGTATACCATCACTTACTTTTAACGTTCATAATATGGTCTTGATTTTTTAAAGTTCTTCGCAAGGTGGTTACGTAAAGAATTAAATAATAAATTTAATGCCTAATTATTTTCTACGACGAGACTGTGTTGTATAATAGAATAGGCTTAAACGCAAATCTCTGAGAATAATAATGGTACATGATGGTAATACTTTAAATTTTTGCTTGTCAAACCATAAAACTGCTCAAGTAGCGGTTTGAGGGTTTGCATATGAATAAAAAAAAACATATTTTCGTCGCTGACATGAACGAAGAAAATATGCAGAAATTTCTAGATAGCATCTCGGATTGGCCGAGAGTTTGTGCAGGGGGAAGAGGCGGCGAGGAAAGGGTTAGGGCCTTTTTTTTTTTTTTGTGCGTGTGGAAACCCCCTCGGGCCGTCACCCCGCCGGGGTTTTCGGCGGGGCGGTGTGTCGGAATCGAACCGACTAAAACCACACGGTGTGCCGTACTGCGCCTTAAGTAGGAGGGATCCGGGAACAGCTTTATTACGACATCCGGAACCCTCCTAGCGCCTGCCCGCTACAGCGCGGGCACCACCTTCGGGTACAATCCTCTCAATTAGGCGACGTCCAGGCACACGCGGACGCCGCCTCCTCGCGGGGGGCCACTACAGCGGGTGGAGGGGAAAACCCGTCCCGTCCACCCGCGGCCACACTCAGGGCGGCATGAGGCGCTGGTAAGCGCGCCTCCGCCGCCCGGTTCGCCGGCGGCGAATTAGGTCCGAGTGGAGATCGTCCTCCCGGACCCTTTCCGCCGCCTCCTTCTGCGAGATGACGTCCTCACAGAAGGTCGCGACCGCGGTAAAATTCCTGTCGCTACCGGCCATGGAGCGTATGACGGCCGGTAGCGAGAGATCTCCTCCGATGACTGCAGTGAGGGCCCGACGCTGCGTCGCCCAGGCGGAGCAAACCGCCAGCGTGTGCTGAGCCGAGTCCTCACTGCAGTCGCAGTGGTGACAGGCGGGACTCAGTTCCCTCCTAGCGACCGAGTGCAGGTACTTCCCGAAGCAGCCGTGCCCGGAAAGCACCTGCGTCAGTCGGAAGGAAAGGGTCCCGTGTTGCCGCCCTGCCCACTCGACGATGACCGGCTGGAGCGCCTCCACGGCGGCAAAGCCAGCACGTGGAGCCTCCAGCCGGGACGACCAACGAGCCATGGTGGCTCGGCGAGCGGCCTCACGCCATTCGCGTACCTCTTCGGGCGGGGGCCGACTGCCGCTTCCCGCCCGGAACTCAGCCGTTCGCCGATATACTTCGGCGAGCACTTCCGCCTCCAAATCCCACGGGGGAGTCCCGGCCAACGCGCACGCCGCCTCCGTCGACACGGTGCGGTATCCGCGTATGGCTCTGACCGCCATAACCCTCTGAGGGCGCCAGAGGCGCGCCCTATTTTGGGCGGTCAGAGCTCCCGCCCACACCGGTGCACCGTACAGTGCCATTGACCGGACAACCCCCGTGTACAGCCGTCTCGTAGCGACGCTGGGTCCACCCAAATTGGGCAAGAGTCGCCCAAGGGCGGACGCAGCGCCGACCAGCTTCGGAGCAAGCTGTCGGAAGTGCTCGTCGAAGAGCCACCTACCGTCGAGGATCAGGCCCAGATACCTTATGTGGGCCTGAACCGGTACGAGGACCGAGTTGACCACGATAGAGGCGCCAGGGGGTAGACCACGACGGGGCCCATGGAATAAAAGGGCCTCCGTCTTATCCAGGGCCACCCGCAAGCCCAGCGCCTCGATGCGCCCGACCACCAGAGAGACTCCCCTGGTGGCCAAGCGCGCCGCCTCCTGAAAGTTCACCCCCCGGGCTGTGACCAACGTGTCATCGGCGTAACAAATTACGCCCAGCCCGGGGGGGAAGGGTTAGGGCCTCCGGTAACCTCACTCACTCGGCGAAAAGCAATGCAAACATTGCTTCACTACCGGTTTTCTGTGAGGCCATGGTATCACTGACGTAGTATAAAAAAACCAATGGTTGTCTGAAGTTTTCAGATATATACAATGTGGTAAACTAGACATCAAACATTTTCCATTACCTCTTAATAGTTTTTAACAAACTCTGCTTTCAATATCCTAATAAAAATAAACTGAAAGCTTAAATAAAAATAAGACTGAAGACCTGGAGAGCCAGGGGGCTTTAAAATCTGTAAACTTCGCAGCTACTGCGTGCTATGCGTGCAACGACGCTTGAATGCTGGTGGAATGCTGGCGCACTCACCAGCGTGCTATTGCGTGCTGTGCACACAACGGCGGGACAGTCTACCAAGCTATGATGATTAAAGTCAAATCAAGTGATTCTGTTCTCAACTTATATAGCCAACATACAGATATCGGCACGAGTGGGGAGCACAAATTTTCAAAAATTTTAAAAATAAACTTTCGTACTGTACAGTAGTAAAGTATACGGTAACCGAATGATACGTCCGAACCCAATAGACGACGAGCATCGACTGACGAACAAATCACGTGCAGCATCAGCGTGGTCAACGTCATATGGACCAATAAAAAGTGAGCTCACGACTCGTGCCGGTAACTGTACTTGTAGCTACGAATATTACTTTGGAGAGTAGATTTTATTAGAAATCAGCGGTTGGTTCTCGCTAATATAACCCAGGAGCATAAATAAGTAAAATCAAACCAATGTTTATGCAATAACACTTTATTTCATATTTACAGGAAATTTTAGAATACACTAATTTAGTAAAACAATAGCATAGTCCCAGGAGTTTACAATAACATAATCCCAGGAGTTTCAATATGACAAGTAAACCATCTATCCAGTAACCTAGGATAATCGCATAAAAGACGCATGAAAAAAATTGTACATATTACATACTTTACTCTATAAGAGGCTAGTAATTAAATGTGAAGTATTTTGTTCTTATGCATGGTAATAGTCATGACTGCTGGTTCTGACTGTGTATGATATTTGAAGTACGTAAATTAAACTGAACTATAATTCGATAAAATTGTTACGTTCGTAGCTTCGGGGAGGCTGGGTCCCGTCGGCACATACTCTGTCCTAATCTCAAATGTCATAAAACGAATATAAGAAAAAGTTAATCTAGAGGAGAAGTATACAGACAAAGAGGAGAAACATTTGTTGAGGTTTAATAGACTTCATTGTCACACACCAAAAAGTGGAACTAAAAGCTTTGACAGCGCCTTTTTGGTTAAAGTTGCCATAGTCTGGAAGGAACTGCTTGCGTCTGAAGTGGATAGGTTTCCAAGAGGAAAGGCATGTACGATCTTTGTCTACATCGTCACTTTCCACCAGGTGAGTTAGAAGACACCTCATTTCACGTTAGAAGACCCCACGCCTTTCTCATTTATCAATAAAAAAACTTCAAACTATACCTTTACTCAACCGACTGTGTGAATCTTATCGCAATGTAAGGGAATTTGAACACTAATATACATTGCGTGTTAGATATTTCACAAAAGAAATATATCCCTGTATTATAACAGTATACTAATTAATTGGCACATTTAAAAATTGCACGGTGACACGCGTTATGTTTGGTGCATTTAAATATAAAATAACACAATTTTGGTCATCGTTAAAGTTACATATAAGTTACACATATTTTTAACGCCTATCCAATATCTTATTAAACTATATATCCTTCACTTTTGCGTTATAATGATCTGAGAAGCGGTGATAACAGATCAAATAAATTATTGTAGTAACAGTATGAGTTGACACGTAAGTTAGAAGCAGGTGACTGCGTTGAAGTAGCAGCGGAGAACACGCCCTCGACCGTTGCCTCCCTGGCCTCGCCGTTGTAACGCACTCTGAGGGAAAAAGTTGGGTTTAATCTACTCATACATACCAAACACGATGGTAGTATTAATGCCGCTTTACATGTGACGTCATCTATCATCAAGCCACAGTTTAATTAATAGTATAACAGACGGCTAAATAAAAAAAATAAAAGTAAATTGTAAATCTGACGACAAATAAATAAAGCATGATTACAAATTATATTAATGAAATGTAGCCTATATGTCCAATCATTGGATACGAGAGTACATATTACAGTGAATGTCATTCATCGATATTAGAATGACCAGTGGCGTAACAATAGGGTGGCAGAGCGGGCAAAATGCCACGGGCCCATGGCCCTAGGGGGCCCCCGGCCCCGACCTTAGGTCGTAAGCACACGAGGCACCAAGAGTGAACTTGTGCCCCATCCGATGAATTAGCCACGGGCCTCAGATGGTATAGTTACGCCACTGGCGATGACTAATATCTAAGAATTGGTAAATCTAGAAAATTATAATTTATCGTTTCAGCCCTGAAGCCGATCTCAGTGCATTTTTTTCCTTTCTGAATTTAAAATCTCAAAAATTAAAATAGTACTTTTTTTACTACTATGCCTAAAGAGTAAAGACTCTTTAGGCATAGTATACTAGTGCAGCACTTCACATCGAGCGCATGTATGTAACCTTACTTTATAATCCGCTAAGACGCAGCCGTTCAATGTAAGTATTGTTTTACACCGAAGTAAGGAGGGTCCGATAAAGCCCATAAAATAGCCACTTAAGACATTATTTTAGGTGCCAGTTTACAGGTTCTCCATACATAAGACACTGAGTACTTGTACTTTTAGAGTACTTAGGTCAAATGGCGTATAAAATAAAAACCGCAACATAAATAATAATGTTACTTTATTTTTAAATATGTAGAAGAAAAGTCTACTAAAAGGATAACATTGCAAATGTTGCCAAATAAAATAAACTAATATTATAAATCTCTTATAAAATAATGTAATATATAAAATCTATTATTTTTCGGTAATTTAATTAAAATTTTAATATTTTTATTTAATTTTCTTTTATTATGTACTCATTTTATATACTATCGACGATCTAATCAAATTAAATTTAAAACATTAGGTTATCATTATAATTAGTTTGCTTACAGTGCAAATTCTGTAAGACTAGTTTTGCCGGCTTCGCTCGCATTTATCACTACATATTGTAAAACAAAGTCCCCCGCCGCGTCTGTCTGTCTGTCTGTGTGTTTGTGATAATCTGACTAAACGGAAACTATTTTATTTTTATGCAGTTTTCAACAATATACAGAGTTATTCATGAGGAAGGTTTCGGTGTATAATTTGTTAACGTTTTGTGTAAATTGGTTGAAATATGATGATGATTGTTGAAGATATCTCTACTACTGGTGCGTACCGGGGTGGGTTGCTAGTGTTTTATAATAGATTCAATCAATTCAGGTATCCCGAACAGTAGTAGCAGTAGTAGTTAGGATGATAGGAACTCTATTTCCTTTGCTGTACTTCTGACAACGTGTATGCAAAATTTCATGATGATCGGTCGAGTAGTTAAGGCGTGAAAGTGTTACAATCAAACAAACTCATATTCGCATTTATATTAGTTAGGACTAGGTAAGATGTAACATCACTATAAAGCATCAACTACATCGTGTCTATGAAGCTAGCGTAGCCAAGTCATATAGCCGTAATAAAACTTACACTATATTTTTTTGCTAATTATTTGCTATTTTTTTGTCAAAGAATTGATTTTTTTGCCATAGCCATTTCCGAAAAACATTGGTCCTGCTGACTTGATACTTAAGCTAGCGTAGCCAACCCTATATCTCCGGATCTCTTACACCTATCAAAACAGGCTTTGTGGCATATTTTATTGCTAATTATTTGCAATTTTTTTGCCAAAGAATTGATTTTTTTGCCATAGCCATTTCCGAAAAACAATGGTCCTGCTGACTTGATACTTAAGCCAGCGTAGCCAAACCTATATCTCCGGATCTGTTACACCTATCAAAACAGGCTTTGTGGCATGTAAGTTTTATTACGGCCCTATGACTTGGCTACGCTAGCTTCATAGACACAACTACATCTATATCAGAGCTACGGGCTACGGAAAGCGTAGCGCAACAAGCGCGTTGAGTAAATGTGAAACTTTGACGAAGTTTTTGGTCATTAATAATAATAACTTTACACATCTCACACACGGCTGTCTGATCCTAATCTAGGCAGAGCCTGTACTATGGTAACCAGACCGCTGATGTACATACTTATATGTTTCTAAATACATACATATTATAGATAAATTACACCTAGACACAGAACGAATTATCGTGCTCATCACACAATTATTTGTTCTGGGTGGGAATTGAATCCACGACCTCTGGCTAGCAGTCAGGGTCACTAACCACTAGACCAATAGGCCAGTCAACTGCTTTTAAACTTAAAAAATATAAATAATGATACATAGTGTTAATTAAAAAAAAAACTATAATATGAAAACATTTGCGAACATTTTAATTTGAACATAATATGAAAGTCAAAGATTAGAATTTACTTCTGTTCTATAGTAAACGCATCATCTGAAATAGCTGGATTGTTGTTACCTTAAGATTTTCCTTCTGAATTTGCGATACAGAAAGGTAGTACCTTATATCACATACAGATAAAATAGTCAGGAACATAATAGTTAATAACCTTTTCACATATTTTCTTGGTTTCATTATTATAAACGAGTATGCAGGTAACGCAAGTGTATTTGATGCAGAAGCTAGCTAGCTAGTCTAGTAAATTGATTAGAGTGATGGCGTACTACAACACGTAACGTTAACTGTTAAATACTTGGAAATTTAATACTCTCAAAATCTTTGGGTGAAATATATGCAATATTAAAAAAAGATCCGTTTGAAGAAAAAACCCTTAAGCATTACTCATAAAATTATTCATTTTATATCCCTTATATCCATTGAATCTCAAAGAAATAGCTTTATAGTATCAAGCGCACACATTTTACTAGCTATAACCAACAAGTGCAGTCTCGCAATGTCATATTGTATAGTCCAACCCATAAACCTAGTATACTATTAGTATACAAGGTTTATGGTCTAAACCATAAACTTAGTATACTATTAGTGTACTAGGTTTATGGTCTAAACTCTAAATCATTAACTTAGTATATATGGACGCAAATCTTCAAGCATTGTTTTCTTCAAGTGATTATATTATTATAGAAATACCCAAAATACGTTAGACTGATATTCTAATAATTATTTGTAAACAGTAAAACAATTATTCATCAAGCTCTCATATTTAGTTCTAATAGATACTGTTTTGACTGTTTAAAGTTGAACTTATATATCCAAAGAATTGTGTAAATGTGCAAAATAACGTCTATTAGAATTAATATTATTATTCTGTTTTGAATTTTATTATTTAAATAAAACTTGATTTCTATTGAATCCTGATAGCAGCACCATCTGCTGACGAACATCATAAAAATAACATTTGTTTATATTAAATAAATATAATTTGTGCAAAACAAATCATTTAGTGTTGTGTAAAATTGATTATCATATTTATTTTGAATATTAAGCTATATATCAAGAACTAATTTCATTTATTTGTTATAAAAGAGAATGAATTTGTTATAAAAAAATCTATTGTAAGGTTATTTATAAAAACGTTTGAATTGTGAAAAAGAGATTAGTCCTGTGCTAGGGGTTGTGTGAAAATAAACTAAGTCATTTTTAGTGCGTGTTTTCGTTCTGATGGACCCTGAACATGGAAACCCTGGCATATCGCCAACATATACTATCGTAATACTAAGTTTACGGTCTAAACATACACATAGGCATGTGGAACACAGGCCTCTATGACAAAATATTTTGGATTAAATAATCAATATTAAACCAATACACAAAACACATTCAAATTAAGAAATACACTGTTCATCCACTAAAAACTAGACATCATTTTCAAAAAGCTAAAGTAGGCTTAACTGAGAAAAAGTAACTTTCTTCCTCTTTTCAATTCAATTCAATTCATTTATTTCGAATAACTGTGGACTCATAGTAATTGTTAGTAACACATAAAAACTTAGGCCTATGTTAGTATCAAGGTACATAATTACAATGAGATGCATGTAGCCGACAGCATCGAGTCATATATAGTTATTTCCAAATGTGAAAAGCTTTCTTTCAAATCCTCTAACATTGTAAATGATCCATTGTCATCATCATGTCTATTTACCTAAAATTTAGAACGCATACTCTTAAATTGTGGAAACGAGTAATTGTGTTTGCAGGGCATTTTTTGTCCACCATATACATGACAAAATTTTAAAGAGAATGCTAGGTAGTAACAATATGATAAAAGTTTTTGAATTCTCCTAATCAGACCAGCAACTGGTGAACGTGCGCACATTCAACGAAGCCCTATGATCCCTATAAATCAACCGTTATAATTTAAATGTTTACAATTTTTGGCGAACATTTCATTTGCCATTACTATTAACAAACCTCAAAGTTAAACCTTTAAATATGTTAGGATCGATCTACTCTCTAGAACAGGGAATGCTAAAAACCTCGAAACCAACACTAAATGGAGAAAACATTGTGTACAGAGTACACAATGTTTTCCACTAATTGTACACTAATGACATTACAAAAGATTTATCTTTATGTACAAAAACTATCGCCTACACCGAAGTTGTAGGAGAGCCATGCTTCAGCAGGTATGGGCCAGCTCGACCGGAGTACCACGGCCTCACAGAAAACCGGCAGTGAAGTAAGTTGAATTTCGCCGAGCGAGTGAGGTTACCGAGGGCCCTAACCCTTCCCTCTCCCCATCTCCCCCTCTACCCCTATCCCCTCCTCTCTCCCCTCTTCCCCTCTTCCGTCCCTTCCCCTACTCCCACCTTAAAGGCCGGCAACGCACTTGTGACTCTCGAGTTGGCATCACATGACCCGTCTGCTCGTTTGCCTCCTAAACCATAAAAAAGTGAAGCGAGGGCGATTCACTGTTTTAGATAAAAGAAGAAAAATTGCAAAACAAGTAAGTGTCGCCTTTCAACGTAGTAAAGCCTAAGAGGTGCATAGTATTCTTTTAGTGAACCGGTTGAACTAAAATAATATGTATAATGATATTATCTAACCATATCGTTCAGCTCCTCTTCAGCAAGTCTAAGCGGTAAGGTGCGTGGTCCTTCTCGGTCGAATCTGTCGTAATGCTGTGGACCCTCTTCATGCAACGCCTTTTGAAGAGCCACCAGCAACCGGTCCAGGACTAACGCTGCTCGCTTTTGAGGAACTACCTCCTAAGAAAAACGATTATCATTTTAAATATCAAAAATGTACGAGTACTCCATGAACCAAAACCTGTATTTAAATGTTATGCTAATAACATAGTTTTTGTAATTCGAACAGTTTTAACAGTTTTTAGCGCTCCCCACAAAAATTCGTATATGGAATGAGAATAAAAACAGCAGCTGCCTCGCATCAGCGCATATTCATCAAAAAACAGGCGTTGAGCGCTCGTTTTGGTAACGCGCGTTTACAAGTAACTACACGAATTTTGCTGAAGACGTCTGCATGCTAACACGCGTCTTGATCTGACGCGTGCAGGCGCTCGCCACTATATAAAAAACGCACCGTCAAGCTAATATATAAATAAATATAATATAAATGACTAGACTGATGTAATGTAAAGAATATGTAGAAGGTACCAGTTTGAATGAAATAAAAAGTAATGTAAGATTTTCTAAAGATACAATGTTTTTTGAAACATGAAAAAACTTTCTGGTTGAAATAAAAATCTTTTTAGAGGTAGTTTCTCTTTGGAGCGGATATTGTCTTCGGAAAAGTGGAAATGCAACATCCTCTTTGTTTTCCGAGTTAAGAATAGCTTGGCCCTAATTTAAACACAATAGGGGGTCTCGATCGGTGCACTTTATATTGGGACTATATTTGCCGACAAAGACCACGTCTGCCACGTCGGGGGCCGCGGGTTCGATTCCTGTTCAGTGTTATTAGTATGCATGAATATGTGTATTTGCATTGGTGCGGGTGAAGAATATTATTATTATTTGCGTACACATCATAAATATTATTAACCGGACGATTGTCCAGGGTCGGTCATGATTATAATAATAATTAAATCTTTATTTGTTTTCTATCAGATATATTATGTAGATACAGTCTTATAAGAAAATGTATATAATGTACATAAATCTCATAACTCAAGATCTTCAGTGTTCGTATCACCTGTACACCGACGACTTGCAGATGTACACACAGGCCAGGGTTGAAGACTTATCGCAAGCCTGTATTTCTCTTTATTCGAGAGATCACCAGTTTTACACTTTACAATAGGAACCACGATATCCTTTAAAAACTTCGTGACGTCGAGATGGTCAAAGGTCAGAGGTGAAAGTTTTTCCAAATCCCGGGCTACGAACACCGGCGGGTCCATATCAGGGTCGGTACCTTTGAGATCTCGGTTTTCGTTTCCACTCTTAAATCGAGAAATTTTTCGCTTGTTTGTAGATACCGATAAAAAAAGTAACGACTTTGATCGTTTTATTTCCTCGCTACTAAATGACGATACACATATTTTTATGAATATCACTTCATCACAAACAGAAAATTTATTTTGTACGAACGCTAAAAGCTCATCAACTACTAAATTACACGAATTACATTTCACTGTCAGAGACATCGCGAATCGATGCAACACACACACCCGTCACGACCGATGCGCGCGTGCAACTTAACTTTTAAGGTCATGTGATTTAACGCCCCTTAATTGTTTTTTGTGGGGTTATGTGAAATCACTACTGTATGCAAACAATCCAAGAACTGTGGAAGACCTTAATATTAACATAACACGCGTCATCATTGAGATAGAGGTGTGCCATTATATAAAAAAGTGATAGAGAATTGGACTTCGTATTCACGCTACGAAGCACGCTACGGTCGCACGGCCTTATAAATAATGTGGTATTTTTTTTATTCCATACATAATGCCAAAGAGTAAGCCTCCAAAAAAAGGAAATATAATCAATGTGTTTTTATTTGAATTCAAGTATCTATACTTGAAAAACTCTGTACTTGTGAAATTATTTCTTCAATATCCGTTTCCTATTTCTGTACTATACCTATTTCGGAACGCGACGTGTTCCGCTCGAGTCTCTTGGAATCGGCGGTAGAAAAGGGTTGTTCCTATTTCTTCAATTTACACAATTAAAGTCCACAAGGTTTGTTAAACTATGTCCAACAGTGGACGTCCTGTGACTAAAATGGTTATGATGATGATGCTAGTAAACATAACATTTTATTGTAGGTTTGAGTGTCTATGTTACTTCAACCATTTCTGGTATTTTTAGTAAAGTAAATGTTAGTGAGACAAAGAGCGTTTGACTATTAAGAACATTTAATTAGTTCTCAAGTAAGCAGGTGCCTGATGTTTTCGATTAAAGACCCGATAAATTATAAAGGGTATTTAAAATGCTACATAACACAACTAAAATTCACTGTATTAGTTTGTAATAATTATAGGAAAAACTTAAAATATATAGGAGTTATCAAATCTCTGTGTCTCTTTCACCCTAATGGAGTAGTGTGATTGTTACACTTTGTGTATATAGAATAACGTAAAATTAAAAAAACTGTTGAACGTCTATTTAATAATTTGATGTCTAAATTCGATGGCCATTATTCTGTCCTTCAGAAAATTCTTCGCTTTGGTTACGAATGATTCTTTTGATTCACGGACCGATTGAGGTTTACTTTTTGTTTACTTTGTTTACTATATTTCAATCTTATCTTTCACCACATGTGTATGGATCAGGAGTATAAAAAGCTAGTAACACGATTTTTAAAAGCACGAAAATTTATATTAACTACTTGAAGGAATATTAAGGGTTTACAAATATGCGAGACGACAATATGCAGAGCGATAGAAATGTGATGATCGCAGCGACGGTGACGACTGACTTACAATCTATCATATACTAATTACAGAATGTGACGTTTGAATGCTGCATCGCGTATCGCGTACAACATGTGAGCAAGAGCTTTTGTATTAGGTTCTTCATAAATCACTTGAAAACTTTAAGAGACTGGTTAACTAGTGAACCTTGCTTGTTCGTTGCTTAGTACGAATCAAAATTAATTTATAAACTGTTTCAGTAATCCTCACCCTGTAGTCATCGGAGTAAATGGAGGCCGGTGCTGCGAGCGCACCTGACAGCGCCAAGAGCAAAAGAGGCACGGGACTGCACATCATCGCTGGACTATCATCACATACACTCCACCTGATAATAACATTTAGTAATCAGTTCTAAACTTGGAAATGAATAACTTTCATTAGAATAGTCGTTCGGATTTGTATCCGGTGCGTGAGGATATATGGGATCTGCTTCTCAAGAGCTAGTCTTATCTCTTATTTGAATTTAAAATGTGTGTGAAATGTAATAAAATATTAAGAAAGACACTACGTACTTATTTAAACGACTTGCAAGACGTTCCTCGAATTGGAGACATTCGGATTGCCACTTGGAACAATCTTTAGAACCTCCGAGTATAAACCGCTGTGATAGAACACAAAATTGTTGTTGTTTATGCGTTCTTCCAATGGCAACAATATGACCCCTTTTTATATACTTCCCTTTTAATATAAGTCACCATTAGTAAAACATAAGACTTTTATAAAGAGATAGTAAATATTAAATATTGCATTCTTGAACAATTACCTAAACAATAAACCATACTCTATACGAGTACCTACTGTTAATATTACTAAATTAAATTAATATATTATTATCTTTCGCTTATTCAGTTACAAGTGAGGATTTAACCAAAGCACAAAAAAAATATTCATCATTCGAACTTTTGTCATAAGGTTTATTGTTTTTTTTTATTTGCTCTAGATTCACAAATGGAAGTAAAAACTGTTTCAATTTCGGAGATTAGGAGAATTGAGCCTCTAGTTTTCGAAATTCAAGCAATTTCGATCAACACGATATGACAAGTTATTTATTTCTTCTAGAACGGGGATAACAATTGGGACATTTCGTTTATCCTTCTTTTGAGTGACGTCTGATGTAGGTGCTCTGAAGGTCAAAAGTAAAAACGGATACTAATACTAATTCATACTATTATTTTACAAAAAATAGAACGTTCTATGACGATTTTAAGAACCATAAACTCTGATGGAGATTGGTAAAGTAAAATACAAATACACTAAGTAGGTATATCATTTTGATTTCATTGTAAATTATCGCTTAATTAACTTTTTTATAAAGTTCACAAACAAATTGTTGTATGCGTGTTATAAAGTGCTATCAAATACTTCTATAAACAAATTATATGACAATTGTTTTTATACTCTAGATAAGTAAGTAGAGGAAACATTGTTATTTAAATTCTGAATAAAAAAATTAAAAAAAATATGATTAAAAATAAAGTAGGTAGGTCACTCGATATATTAATCCTCAGCTATTAATGCCTATTAATGTTTATCTATAATCGATTAACGATACTCATCGCACAAGCAATGCTTAGTTTTGGTCTAGAAAGCGCCTAGATTATTATTATTTATTTATTTATTTTTAACCATCTGAGTGGGCTGTTCTTAAATAAAAATCAATCATAACTTTAGTTATTTGCCCATCTAAAGATTTCAATGCAAACATTAGAAATTTCAATATCATTTAAAATTCAAATAAAATGATATTTTTAACAAACATCATTAAATTAATATAAAGTTCTTGAATTTCAAAAAGCTTTATTTTGGTATTAATATACGCAGACACACACATAATCGATCAACAATACTTGTAAACAAAATACTCACAATAAATATCCGAAATCGCTGGTGTAACTCCTTTACACTATTTCAGTTACTGTCACTTATAGTATTAAGAACTTGAAACATTCAACAGCCTTCGAGGATTTGTTCGTAACGGGAGGCACCAGAAGCGCGCGAAAGCTTATGATAGTATAACGCGATAAACGCCCTCGAAGCCTTTATAAACCCGCGCGAAAAGTGTTCACATACATACATACCTATACATAGAACCCTATGTAACCCTTTGTTTTGAAATATTGGTATTATTAAATATTTTGTACTCAAACACGCGCTGAGGTATTAAATAGTCTATCTCAATGCTTTTTTGAGAATAGGTGAGAATTATTTTCAAATTTTACTCATAAAATTTGCGTAGTAAGTAATAAACTCCTCAACTCATAATAACTGAGTAATATACTGTTTAATTATAAATATACAGTAACATAAATAAAAATGGCGAAATAAATCACAATTCTTTCAAAGATTCGTGTGATGTAACTGTAAAACTTAATTAGCGCATCAAATTATTTCGGTATTTTTTTTATATTACCTAGGTGATAAACAAACACACGGTGCGCCTGATGGTAAGCGGTTAAGGGTGCCTACAAAAACACTCAATACATTCCCATAATATCACTTCGACTGTGATTGTGGAACACGGATAGGGAATCGGTTTCCATAATCGCGGTCTTTGGTAGAACCTTTGGGCCGGTCGCGCACTACAATCGCGGAAAACTTCAGTACCCTACCTATTCTAAAATTATTTTCATATGCATTATTACCGTGGTATAGTTTAGAACAAAACAAAAACAAAATTGAAATTATAATTTCTATATCAAATCAAACACAGCACAGCATAGTCACAAGCATAGCAAATTGTATCTGCACATAAATTACATCTAAGTCGCTATTAATGTTATGTATAACAATCGAGTTTTTAGGAACAAAAAAAACATATAACCACTTTATGTTTATAGCATTTAAGACTGTTATATGTCAATTATTTATACAGTTTCGGCTCTTTCCCAATGATTTCTACAATAATTCTTCCACCTCCCCTGCCAGTTCCGGAGGTTCAAAGTTAAACTACCTACTACGACTTTAGAACATAGTCAGGCATGATTAGGGATAGATATGGAAGTGGAAAGTATAATGAAGTGACATAGCCATACGATCCTAACTAGCATTATATATACGAAAGTGAGTTTGTTTGTAACGCTTTCACGCACGCCTTAAATACTCAATTGGTCATCATTAAAGGAAAATAACATACAGTACCTTTCATACAGAAAAAGTACTGTTAACGAATAAATTATTTTGAAACAAAAAAATTAAATCGACTTCAAAACCACAAATAGGCACTCAAAAGTGGAAAACAAATTAATATAATTATTATAAACGCTACCCACTCATCTATTTGAAGTCGGTGCCAGCCAAGTCTAATAGGTAGTAGGTATCTACCTACATAAGTATCTACCAACTTACTACATACATAGTATCTATCTACTACCTACTTGGCTTTGCTGGTACCGACTTCAAATAGATGAGTAGGTAGCGCTTATTATAATTATATTAATTTATTTTCCGCTTTTGAGTACCTATACTAACTTTTAAACTTCCGCGTTCCATGATATAATTATGTACTCATACGGGAATTAACGCGATCACGAAAAGGTATTACATACCTCTGAATTGCCTGACGTTTCAAATTATCAACAGCGTGGAATCCAGTGATAAAAAACATGCCACCTCGCTTTTATGCGCACGAACACCAGAGTAGGGGCACATCGGTTTGCTTAGAGAATAGGGACACTGTTAGTATAGTATGTGACGGTACATGGCGAAATCAAAATATTAAAAATATCGAAAATGTGCGGGTGGATGAAGAACCTTCTACCTCACGATCTCGACGACGGAGGGCGTGCACCGCTGAGCCAGTCAGCCTGTGACCACGGCCAGTGCAACCTGGTCGAAATGTCAGGCAATTCAGAGGTATGTAATACCTTTTCGTAATCGCGTTAATTCCCGTATAAGTACATAATTATTTGAGTACCTATTTGTGGTTTTGAAGTCGGTTTAATTTTTTTGTTTAAAAATAAGTTATTTTACCTTTTTTAGTGCAAAACAAGTTCCATTTACAAAATTTCGTGTCTTTGCTTTCGTGTTCCAGTATCCACCTCCTGACTCCACCATCAGATCAGCTCAATAGTACCAGATTATTGCATTGTTATTAAACTTACATAAGTATTCAAAATTTCAGCTCAATCGAAAACCGGGAAGTGGGTCAAAATTGACTTCTAAGATTTTATTACATTGTTAGTTAGTTAGTTTTTCCTCGATTTCCTTGAGATTCCATCATCAGATCCTGGCTTGACGATAATAGGACCACCTCGGGAGTATACCTATATAAAAAAGTTTTTTTTTAATCGGTTCACAAACAAAACAAAAAATAATACATAGATACCGACGAACATAGAACTCCTCCTTTTTGGAAGTCGGTTAAAATATAAAAATTACTTTAGGCGAGCAAAGTCAGATAAATTTATTATTACCAGAAACATAACTTTAATTATATTTTAGTTTTCTTCATACTACTTTTCTTACTTAAATATATGTCATCAATCATCATTAATAGAGCTAGTAGTCTATTATTAAATAAATTTTGAACACTTTCCTATTAACAACAAGTATACAACAAGCTGGATGAAAATTGGGCACCGCAGACTGTGGACGTTGCTGAACCAAAAACCTTTTAATTCTCGTTTTAAGGACCCCACACTGTAGTAAGTTAGGAAAACTAAAATGAGTCATCAGCACTTAGCAATAATAGTCTCAGCAACGACTGTTGCAAGGATTATGGATCTTCTGTGAATCTTTTAGATTCCATTACATTGAAACATAAGTATGTACAAATCCACATAACATAAAGTATGTAAAATTAACAAGAATTCTAAATTTTACATGTACAATGAATATTAACGTTATATATATATTTATAATAGAAATTTCTTTCTCTTTCTTGCATGGTATTAAATATGGATTCTCCCTTTGTATCGGTTTCCAAATATTTTGCAAATAATAACTCTTGACAATTTTATTTCTTCTTTTATGAATCGGACATAAACCAAGAGTAGTGATTCATTATTTGTTAAAGTTAATTCATCCAGTTGATTGGAAAATTTGGAAGTCTTTAATCACATAATGATATTTCAACGTCTTTAGCCATTTCATCGATTCTTCTTTGCACTGTATTATTATTCAAAGGATTTTTTTATGATATCTGATGGCGTCTTATGATGAAAAACAGTTTCGATTACCTCTTTGACTACGGCATAATTAATTCCTCCCCAAATTGTGTGGTTTTCTCGCTTTTGCGATTAATAATGAAATATAATATTATATGAAGCTCGTAGTCCATCATCTTCTTGTTTAGAACACGATGCAAAAAGGTTTGAGAGCCAACTGTTTTCAATTAGTCTTTTCAAGTCCTTGCAAATAGGATAAATAATAATAATAATAACATTTATTGGCTCAAATATTTTTAAGTTTACAAAAATTTTGTTATGCACCAGTAGTTTTATATTTGTTACAAGTAGTTGTAGCTTCTGGTACTGAGCTAGCACCTTATCCTGAATACATACATAGTAAATAAATTTACAATATTTCTGAACATAAGTGTGTTCAATTAACAAATTAATATTTGTAACATTTTATTTTTTAGAGTAAAACAAATTGAAAATTGAAAATTAATATTTGTAACATTTTATTTTTTAGAGTAAAACAAATTGAAAATCGGCGCATGCGATTGTGTTCCTTTGTGTGCTTGTGTTTGTGTGTGTATATGTGTGTTTCATGTGTTTGCGAGCATGCGATTGAGACGGTGTATGTACAACGACAATTTTAGTTTATGACTGAATATTTAATTGATCAGTTAATTACATAATTTACAATGATGTTGAGGGATTATCAGGAGATTTTCAACTTCATTATAAGCCATTTTAGAAAGCCAATCAGACAAAGATTTTTTTAATACTATTTTACTCATAATAAATCGTTGTCCTTTTTTTCAGCATGTATTTTATTCAAATGCTCTTGGAGCCTAGAAGGCTTCATGGCTTCATTTGAAAATAGTTTTTGGCAAATTAAACACAAATAATTGGTTTCTTGGAGATTGCGTATAGTAACCTACTGTTTGAAGTCGGTGCCAAGCTAAATATTGTTTGTTTATTCTTTCACAATACGTCTAAATATAGGCTAGGTTACTGGTACTATTATGTATTCTGTGGCTATATATACTTATATATTTAGATATTTCAATAGAATTACATTAATGTGTTTATTTTTACATTTTTAGTATAAGGTACGTACGTACTGAGAAAATACGGTATTTAGAACACTACTTACTATATATACTATATATACTTACCGAACCGTTCATTAGATTATATTAACTCTAGTTTAATAAGCCCGATACGTTATTGAGATAAGGTGGTAAGATTTTAAGTTTATCTACCAACCTGCCTCACTTGATTGAATAAGTTATAAAGAAAAGATACAAACAGCCCAAAACAGAAACTCCTCCATTTTTTGGAGTCGGTTAAAAAAATGACCAGCAATAGTCAATCGATTAGGCATTAGTTGACGTACATATTAGAGATTATCGTACCCTAAGTGAATATGTTTACTCATATGACAAATATCATTGGTCATTACAAATCCATTTAATCTGGACAATGACCAAATGTATCAATGACGTACGAAGGCATTGTAGGCGCTACGTGTGGGCTATCCAACCTCGTTCTTTTTTGTATCGGATTTCTATTATTAAGCACACCAGTATTGGAGCATTTCTATACATTTTCGCGAGAATAATAATAACAATTAATTTTGTTTTAGCATTTCGGTTTTCGCTTTATCAATAACTTAATCTATTCAAACCATTTTGATTTAGGACTTCTCTAGAACTGATTTCGGGTTCTCAAAAACTCGACCAATACAAAATTTTGTGTTTCAACCTTTCGCTTGTGCTTGTGCTTTTGCACCCCGCGCCCTCCCCTCTTTCATCGCTCTTTGAGATACTCGCTCTCTGATATTCGGTTTATGGAAACCGGTTTTCGTTTATCCATAACTTATGCCGCGTTCCTATAATCAAGAAACGATTCGTTTTGTTTACGGACGTACGAAACGTAAACGAATCGTTTCTTGATTACAGGAACGCGGCATTAATGTATTCAAAATATTTTGATTTACAACATCTCGAAAATTGACTTCGTTTTTCTCAAAAAAACATTTTTATTTTATTGTTTTCGTTTTCAAAGAACTGTTCATTTTGTAAAAGCTGGTTTTCAAATTATCAATAATTCTTAAACCATTTTGATTCATAAAATCTTGGAGAACTGATTTTGTTTACTCAAAGCTTACCTAGTTCAGGTAAGAAATTTTGTGTGCAAAAAGATATCCGATTATACAACAGCTTACTGTCTAATTATACACGATCGCCCTTTAAAATACTGAAAGAAATCTTTAAGTAAACATTGGTCGAAAATTATCATGAATGTGATTATAGATTTACAAGGTTTTAAGAGTTAACAGAACGAATTTATTCCAAAAGAAATAGCAATACAATGTGAAAAATGTATTTTTGTACTTTTTATAAAATGACTATACTTTTTATACGATTTGACTAACAAAGAATCTTGATAAAAAAACCAGACAAGTGCGAGTCTGACTCGCACACCGAGGGTTCCGTAAACTTGTATGTAGATAGAACGTCCATCTCGGGTATCGATTCTCAAAAACTTTTGCCCGTCTTTTTCGAAAGACAAACTTAACTTTACGGTTGCGATGTACGACAAAGTTAACAATTCAACCGCAAAATATAAGTTTATAATCACAAAAACTATTTTTTATGTGATATAACAACAAATTAACGACTTTTGCAATTTTCCCTTTATCTGTGCTATAAAACATTGCTTCCTGCCAAATTTCAAGATTCTAGGTCGACTGGAAGTACTCTTTAGGTTTTGATTCCCTTGCGAGTAGTTGTGAGTTTGAAAATATGCGGCTTAAATTGCTGTTTCTTTTGATTGCGTTGGCATAAAAGTTTGATTTTGTTACAGCTTAAAGGTATTATAGACTTGAGTATTTGATATAAATTTCAATTTAATACCTCTACGCGTTCATGAGGAAAGGGGTAGTAAGTTTAAAAATATTTTTATTATATGACGTAACTAGAAATTTTTTCTTTATCTGTGCTATAAGACGTTGCTTCGTAAAAATTTCAAGATTCTGAGTTCACGGGAAGTACCCTGTAGGTTTTGATTCCCTTGCGAGTGTCGAAAATTTCCGGCATAAACGACTGTATCTTTTGATTGCGTTGGCTTAGAAGTTTGATTTTATCACAGCTCCAAGGGACAGTAGATTTGAGTATTTGATATAAATTCCAGCTTGATACCTCCTCGCGTTCCCGAGAATAAGGGTCATGACAGACAGACAGACCTTCGGACGGACGGACAACAAAGTGATCCTATAAAGGTTCCGTTTTTCCTTTCGAGGTACGGCACTCTAAAAATATAGGGATATTATGGAATTAAGGATTTGTACCGTACTATAATTATAAGAGTTTTATTAAAGATCTTTTGAAAAATAAGTATGTATCTTACATTCAATACCGGACTCGTGTAGGTTGATGTGACGTAGTATAGACGGTATGTTGACCTGTTATTAATAAATTAAGGGTAGTATTTAAACCATAAACTTGTATACATACTAAGTTTATGATTTAAACGAGTGACTGTAAGTTTAAATTTTAAGTGCCAAAATTAATGAATGAGGGTTATCTCTAAAACAGCAAGTTACAAACATTAATTTCAGTTTTATATAATACAAAACGAGAAGCGTTTTAATATTTGAGCGACCTAATATTTGTTTTAGTGACTAGTGTAGTTTTAAAAAAAGTATCTATCTGTAAATTAAAATAATGTTTAATTTCGTCAACAAACCTACTTACCTATTTATTTTTTGCATTGCATTTTAAGCATAAAGGGTTACTGATCCATTTACGTCATTACGATCCATTGGAATGATATAAAGGCCGGAAAGTGGGTGACGTAAATAATATAATGAACAACATAAAGAAAACCGCGTCGAAGCGAAATCGGATTGTCACTTGTAATGAAAAGTAGATCCTCTATGACAGTCAAAAACATCCTTCACACTCGTTGGATACGAAGGAGGACAAACGAAACTATTAATAACTTAGTTCAAAAATCCGCATTAATAAAGTAAAAAGTAAAGCTTTATTTACGAGTACATTACCTTTATGTTTTATCTATTTTTAATTTTTACCCGACTATTATAATTGAATCGAAGCGGAAGAAGGATTTTTAACCGCGGTCTTCTATAAAGTGACTGTGCTTATTGAATATATAATTATGCATATAGTTATATACGTATAGGCATATAGTTGCTTCAAGCAGAAATCTTTTATGCTATCTTCATCTTAACAATCGGATCATACAAATAGTGTCTATAAAACTCTTTCTTATTTATTCACTAATGATATTTACCTACATATTATATTTTCCTTGGTTAAGTTTTAGAATAAATATTATGCCCATAAATTGTTTACACTTTCTTACACAAAGGCGTTAAACAACTTCTAGCAACGTAAGCTTTAACATTCATTACACAATATAAAGAATCCTTATTCATATTTATAGCTAAGAGAAATGAAGATTCATTATAATAGTTTATTTTATAAATATAGGAACTGCAAGTAAAGAACAGAAGCAATCTTACAACTAGTATATAAGATAGAATCTTCGGCTATAAGGCTCGACTCGGACCCGCTCGCTTGGGTTGTTGTTGTTGGTACCTGCAACTTAGAGAAGACCACGGTTATTATTATTACCTGATGTTAGCCGTGAATAAAAAGGATACACCTGCTATCGACTGCAACTAAGTTTATCCGGCTAGGACTAGGTGTAACCGTACTTCGGCTTTTAGCCGTACTATATACAAAAATTTAAATTTATGTTCGAATACGTGGCAATGCCGTTTTTTTCTTTTTTCCGCCAGGAACACTCGCGGGCGTCCCCAGAAAACCCTGCCACAATTACATCACAATCTGATCAATGGTTTCGGAACGCATAGAGGACAAACATAAAAATATTGATTTTGATTTATATACTAGCTGTTGCCCTCGACTTCGCGTGGAAAAAGTTTTCTGAAATTTGCCAATTTTCTACCCAATTTTCTCAATTTTTCTTTCGTAAGAACCTTCTCCTGACGATACCAAACACAAAAAAAAAGAATTGAACGGCTGGACCGATTTTGAAAATTTGGATATTGGCGTGCGAATTTGCATACTTTAAAAATATATGTGCATGGTAGGGTTAGTATTTTAGTATTTTTAAGTCTTGAAAATGAGGTTTACAACCATAAGTTTGTGTGATATTTACTAGAATAGAATGCTAATATTTTTTTTCTGTAAGGTTTCTGTATTTGTCTGTAAGGAATAATAATGAGATGCATCGTGCTGTTAATGTTACTTTGATATTATTTTCACAAGAGCTAAGTATTGATACATCATCTGCGTACGGGTCATATCAATGACAAGTTTCCTTGTTATAGTTGGAAGATCATTGATATATAGAAAACATCATAATACATTTCCTTGCGCTATTGAGGTGTTGATTTACTTATTGATAGACTGAATTAACTCTACTTTCTTTCGTAACGTGGTTGTAAATATCTATTTCAATTGGTTGTTCTCTATGATACTAGTCATAACATTTTCCCGAAACGAGTGCCTATACGTACTATTTTTTTTTAATAACATGTCAAATTGTACTCTATCGTATGCTTTTATCATTTTTTTTTATGGCATACGAGGGAGCAGACGTGCAGACGGGTCACATGATGGTAAATGACTACCGCCGCCCATGGGCACCTGTAACTCGAGAGTCACAAGTGCGTTGCCGCCCTTTAAGGTGGGGGTAGGAAAAAAGGGGGAGGGGGGAAGAGGGGAGAGAGGGGATAGGGGAAGGACGGGAATAGGGGAGAGGAAAGGGTTAGGGCCTACGGTAACCTCACTCACGCCACGAAATGCAATGCAAGCATTGCTTCACTGCCGGTTTTCTGTGAGGCCGTGGTATCGAGCGGAGTCGAGGCGGCCCATACGTCCCGAAGCATGGCTCTCCCACGTAATGCCGAATCATGTCGAGCAGTAAACCTATAGCATATAGATAATATGTTTCCCATCTTTTATAATATTATTCCTTTTTTCATTTGGCACCTCGTATAATTTACGGGTGAGACCAGTACAACAAGTAGCATTTTTAACCGACGAAAAAAAATGAGGTTCTCAATTCGACCGTATATTCTTTTTTTTTTTAGGTTTGTTCAGCCCTCTCTCCGTTATTTATGAACCGATTTTGATTATTCTTTTTTTGTTAGATAGGGTATACCTCCAGGGTGGTCCCATGTCAAGGAAGTTAGGATCTGATGATGGGATCCTGATAAAATTGAGAGAAACCCTCGAAAATTGGAGGAACGAATAGTGTTTCTGTTTACTTTTCATTACTTTATCAGGTATTTGCGTTCAGAAATCATCATATCATGTAGCTGAGCTGATGATGAAAAAAAAATCATCAAATAAAAATCTTTTTAACAAAAACTTAAACCGACGAAAGAACTAAAAAGCAATAAATAAATAAACCTCTTAAGTCTTGAGCTTATTTACATAAACTATCAAATTTTATATTAACTTATTTTGCGCCAAATAATAAAATGATTAATTACCTACGTATAGCCATGTCCATTTCTACGTAGGTACATATAAAATTTAGATAATTAATCAGTTTGTTGTTTGGCGCCGACTCAAAATAAGGTTATATAAAATTTGATAGATTATGTAAATAAGCTCAAGACTTGAGAGGTTTATTTATTTATTGCTTTTTAGTTATTTCGTTGGTTTAATTTTTTGTTAAAAAGATTTTAATTCTACGTATTGTCGAGTGTAACGTTACAAAGACAAAGATTCTTTTAACGAAACTTACCGATCCGGGCCTTTTAGTTTATTGTTCTACCAGCAGCGCCCCGCGGTTTCACCCGCGTAAGTACCGATCCCGTAGGAATATCGGGATAAAAAGCCTATGCGTTAATCCAGGTCTTCAGCTATCTACATAACAAGTTTCATTGCAATCGGTTCAGTGGTTTTTGCGTGAAAGAGTAACAAACATCCATCCATCCATTCAAACTTTCACATTTATAAATAATATTAATGGGATTAGTGGGATTGTCTTGGGAATTTATACGTAATCACGGTTTTTTTAGAGAAAAAAAATCAAAAGCAGCGAAATATAATAGGTAAACATATTACCTACAAAACTGCGCTGAGTTTGTATTTTATATTTATTTCATGACAATGCCTTTTGAATATCTTCCTACCAATGTATAATAGGTATAACGTACGTCCCTAACGTCGTATTGATACATTAGTCTTTCTACCTGCTATATTAGTCACGAAGGAAAACTACGTTGTTATTATACTGAGCGGATATTAAACATTACAGAGGGGAAATTCTAATTAAACTGTTTTTTATCAGTATGGGGATTAACCCGAACTAAAACAATGTGTCAATACATATTAATATAGTTGCGATAGACTCAATATGCAAACTATGTTTTTCATTACATAGTTTCAATATTGAGGCTTTTTATGGGCGCCCGCTAAAGTGGACACACAGAAAATACCGCTATTAATAAACGATAAAGAGTGTGTTGCAGTAAATTTATTAACATCAAATAAATGTTTCATGGCCAGGTTTTCTCAGAGCCTTTGGGTTACGCCTGTGTAAAAATAGCAAAGTAGAAGAAGAGAGAGAGAAGAATATGAGTAATAAGCATTTTGACGATTAATCAATATCATATTAGGTAGGTACTTTATTTAGAAATTACGGTCAGACGATCAGAGAGTCAGAGGTCAGAGATTTATATAAATAAAAGATCGCTTAATAAATTTCGCCAACTGTGTTCCTGCTATTTTATTGGAGTGCCTTTTTTTATTAAGTTTTATTTCAGTTACTTAGTTATATATAAGTTATATTACAAAGTTAAGTTAAAATGTTGTTGTTAATTACTAAAGAGACCGGTGTAAACGTAAATAGTTTATTTCCACAACTGTGTCTACAGAAATAAAATCTAAATATTTTTCAGAGCAATACTCGAAAAGTAGCAGTATTTATTTTCGTCGGTTAAAAAGACCATTAATCATGATTTTTTTCACTAAGCTAGCATTCATAGTTTCCGAATATTTTCAGGTATTGTGACCCGGATTCGTATCTTTATGTGACCCGGATTCATTAGTCCCGAGTGTAGTAGGTAGATTTTGTACATAGATCTTTTCATACATATTAAAACGTCAATTAGATCTAGTAAAAATCTAGATTCGCAATGCAATAGAGAATGGCAATTAGCTATTAACTTCTGAACCATTCTTTCCCATAGCTTTTAGTTACAGTCACACCGGTGTGGTATGACTGACGATATGTTGAGTTGATGACATTATATATTTATTTAATTTTATTCGAAATTAACCTTATAAAAATCAATTACTTTTCTTTATCAAACATTATAACCCAGTAAAATTATGTACAAGTTACTATAATACTCGTATATTTCATCACCTTGTTTATTACTGAAAGTTAACACATAAGGAAGGACTGCAGAGGTCGCAGTTAAACGAGGGTGGGCAAACTCTCGTAAATGCAACACGAGCTCCCATTGTGGTAATGTGCGGTTCATGTCGCCCAGCGAGGGGCCTATAGCTAATCATTTCGGTCACTTAACTGTTACTAGCATCTGAAGAGTGATTACCAAAGTATGCAATCAATCGAGTGTACATTTGCTTTTAAAATACCATTCCTGTGACTGTATGTGTTAATGATAGAAAATATTTTATTTTACACCTATTGTAAACAAACGGAGTGCCTTAACAGTACTGCTAATGACGAGCGACAAGGTTCTTTTAGCATGAGATTAAAACGTCACTAACTCTTCAGCAACGACACAGCTTTTCTGCTTTCCACTTTTAAGCTTTGGATCCACCTTCACTTAAGACATTCACGGTTCTGGTTTGTTTAACTACCTACGCCATAATTTTCTTTTATTACTTAGTAACATTTCGTTTAAGGTTGTGGAGAAAATATACTCACGCCCACACCTTGTATTATGGACAAGGGCAGGAAAATTATTATTATATTTTATTGTTTACTATTAAAAACACGTTTAACGTTAGTCTCTCTAATATAGGTCATACGTGTCACCCAGGTACTGAACACGTTGCTCCAGCATGCCTCTGGAACATAGTCGCATATCTCCTCGAAAGTTTAAAATATATATAGCTTAACTATAAGCACCTCATCGTTGTTTTTTACGCGCGGGAATTGTTCAAAGTCGCATAGCGCTAAATCTGGACTATAAGGAGGGTGGAGCAAACAGTCCTTACTTTTGGCGGCTCGATGTGCAGGGGCGTTATCTTGATGCAAAGTAGTAGTAGTAGTAAAGTATAAAGTTCTGAGTATATAACAGCCTTCCCTTTTGTCCCTCTCCAACCGTAGCCAATATTCTTCTCTTAGTAAAAAATACAGTCATTCTTTTCTTTAAAGATTGGGACATTTTCAAAGACGTCGGCGGTCGTTCTGATCTTCAAACACCCATACTTTAATCTGGGAGTTAGTAGGAACGTCGATATAATACAGCCAGGTTTCATCACATGTAACAATCGAGTTCACGTAGTTAGCTTTACCGTCTTGAATTTTTTAACATGTCAGGAGTCACGAGACCAAGTCACACGCTGGTCCCTCAGCACACCAGTCATCAAATGGGATACCCAGAGTGAACAAAGTTTCCGTACTTTCAAATGGTCGTGAAGAATCCGATGAACTGGTCAGTGTTACAAACTCACAAAACTATTAACCCCTAAACTGAAATCGAAAACCCCTAAAAATGCCAGAATTACTTGAAAAATCCTCCAAAAAATTTACTCAGGTAAACTATAAAAAAATGTTTGATTAAATAATAGGTCGGGAAAAAAGTATTTTCGTATTTTGTAGTAAAATTGAAGAAAAATCTCTTTGGTTGTACTGTTTGTATCTGGCTGGTTTTAATATCAATAAATATAAGACAATAACAAAAAGAAAAATAAAAAGTTAAAAACATTTTCCAGCCATTTTTCAATTGTTTTTCTATCTGCAAAAATGAGTGAATCTAACGAAGAAATTCGATACATTCTGAAGTTTTATTACAAAAAAAGGAAAAATGCGACTCAAGTCGCGAAAAAAATTTGTGACGTTTATGGACATAATGCAGTGTCAGTAAGAGACAAAGTCGGTTCAAGAGTTTTCAGTCCGGAAATTTTATTTATTATATTTAATATATTTATTTTATTTTAGTAAACCAAAAATTCATATAAATACCACTAAAAGAATCCCACCCTACTTATAAACACCCAAAATTAGGGGGAAAACCCCTAAGATGGTAGCCGTGGAACAGTGTGCAGTGCACTTAACACAGTGAGTGCACTCAACTTAAAAGTTCTCCTCCGATAATTTTCGTACAGTCTCAATGTTCTTATCGGTAGTCACTTCTATCGGCCTGCCGGACCTTGCATCTTTCTCTAAGTTAAAATTGTCGCGATGTAATTTGAGTTTAAAAAAACTATTATTTTGACATTAGAAACAGACACTTCAATTTTATTTATTTGTATTGAAGTCACGAATGTCATAACGAGAGAAGCTCGCCATTTTCATTTAGAAATTTAATTTAAAAACCGGATAAACGACTTTTTGCCTTTTCTTATGATGACATGGAATAGGCGTTTGTCTTCCAACTCACCTGATGGAAAGTGATGATGAAGACGAAGATGGTACACGCCTATCCAGAGAAACCTATTCATTCTACACTTGAACGTTCCAAGATTACTACCTTGCTTCCAATTTTTTTTATAGTTCATGGATAAGACTTCAAATCACAATATAATGATATCTAGTTTGCATACGATATACCTCTATGTAGCCTACGTAGAGCCAGCAGTAGACTGGAATAGACAAATTGATTGATTGATTGTTATCCTAAAAACCCCGAGACCTAAGCCGAAAGTCCTTTTTAACCCCCGACGCACGAAGGAGGGTATTATAAGTTTAACGTGTGTATCTGTTTGTCTGTCTGTGCCATCATAGCCCTTAAAGGCGTGGAACCGATTTGATTTAATTTATTTTTGTTTTGAAGGTGACCTGATCGAGAGTGTTCTTAGCTATAATCATTAGCTCTTTTCTAATCGTTGCAGGGATTTTTGAGTAGGGAGTATTTTTTTATTCTTGTTAGACGCCGTTTTGCTCGCATGGAGGTAGAAAACTTTCGTCTGGATGCGTCTGATTGTAGAACATATATGTTTTGATGATTCTGTTATACCGCAGTCAATTTGAAACAATATGTTATATACAACGGATTGTTTCAAATTGACTGCGGTACTCAATTCAAAAATCAATTGTATGTTTGAGATGTTTAAGAGTGTATAATGTCGATAAAATCAAACGCCGTTGGCAATGATTACATGAGACGGAACATGATTCAATCAATTTATTCTAGACGTAGGTAATTCTGCAAACTTTATTATTGTCACGTCTTAAATCATTCCCTTTCCTGAAGCATATTCCATGAGCTTTGGAAAGAGGCTCGGATTATTACTCTGCCCAAAAGGCAAATCCCGCAATCTTTTTCAAGATCGCACCATTGTCATACTACCTTTTTTATTAAAAGTTTTGGAACGTCTTGTATATAACCAACTCTATTAATTCCCCACCAAAAAATCTCTCCTAAACCCTCTACAATCAGGATTTCGTCCAGGTGACAACATGATTAGCGCGTTGATCAATGTTACAGATGACATAAGACTAGGTATGGAGAATGGAAATCTTACAGCTTCTAACTAGACTTTAGCAATGTCTTTAATACTGTAGATTTCCACATTTATATAGATATGTATAAAGTATATAGGTATGGTTTTAAAGTACCTAATAAGTAAGTACCTAAGTATTTTATAACATGACGCTATAATTCCTCTCAACTAACTTCTATCTTACACTAAAACTACACGTTATTCTTTTATCTTCTTTTATCTTTAAATACACATTGTGGAATGGCAATAAATATTTGAGTATTGAGTATTGAGTATCTATTATCGGCTTTGTCCATCCAAAGGTTGCCTGTTAGAGATTGCTCTTAGCGATAAGACCGCCTATTGTACATAGGTATATCCACTTTGTGTATTTATTTTAAGCATTATGTTGTTGGTGTTAGGTAGTATTTATTATATATTTAAGATTATTATATTCTAAAAATGCAATATTAAGGCAATTAGTGTTACTTAGGTACTACAATGAGAACATGAGGACCTATGATTATCTTTATCGTTGAAAGATAGTTAACAAGTGCTTTTTCTTCTTCTATAAATATTTGACATCATAATAATAATAATAATTTAATAGATGGACTCAGACTGAATTAGATGCCCTTGATAGGAGAGTCCGTACACTGCTGACTGCATTCCGAATGCACCACCCACGTTCATCGGTAATGAGGTTGTATATCCCGCGAAAGTTTGGGGGTCGTGGACTCTTAAACATTAAGACTTTACACAATCGCGAGACATACAACCTTAGAGAATATTTTCTGCATGCTGATGTGGGAGTGCATTGTAATGTAGTCGCAGTGGACAACGGACTCACCCCGCTCGCTTTGGCTAAAGAGAACTGGCGCAAGCCTGTAATACTTAGTACTAATGATCGCAGGGAGGTATGGAAGGGCAAAGCACTTCATGGTCGTTTTTATCAGGCCCTAAATGGGCCTGATATAGACTTAAAAGCGTCCATATCTTGGCTACGGTTCGGTGATCTCTTCGGAGAAACCGAGGGTTTTGTCTTTGCAATTATGGACGAAGTTGTTATGACAAATAACTATCGGAAATATATCCTGAAAGATGGTACGGTGGACATCTGTCGGGCATGCCACCGTCCTGGTGAATCTATCAGGCATATTATTTCTGGTTGTTCTCGTCTTGCCAACGGGGAATATTTGCACAGACACAACCAAGTGGCCAGGATTGTGCATCAACAACTTGCCCTTAGATACAATCTTGTGCATTCAGAGGTGCCATATTACAAATATGTGCCCGACCCAGTTCTCGAAAATGGTCGTGCCACATTGTATTGGGATCGATCTATCATCACTGACAGAACTATTGTTGCCAATAAACCTGACATAGTGGTGATAGATCGATCAGAGCGCCGCGCAATGATTATCGATATCGCTGTTCCTCATGACGACAACCTCGTGAAAGTTGAAAAAGAAAAACAAATTAAATATTTGGATTTGTCTCACGAGATTGTCGATATGTGGAATGTCGATTCGGCGATCATTGTTCCGATCGTCATATCTGCTCATGGATTGATAGCCAAAAGCCTCGATCAACACCTTAAGAGGCTCGCGTTAGACGGCTGGATCAAGGGACTGATGCAGAAGGCAGTTCTCCTCGACACGGCCCGTATAGTGAGGAGGTTCCTGTCTTTGGAGCCCTAACCACCGGTGTCTTGGTCCCTGTACCCGATGTCGGTGGTATACTATTTTTTATATTTTTAAATATATATTTTGTTTTATAGGTATTTAAAAATGTAATTTATAAGTTTTACGATAAATAAAGAGAATAATAATTTGACACATCTCAAACACGGCCAAATCCTCTCTGATCCTAAATTAAGCAGAGCCTATACTATGGTAACCAGACTGTTGATAAACATACTAATAAATCATGCTCACAGAATTATCTGTCCTGGGTGAGAATTGAACCCTCTGGATCAGCAATCAGGATCACTAACCACTAGACCAACAGGTCGCTCTTCCTTTTTCATTTATTTTAGTTATTTTGTTTCTGTTATAAGGGACAGAAACATATTTATTTTTAGAAATATTAAATATACTATATATATATATATATATATATATATATATTATATATAGATAATATATATTTAGAAACATTCCAGAATTATCTAAGGATAATTCCGTAATGTGTTTCGATCAATTCCATATTCCAAAGCAACAAACACCCTGTAATAAATTTTTCTTGTCGTGTCCTTGTCAATGTTCACCTAAAAAGAAATTATACTAATATTTCTAATTTCCTAATAAAATCATTTATTTACGGGAATGATGAAGCCTTTCGATATTAATCATCCAGTTCATATAAATTTCTAACTTCGTTCGCGTGGAGATTTTGGTGAAATCTATCCTACGGGAAAATGCCCCTCTCCTTCTACAGCTACGTATTTGTTTATACTGCCCCCACCCCACCAACGCAATCGTTATAAAGGCAGGGTCAGTATACCTGCATCAAGTTGCCCAATACTACTGGTACTATTGTGTATTCTGTGCCAATACTCAAGTTACCCTTTGCTAAGCGAACGCAGTGCATTGAATACTGATTTGTGATCGGTCCATTTCCGTTGTCAAGGTCTCTCTGGTATTTGACTGACATACGTTTGTATGACATCATAATACAACATATTATAGTACGAGAGCCCATGACCAAAAATTTTTGCTTCATCGGTTTACGGTCAAAGCGATTTTGGTTATTCTGATTCCAAAAATACCTAAGTACTAATTTCAGAATTTTTTCGCGAAACGTTTAACCTGACCGCATATTCAAATATGTTTAAAAATTTCCCGAAGTGTTTCGTTGCATCTGTCTTGATCGTGGACTCTCGTACTATAATCGTCTGGTGATGTTTGTGTGCTAGAAAAAAATCGGTGTAGTTTCAAGTTTGAACATTCTATAAACATGTAGAGGAAGTAAATATTTATAGAAAGAGGGAAGAATATGTTAGAATATTGAAAAGGACTTCATCATTTACAAAAATAAAATCTTAAGGCCACAAGTAATTGACAAATAGAAAGGCATTAGAAAACATCTTTTAACTAATTTTATTAGATTTTAATTAATAAACGGTGCAAGTACAAAAAGTACAACAGTATTCTTTGCAAATCTATAGCAACTTTTAAATTTTTTCCACATTATAGTAATAGTAAATTTGAAAATCTCCAATTACGAGTACGTGTCTCGTAATTATTGTCTTCTGTTCAATCAAAAGTATGAAATAAAACAGCAATTTTTATAAATTCACTCCCGCCAACATTATTCGTTGCTTAACTTAAATAAAATAGCTGTCGAGCCTTTTAATGAACTCCATCCTAATGATATCCATCGCTCAAGTATTGTTTAAGAATTGAAATTGCCGAACCTATGTGTCTGGGCTCAGTATGAGTCCTCATAGCATTGTTTGTGAATACGGGTGTGAATGAAAGGCTGTCTACAACGAACGCTACGAGACATTCCGAAACCGAGAAAAAATTAACAAAAAATTCGTTTAAATTATCGAGAAAAAAATACTTTTCAACAAGAATGTGCAACCTCAAAGATCTGGTTTTACAAAAAATACATTTTTACGGTACTCACATCGAATGTACAATAAACTTACATGCGAATGAAATATTTACACTCTGACTGAGACAAAAAACTTAAAGCGTGGTTTCATTTTGCTTTGTACATTGGTACATGGTATATATTGCTCTCACTCTAACGTAATGGTGTCGTGTCATGGATTGGTTTCTCTTGTTGTATTGTGTCATGTATCGGTGATTCGTGGTGATCGTGGTCCTTAGAGCTAGAGCGTGAGCGTTGTATTAGGTTGTGATTGTGACGCTCATTGTTTTGGGATTCTGTTTCTGTGAAAATAAATAGATTTCTTCTAAAATGTGCGTATTCTTGAAAACTCCAAGGAATAATTCGATCATGTAACTGTCTATTAAAAATAATTTTCTTTTCTGGTATCAGGGCTCGAACGAAATCTCCTTCGGCGGCGTCTGATAAAGATAAAAAGAAACCGAAAGAAGTGAAGAAAAAGAAAGGTGATTCAGGGTCTAGCAGCAGTGATAGTAGTGGCAGGTAAATATATTCCATGATATACATCAATTAATAATTATCAAGATACTATATACTTTCTTAGGTTATGTCTAAACATTTATATCATTTAGTTCAAAATAGACTCAACCTTTGCATGGAATTATAGTGTAATTTTTATGATTCAACGTCGTACAGTTCTACTTCTAGGAATGTCAGTGCTATGATTATTAATAAATAACCTGTTATTTCGAGCTGGGAAGTACACCTTGCGGCAATTAGCAATTATGCCTCGACTATTATTATATTACTATATTTTAAATATTCATTCTATTGTATGGGTCGTAGTTGAGTTTGTTATCTATTTATTACTTTTTTTTGTTTTCAATATAAATATTTACATTATGCAATTCACTCAGCGTCAGTACCTAAATTGGATTACAGAAAATAATCAATGTTTGGCTTAGCCCTGGCTCTTGATGACAATATTTAATCCACAATCCCTACAAAATGTGCCTATAGTTCATCAGAGAGCAGTTCATCAAGGTCTTCATCACGATCATCATCCAGCAGTTCCGGGAGCTCATCACGGTCATCTTCATCGTCTAGCTCATCGAGCAGCAGTAGCAGCAACAATGGCCGCACTAGACCAAAAAAGAAGTGAGTGCAAATTTGTTACTTGTATGTCATATACATGTTTCAAGACTTGAATCTCTTTTTTTTAGAATGGGACCTTTAAAATAATATCATAATACAGTCAATCAAATTATGTGATAATATGGTTCTTCTGTTTTTAGACACATCCACAGTTACAAACTCAAAACTATCTATTTAATTTAAAAAACTTAGTTATAAAACCAATAAATAATCTATACAGTACACCAAAGAATTATCTATTTATTTTATTTCTTCAACATATTAATTAAAAATTTATATTTACCCTTGAGCATGAATTTCAAATTTAACTTTATAGGATTTCACCAAACAAAAGCCCAATTAAGGACCGCCGTGAACCAGAAAGGGAAAAAAATAGAGATAGATCACCCATTGGTGATAAGAAGAAACTATCAGCCCCATCCTCTAATGATAAAGCAAAAAGTAAGGAGAAGCATGACAGGTATGTTATATATTACTTTGAATATAAAACAAACTAGGATAAAAAATGTAATATTATGAGCTGTGTTCATATAATCAATCTCTTTCACCAATCACCTTTTGGTAAGCTTTCATCGGATTGTTACCCATAAAAATGGATGTGGATATTGCCAAACTATTATTCTAATAGATTATGTCAATGCAGCTGCATTTTACACCTCACGAATACACAAAAGATGTTACATGAGCTACCAATGCGTTTTTCTGTGTGTGAAATTGCATTTTTTCAGGAAAGACACCCACATAAATTTTAAAATCAAAACCTTATCTAAATACAAAATTTTATCCATATCTTTAGAGCCATTTCCGAGACACGAAATATACCTATGTATTTATATATGTATATTTTATGGATCAGAGTGATTTAACATTGCATTATTTATCATGTCAGGGCAATATGAATAACGACAATTAAAATAAGAGGTATGTGATTAATCCTACCAATATTATAAACGTGAAAGTTTGTGAGGATGTATGGATATTTGTTACTCTTTGACTCAAAAACTACAGAACCAATTGCGATGAAACTTAGTATGTTGATAGCTAGAGCCCTGGATTAACACATAGGCTACTTTTTATCCCGATATTCCGTCGACATCGGGTGCCGTGGGAAATTACGCCGGTGAAGCCGCGGGACGCGGCTAGTATTCATATAATCTTCGTTATTTATCACATTGTTTGACCATTATAAATATTCTTAACTGTTGGACAAGTTGATAATATTCAAGTCAATTAAGGTACATTAGCCTAGGCATCAGGAGCACGAACGTATTTTATGTGGATGGACTACGATCATTAGCAAACACGCGCTGCTACGGAGCGCAGTTGTTTTCTATTCAGTTTATCTAATAAAGGCGGACAGGTTGCAGTACATTCAGGGTTTCAGCGCTTTTTTTTTACTATTTATCCAAAAATAAAAAACGCGTGGTAATCCAAAATTTAAGTAAGTTCCTGGACTCGGCTATATAATCATTTCAGACAGAAACAAAAAAATATTACATAATTTGTTAAAAAAAAAAAATAGTATTTACAAATAATTCTATATACAATATGACCACCACTGCATGAGACCTGTCATGGTACGAAAGGTCCATACAATTACAGTTCATCTTATACTGGATTTTTCCATTACAACAAAGTAATAATATAATAACAAAAAGAGTACATAATAAAAAGTAATTATTATATTTGCTTATTATCTGCACAGATCACCTGGTCGCAAAAAGCGTGAGCGTTCACCGCCCCCACGACCTACAAGAATTCATATTGGAAGATTGACATTGAATGTGTCCAGAGATCACATTCATGAAATATTCTCAACATATGGAAATGTTAAAGCTGTTGAATTCCCGATGGATAGACTACATCCTCACAATGGTCGTGGTTACGCATATGTGGAGTTCAGCAATGCAGATGAAGCTGAAAATGCCATGAAGCACATGGATGGAGGTACAGAAAATATTTGAATTATATTTTGTTTTGTTAGAGCTCTGACTTCTGAGCAATAGACAGTTCAGAGTAACAGGTATGCCACCCAGCATGCTTCAGCTATTGCTAGGAACTATGTACGGACATAGTTCCACTGTATTAGCAATAGCTGAAGCGGTGATCGTTCCGAGGCACTGTGGAACCATTAGGTTGAGCAAGTCGGAAAGAACTAACACAGTTCCGACTGCGGAGTCGGAACTATGTTAGTTCTTTCCGACTTGCTCAACCTAATAGTTCCTCAGTCCCTCGGAACGAACACGCGGTATTGAAAGATGGAACGAATAACGAACTGTCCGTGTGACGTATACCGCGAGTGTTGCGCTCCCCGTATTTTGAAAAGCAGGACTAGCTTTAACAGACATGACAAAATGCTTTTTATATGTAGCAATTGTAAATACTCTTATGTGGGAGAGCCATGCTTCGGCACGTATGGGCCGGCTCGACTCCGCTCGTTACCACGGCCTCACAGAAAACCGGCCGTGAAGCAATGCTTATACATTGCATTTCGCCGCGTGAGTGAGGTTACCGGAGGCCCTAACCCTTCCCTCTCCCTTATTCCCGTCCTTCCCCTCTTCCCACTCTTCCCCCCTCCCTTCCCCTCCCCCTCTTCTCCTACTCCTATAACCTTAAAGGGCGGCAACACACTTGTGACTCTCGAGTTGCAGGTGCCCATGGGCGGCGGTAGTCATTTACCATCAGGTGACCCGTCTGCTCGTTTGCCCCCTATACCGTAAAAAAAAAAAAGAATTATAAATAAATAAATAGCTACATAGAGTATATTGTATATTTTGATGTACAAATGTAAATACTCAATTATGTGTATACTATCAATAGATTTTTAAAGATCCTGGCTAGGTTATACATTCATTAATTTAAAATATTTTTACGTCTACTTACGCTATTTTATTATATGTACATTATTGGTTGACAGTCCTTAGCCTGTATGTCTGTCGAAATAAAACTGTTAACTACAATGCCTGGATAAAACTAAGAAACTAAATAGTTCCTTGGACATGTTTCCTTGAACTAGTTCCGACAAGGAAAGAAATCGTTCCAGGTTCAATCCCTCGGTCGGACCCCCTATTCTCAGTAGTTCAAGGAACAGTTCAATTGATTGAACTAGTGATACTTTTTCGTATCAGTAGTTCAATTTGTTTACATCATTGAACTACTGATACTAAAAAGTCTCAGTAGTACAATCAACTGAATTTCGTCAAAAAGATTGAAGTAATGGGACTTTTTAGTATCAGTAGTTCAATCGATTTGTATCATTGAATTAATAATACTCAAAAGTCTCCTTAGTACAATCAAAACTATTTCGCCAAAAATTTAATTAAAACTCCATGCATGCAGTGCAAAGTGCTTAATCTCTTTAGACAAAGAAACAAAAAAAACAAATAATTACAGAACATTTTTTCGTAGAAATTAAAAATAATCAATAGTGACTAAAAACCGAAAAACCGATACTTAACGTTAACATTTAACATACATGGCAATTTTTTCCAAAAATAGACCTATTGATTTGTCATAAACTAGCTGCACTTGTGACTGCTGGATAAAATTGTCGTTTTCTATACACAGTTTTCGTCGTTTTGGCAATAACTTTTCCCCATATTTCTCTACCTGTTCACACCGTAACTCGAAATATATGGCATCATTTTTTAATTCATTTAGAACTTCGAGAATATTTGGATTTTTATGTAATAAAGTGTTCATTTTAAAATTCCACCCGCGCCTAAAGTATTCAGACAATGTCGCATTGGTATCAGAAAGAGTGGACTTGATATTGCAGCTAAACTACCAATTCCTACATTTGATCAAAAAAAAGCAACTATTTATAGGAAACGAAATAAACTGGCACAAGTAAATAAAATCTGTTGCCGAAAAATTGCAGAAGTTGAAGTTCCAGTTCAGTTTAAAAATTTTTTGCTTGCGGAATATTATGACGGTGAAATCAAGGTTTTAGTCTTCTGTTCGGAAAAGGCGAAGATTCTTTTGCGTAAATTAAAAAAATACTTCATGGATGGGACTTTTAAGTGCTGCCCTTTCCCGTTTGCACAATTGTACACCATCCAAGGTGATTTAGATAGTGTAACCAATGAAAGTATTAACGTTGTACCTTTAATTTACGCATTTTTATCACACAAAAATTAAAAATCCTATACCATTCCTTTTAATTTAATAAAGTCACAAATACCGGAATGGCAACCACAGGAAATCAGGATTGATTACGAGCTTGCTGCGAATAAATCACTGACAAAATGTTTTCCAAAAGCTGAGATAAACGGGTGCTATTTTCAGTTTCGAAATGCTTTGTGGCGTAAAGCAAAAATATATAAACTAGATAAGATACGAACACATAAGAGGATTATTAACTTGACTTGCATTTTACCTTTATTACCTCAAAGTGAAATACGTTGCGGATGGGACTATATATGTAATGGAATACCTACGGATGTGGGTATGACAAAATTTAAAATATACTTTGAAAAATATTGGCTAAAGCAAGATTTTATCAAAATGTGGTCAATATTTGGAAAACGCTATCGAACTACTAACGTAGTAGAAGGGTGGAATTTTAAAATGAACACTTTATTACATAAAAATCCAAATATTCTCGAAGTTCTAAATGAATTAAAAAATGATGCCATATATTTCGAGTTACGGTGTGAACAGGTAGAGAAATATGGGGAAAAGTTATTGCCAAAACGACGATAAATGTGTATAGAAAACGACAATTTTATCCAGCAGTCACAAGTGCAGCTAGTTTATGACAAATCAATAGGTCTATTTTTGAAAAAAATTGCCATGGATGTTAAATGTTAACGTTAAGTATCGGTTTTTCGGTTTTTAGTTTTTTGATTATTTTTAATTTCTACGAAAAAATGTTCTGTAATTATTTGTTTTTTTTTGTTTCTTTGTCTAAAGAGATTAAGCACTTTGCACTGCATGCATGGAGTTTTAATTAAATTTTTGACGAAATAGTTTTGATTGTACTAAGGAGACTTTTGAGTATTATTAATTCAATGATACAAATCGATTGAACTACTGATACTAAAAAGTCCCATTACTTCAATCTTTTTGACGAAATTCAGTTGATTGGGCTACTGAGACTTTTTAGTATCAGTAGTTCAATGATGTAAACAAATTGAACTACTGATACGAAAAAGTATCACTAGTTCAATCAATTGAACTGTTCCTTGAACTACAGAGAATAGGGGGGTCGGACATGGTTTGCGCATGTCTAATACACCCTAATCCATCTATTTAAGCAACTAGCCAAACCCGCAGTTTCACCTGCGTTTATGGTCACTGCTCCGCTCCTATTGGTCGTAGCGTGATGTTTTATAGCCTAAACTATAAACTATCTCATCATCGTCGTCTATAATTCCTAAATTGCCCGTAAGACGGCAATAGACTGCAATGTTGCCCCTCTTACATAAATGACAACAATCATAGTCGGCAAAATGTAGGTGTTTAATACGTCTCATTTATAATCTACATACACTCAGGCTTATATCTCCGAAAGGGGCCTACCCTTTTGATAAGCCTAAGTGTATGTATATAATATATTGTTTAACCAAGAATACATTTGATCGATGACTTCTGTTGTAGGGCAAATCGACGGGCAGGAAATCACAGCAGCTCCAGTGCTGATACCTTCTCGTCCGCGACGTCCTTCGCCGCGTCCACCACCGCCCAGGCATGCCCCACCACGGCGACACTCGCCCCCGAGGTTTGTTTAGTTTACATTTGTATGATTTTTAGTTAACTGCTTGGCATTAT
>OY982570.1:11180186-11203042 GCA_963859945.1 Euplagia quadripunctaria | reverse complement strand
TCCCAGATCCAAAGATCCCGTTTCCAATGCCAAGTAGGATATGTGTTTTATATTTCTACCTGTAATTTGTTACTATGATTAATAATAATACTGTCATTATACAAATTGTCATTTTATTTCTTTTCTTAGAACATTTTTATTTAGTTTGATTTATTTCTGATAATTTTGCAATATGTTTGGTAATCAGCAACTAAAACTTTTCCCTTATATAAATGATTTTCTTCTAGTTGTAATTCTCGTGCCAACCTAGAAAAAATTATACTGAATTATTGATTAGTGACCACCATGTGTCTTAAAACATCTTTTACTGTGTACTTACATTTAAAGGCTAATTAAATGAATGGTTGCTTATGCTTACAATATATTTAAATAATAATAATAACTTGAGAAACACGGCCGTCTGATCCCAAACTAGGCAGAGCAACCAGACTGCTGCTAAACATAGTTATATGTTTTACTAAATAAATACATATTGATAAATTACACTCAGACACAGAATAAATTATTGTGTTCATCACACAATTATTTCTCTTGGATGGGATTCAAAACCAAGACCTTTGGCTCAGCAGTCACGACCACTAACCACTAGACCAACAGGCCAGTCAATATAATAATGCACGGGTATTTACGGATACTGTATCCTCATGTTTTTGGGTCCTCTTACTGGATTCCAGCTGAAACTGGAGTTTATTTGCTAGCATTAAACCTGCCACTGCAATGTACAAACCATGTTCCTGACACGTTTTCTCCTAAAATATAAAATGTCAATTATAAATAAAATTCAGTTCAATAATCGACTTAACATGAAGGTAGAAGTTACCCTCCACTCTGCCAGCATGAAGTCAGCGTCACTAAGGGCCGAGGTTGCGTTTTCAACATGATCAATGCAGGCGAAATGAGGTAAGTAGTTTTCTTCAAGGAAATTAATAAAAGAAGATGGTTGGCTTATAAATTGTTCAATAATGTCTTCTGGACTGTGAGTAAATTTTTGTTTTCCATTTTCTGCATCTATAACTGAATAAACATTGTATATTTATCATGTGTGCAAAGTAAATAATCTACTTATAACTAAATGAATGTTAATAATGTGCAAAATAATACCTTTAGGATTTAATACTCTGCCAACTCCATGTAAAATACTAACTGTTTGATCCTTTCCCAATGACATAAATTTACTAGAGGATTGTTTTTTCTTCTTATTACTTTTACCTTTTGTTTCCTTTTCTACTACTATACTGGTATCCATATTCTGTTTTGATCCTCCTAATACATAAAAAGATATTTAGTAACTTGTCCATGGAAACAAAATTTCAGCTATTGCTTATGGCTTACCTTTCAGGCATGCGAAATGTAAATTCAGAACTGCCGATCGGACATCTCCCACTGAAGAATTTACAACGCATTCTATGACATCAGTTGTAGGAGTATTATATATTGATGTGTGTTTTTTATTTATTATAGTTGCCACTCGTTTAAGTGCCGATTTCAAATTTGTTGGTGCAACACTGTTAAACCTATAAGAATATTTTTTTAAACTTCTATTTCGGTCATTAATATAATTTATATATCGCATGTTCTATGCTCTCTGATAAGATTAAGCTCATCATATTCCATGAAGGAACCCATCAATACAGATTTCGCGTCTCTCCCTCCTCTAGCATACTGTCCCATGACCAAGCTCTAAAGGTAGATCTTTTCTTTTTCTTTGTTACACTGATGAATCCATATAGAGGATAGAGGGTGTTAGGTAAACGCTTCCGAAAACGGAGACAGACGATAGTACTAATGACGACTTTGATGATGGGTCAGAAAAAGAATCGATTATAAAGAACAAAAAAATTTTTTTTTTACGTTTTATTACTATTCTTCAAGCTTCATCATGTTACTACGGCTAAATGAAAAAAAAGCTAACAAAACGTTGAAAGAAACATTTTTTTTTTCATCGGAATCGGTTTTTTTCCGAACCATCAAAGGTGTCATCAGTACTATCGTCTGTCTTCGTTTTCGGGAGCGTTTACCTTACACCCTGTATAATATCATCTTCTTCAATCAACATTTGGACATACACATATGTTAGCTATGGCTGGATTTTTCATGAATGACATGACTGCAAAATACTTTCAAATTTTCCACACTACCATGTAAAATCAATTTATGGCCAGTAGTTCACTGCTCAACAGATGTCCTTCCTCCCTTCCCCCACTAAATGATCGCTACAGTATTGCCATGTTCAATTATTGTGCCCTAAACTACTTTCATAATTAACAACATGTTAAATAAATCAATGTATGCTTACGTAATGTGTTGTATACAGAACTGCTCCTTCAGACCTGGTGTGAAAAGATTAGCAGCACTGTTTTTACCATCTGTATGAGACTCTGAACATATAAAAACAATGGGCGATTTGGCTCTGAGTTTATATTGACTGAAATAAAATAGAAATATTTTGATAATGACAATAATAGTGACACAAAATGTAAAATTATGCTTGAAGACATAACTTTCAACCATTGTAAAACAAGATTATTGTAAAAAAATAATATTTAAGCAACAATTGTTTGCTATATTGAAAAAGCGGTCTCATCAACTGACTTTGCATCATGAATAGATCAGGACGCTCCCAAAAGCGTTGTTAGTTGTTGCAGTGTGTATTTTATTTTGTCAAATGACTAGGGTACTGTGGAACTATCATAAAAGCTTATACCATGGCACTTAAAATGTTATATAGTAAGGATTGAAAGGAAACCTACAGAAGTCGGCCCGAGGGTGGACAGCAGTTAAACATATTAAAATAGTAATAGTTTCTGTTTATTTTATAATAAACATTGCTAAGAATTTGGTTGTATCAAATAAACACAAATATGTATACAGTATACGACATACAGTTCATTCCATCTGCAACTATAAGGGTTGGTGTTGCACGCCTACCATAGCATGGAGGAGTATCTAGACTGGTATATAATCGGGCGTTTTCTCGTGGTCCTACTGAAGGATTGAAATAAAAAATGTACCTCATGTATAAAGAAATCAAAACCAAGTAGGTACCTTGGGCTTAATATATTTAAATACATACATAAAAATATATATTTTTTTATTTTTATGGTATAGGGGCAAACGGGCAGACGGGTCACCTGATGGTAAATGACTACCGCCGCCCATGGGCACCTGTAACTCGAGAGTCACAAGTGCGTTGCCGCCCCTTAGGGTGGGAGTAGGAGAAGAGGGGGAGGGGGGAAGGACAGGAATAAGGGAGAGGGATATATTACAGATGCCCATGGGCGGCGGTACATCAGGTGACCCGTCTGCTCGTTTGCCGCCTATACCATAAAAATAAAAAATAAAAATTATATATATATGTAGGTATATAAATATATTAAGCCCACTTGGTTTTGATTTCTTTATACATGAGGTACATTTTTTATTTCAATCCTTTAGTAGAACCATGAGAAATACCATACCCTCGTGGTCCAAAAAGTAAGTAAGTGGTCAAAAAAGTAGGACCACGAGAATACACCCATATAATCAAAGGTTCTAAGATAATTTTCCATTATAAAAAAGAAAGGTTCAGTGGCAGAAAGCCCTTAAATCAAAGTGGTACAAGACCCCTGTTTAATTTGTGGAACTATAGGAGAGGTGAACATGGCCTCTCTTTAAGACTTCCACAACCAAGAGGATACCCTGCGACTGATATGATGATGGTGATGACAATAACATATTTATAAATTAATAATTTTAATACAGGTTGTTTAATTTTTTTTTATTAAGTTCATGTAACACTTACTGTAATACATCTGTAAATTCTGAAGGTGTCCTTATGAATGTATTCGGGAAGTCTTCAACTAACACTAATTTTCTACTGTTATCATCTAAAAGAGATGTAAAATTTGCTGCATTGAGGATGAAATCCAAAAACTTTAATGACTGTTTCTGTTTATATTCATAGTCACCTGAAAATGCAGTACTTTATTATATTGAGTTACTATTTTCATAATTATATTAAGTCAGTAAAACCTACCATTATCTGATGGTATATCTATATCAAGAGGAGTTATCCATTCCGTGACTCTAATGTTATGTTTTGCAGCCAGTACTTTTATTGTTATAGTCTTCCCGCAGCCTACCGGTCCAGATAACAGTAGCACATTACTAGTATTCTTATTACAAACAGACTGCATCCACTCATCAACTTCTTGTATTTTTTTGCTGTTTACAGCTAAGTCTTCCACAGTTACTGGTTCAAAGCTTTTTATCCAATTTTTGTGATCTGTTATCACTATGCTACATTTTTTGGGAGAAGTAGAATGTAACACCTGTAATAGTGTAATGTACATTCATATACTACATGGTGTAGAATTCTTAATATTGACATTGAAGTGCCAATAACTTCTAACTGACAGTCAAGAATTTACACAAACTTGAAAAATCATTTCTTGGCAAGTTGAAAATTATTGAATATTTTTATTAATTATTAATAACATATGCTTAAATTATTAAGATTTATTAATGCATTTCATAATAGTGCAGTAGATATTTGGCTATAGTGATGTGTAATGCCAAAAATGACACATTAGTTGAGGGGTATTTCCACATTTATTCTTAATACCGTTGCAACTGAAAATAGACTGAGATTTTACAAAAACATGTGAATGTGGCTTTTAATATTTTTCTTGAAAAATTACTGTTAGAGGTTTGCACTTTACCATCAATATATTTGTTGATTCTTGGCAAAAACCTGTTTATAATTAAATTTACTTGTCGACGGGCCTGAATAAGTAAACTATGAATACTCATACTGTGGCTATGTACTAAGTAATATTGATATGTATCTCCAAAAAAACAGGCTCCTGCCTAGTTTCAGAACCATCATCAGTATCTTTTGTAACTATCATTACAGGATAAATATTCTTTGAGTTCTTGATTGTAAATTATTTCTGAGACCAATGAAACATTAACTATTACTTTTATAGTACAAACGTATTATTACTATTATAGGTTTGCTACGATACCTGGTTAGCTTCTGAATTGGTAGAACAAAAACTTTCTTCGCCTTTACTCGATTTTTGCTTTGGAATATCGTCATTAAATTCAAACATAGGCCTAAACCACTTTTCCTGCGTCAAAAAAATTTGTATATGTTAATAAAATTATATTATTATAAATAATATTAAAGCGTAAAATTTGGAATATATTAGTGAGTACCTTCTTTGTTTTACCGGACATATTCTTCAAACTTTTATATATATTATTTTATTATTATAGGTTTTAGTATATCATGAACAAATTCTACTGTCCGGTCAGTTGATAATAATCGTTGTCATAATAAATCGAATTCGGCGGTTTTGGTTGTCAACATTGTCAACTTGTTCAACTTCAACTTTTGGTTTGTGGGTTTGTAGAGTTACCACAATTTTGCCAATGTCAAGTAGGTATACGGAGGACAAACTGTCAAAGGATTTTATATAGAGCTGTGGTAGAGCCAAAAAAAAAAAATTGTAGAGATGTAGAGACTATAAATCATCGTGAATTCTAAACTTCTACAGGCATAATTAAGCATGAATACAAGAGCCAATCATGTGAAAACATAGAAATTAATACATAGTATAAAATAAATAAAAATAAATATTGAATTATGTTATGATCACAAAATTACAACTTAATCTTATTTACATTAATATACTTGCCTAATATATATACAAAAGGGGTGAAGACAAGTGATAGGATCAATTTAAGGGACGTGGGGCGGGAATATGGGGAGGAATAACATCATAAATAGGGAACCTTGTCTTAGGACAGCTAAAAAATATATGGTCCGCATTTCCCTCATCAAGGCCACATTCGCAAATGGAGCTATCCCTTATTCTAAGTTTTGATAAAAATACTGGAGTGCATGAATGATTTAGTCTTAACCGACAAATTTTAGAGACAGTCCTTTTATTTAATTTTGTGAATTTGGCAAACCAGGGTTTATGTGGAATTTCTGGTTGTATTTCACCATAAAATTTGCCTTTTATAGTTTTTGACACTCGCCAAATCCTAGACCAAGAGTCAAGCAGCTGCGATTTTAAGGATGAACAAATGTCATAAGAGTATATTTCCGAATGGTCAAGAGAACCCGTATAGATAGCGTTTTTAGCACATGAATCTGCAGTTTCATTTCCTGAAATCCCTGAGTGACCAGGAATCCAGGCCAAGACAACGTTTATGTTCAGCCTCTGACATTGAAATAGAAGATCCCTAATTTTAAGGATAATAGGAATACTAGATTTCGATCGAAAAGGGTTTGAAAGAATAGATTGGAGACAGCTTTTGGAATCTGTAAAAATTATGCTATTGTTTAAATTATGAGATTTTATAAAGGAAACAGCTTCCAAGATGGCAATAGATTCACCTGTGAAGACCGAAGAAGTAGTTGGGTATTTATAGTTTAGGATTATACTAGTAGAAGGAATCCAGACAGCAACACCAACTGGGCTGCTTCCTGAGGATTTAGAAGCGTCTGTAAAAATTATACGCCAATTATTATAATTGGAGGTAATTTTATCAATAAAAAGTCTATTTGCTTCTATTGAGGATTTATTGATTTTAAAGTCCAGTATGATGTTGGGCTGAAATACCAACGCTTCATAGGGTGTAGAAAAAAGAGGAAAAACGGAGTTTTGGAAGAGAGGATTAGGCAGACGGAAGTATTGTTGGTAAGCTAGAACAAGACAGGGAATGCTCTTATTAGAGCGGGGATAGTGGGCATTAAATAAATTTGATAACTGGTCTAGTTTTGTAATGAGAGGGTGATCTGAATTTTGAACAAGTTTAAAAAAGAATCTGTTTGCGAGGAACTGTCTACGAAGCGATAAAGGAGGTTCACCACATTCAACCTGCATAGCGTTTATAGGAGAGGATTTCATGGCGCCAAGAATAATACGAAGGCATTTAGATTGAATTTTATCCAGTTTTTGGAGACCAGATTTATTGCAAAGATCCAAAATAAATAGACCGTAATCTAAATGACTACGGATTATGGCATTATAAAGAAGTTTCTGGGAAAATGGATGGGAGCCCCACCAAACCCCAGAAAGGGAACGAAGAACATTAATGTTTCTCGCATTTTTGAGCGACGCAATCGATATGGATGCTACCTGTCAACCTGGAATCCAACCAAACTCCGAGGAACTTGACTTTGTTATCCTGCGGGATATCTTCACCTCAAACAGATACGTCAACGTGAGGAATGGTTCGTTTTTTGGTAAACACCACAATTGAACTTTTAGGAGCCGATAAAGAGAGACCGTGGCAATTTAGCCACTCTGATAAGTAATTGAGTGCGGTCGACAACTGATCAATTGCTGCCTCAAGGGATTTATTAGAATTATATAATACTAGATCGTCAGCGTATTGGAGAATTTGAGCATAAGAGCCTATCGACAGCTCTAGGTCATAAGTGTATAGACTATATAAGAGGGGGCTTAGCACCGATCCTTGAGGTAAGCCCTTTCAAATCATCCTGGGCGACAGAGATAAGTCTTCACTTTTAATAAAGATGAATCTTTCTAAAAATAAATTACAAGTAAAACGAACAATTTTTTCTGGAATCTTGAGTTGATACACGAGTTTGTGTTTGAGAAGTGGAATCAGAACGTTGTCGCTGAAATATCAAGAAAAGCTCCTACTAAGTATTCCTTATTAAGAAACGAGGTTCGAATGTCAGAGGTCAATAAACCAAGATTATCCATCGTGCTTCTACCCTTTCTAAATCCATATTGGGATTTCCCTAACAATTTTCTGTTTTCCACAAACCTTTCAAGACGGTGTTTTATCATGTGTTCTGTAACCTTACATAAGACAGAAGACAAAGCTATAGGTCTATAACTATTTGGGTCAGCAGAACTCTTACCGGGTTTAAGAATGGGGATCACGATTTAATTTTTCCATGCCTGGGGAACAGAATCAGATGTATAAAAAGTGTTTATTAAGTTTAAGAAATATTCTTTGCTTTTATTGGAAGCATGTTTTAGGAAAGAGTAAGGGATACCATCCATTCCAGGAGAAGAATCCAGAAGACCGTCTAGCGCCAGCTGAAGCTCGGAGAATGAGAATGCTTCGTCAAAACAGTTTTGAGGTGGAATAGGAAGAGGTCGAGAAGGAAAGCAGTCTAAGTTTGGGACGGAAGGAGGAGCCAGTTTGTCAGAAAAAGATTCAAGCCAGGTTGAGGGGTCATTGACCGACATGTCAAGATTGTTGCAAGAACCCCTGTACCGTTTAATTTGCTTCCAAACCAAAGTAGAGGGAGTCCTTGGAGAAAGGTTTTCACAAAACTGGAACCAACCTACCCTCTTTTTCTTTGCGAAAACTCTTCTCGCCTAAGCAGCTTTCTTTTGGTAATTTATAAAATTTTGAATGGTCATGTTACAATTATACGAGTCTTCTGCTCTTTTTCTTTCAATGACTGCTGAAGAACACTCCGAATCCCACCAAGGAGTTGATACTTTAAAATTAAATGGCTTTTTGAGAGGAAAGTTTTGTTCAGCACTTGAAATAATACAATTAACGAAATTATTGTAACAATCTAATTGGTTATTAGCATCCGGAGAAGGAAGATCCTCTAGTTTACTCTCAAGAGAAGAAGCAAATGAGGGCCAGTTGGATTCAACTATCCTATACTTGAAGGTGGGGTTAAAGCTACGCATCGGAGAGACCCTGTTAGATATTGAAATAAGAATGGGAAAATGATCACTACTGTGAGAATGAGGAAGAATATTCCAAGAAACAGTGGAAGCCAAAGATGCTGAACAAATAGTGAGATCAACCACCGATTTGGGGTTTTGAGAAGGAAGAACTCTTCTGGTGGGAGAGCCATCATTAATAACACAGAGATTTGAGTTATCCAGAATTTCTAGAAGGGAGAGACCAAAGGGGTCGTCATGACAAGAGCCCCAAGATGAGTGGTGGGCGTTAAAGTCAATCATTAAAATAATTGGTGGAGGAACAGAAGAAATAATTAACATAAGATCCGGGATCAAACCAGTGTGGGGATGAGGGATGTAAGCAGAAAGAAAAGTGATGTTAAGAGTCCTAACGGCTACCATGTTTATGCCTGGGGAGATGGGGGGGGAGAGGGATTTGGGAAAAAGATAGGGAGCGCTTAATAAATAATGCACTGCCTGCATATCCATCAGCTCTATCGTCCCGAAGGCAAGAGTAACCTGGCACCCGAAATCGGGACCCAGGCACCAACCATGTTTCCAAGACGGCGATAACTGAGGGAAGAAAAGAGTTAATTAAGTAAAGAAGCTCATGTTTCTTAGGACGAAGACTCTTCGAATTCTATTGAAGGATTACAGCCATAATTGGTAGAGAGGGAAAGGATCTGAGTTAGTTTTTGGGCAACGTTGGGCGATAAGGAAGATTTTTTATTTGATATCAAACTAATAATGATTGTCAACAACAACTCTAATAGGCCTTCATCTTGGGTAGGCAGAGGGCCTGTTCGAGAAGAAAGAAGTGAATAACCATTTGGCAAAGAGGAAGGTTCTTCAGAAACAAGAGCCTGATGTGAAGCCTTGTCGAATGATTTGTCTTAAGGAGCCCTAGGGCGCGGGGTAGAGGTGACAGTTTTGTTGTAAGATACATAAGAACTTGAAAGGCTTTGCTGCTGAGAAGAAGGCAAGATTGAAGAATGTGGGAGGGGAGTCTCACCAGCGACTCTTGAATATAATTTAGAGATCTGAGGAAACTGTTTGGAAGCTTCCTCATAACTTAAATTTTTTTGAGACATTAACATTTTAATGTTTTTCTGTCTTCCCTGCTCCGGGCAACCCCTGCTATTAGCGAAATGATTACCCAAGCAGTGAAGGCAGGGGGCTTCAGCCTCAACAACGTCACATGTCTCCCCAGAGTGGGGTTGAGAACATCGAAAGCAACGTGGCTTTGAGCGACATTGTGTTTTAATGTGTCCAAAACGACAACAAAGAAAACATTGAATTGTTGGGAATTGATAAATTTCCACAGGAAGGGTAGAGTAGTAACTAAAAATTCTTGAGGGAAGGGTTTGACCGTGGAATGTAATGACTACGGACTGAGTAGGGACCCAGACTGCTTTACTATTTTCAGTGGTTTTCCTATTTAATCTTCTCGCTTTGAGGATCTCTCCACATCCATCAGGTATCACTATTAACACTATTTAACAAAATCCGTCATCGACCATTCCGTTGGAACCTGACGAACCACGCCCATTTTGGTGATATTATAGGAAGGGATGATTGCAACATATTTGTTATGGTTTAAAATCGGGTAGTCCAAATATTGGTTCGCATCTTCTGCAGATAAGAACTCTACCGAAATTTTATTTCTCCCCACTTTTTTAACCCCATCAGTTGATATATTTGCTACCTTATTGGCAAATAAAAATTGGCCAAACTTTATTGGTCGTATGGAACTACCGGCGGAAGGGTCTGGTGCAATCCGTGAAATGTGAACTATAAATGGGCCTTTATCCGAAGGCTTATATAATTTAAATCCAACAACAAGGCTAGGATGGACATATAATGCGGCAAAGGCGGCAATACCTCGTCGTGTCGCTAATTCAACGTCGCGGTGCCAAGGTGTCGTCGCGGCACCTGGTAAATCACCGTCGCCACCACAATTCAACGACGCGGCGCTAAGTAACCCTCGCTGCGACAATACATCGAAGCGTCGCTAAATCACGGTCGCGGCGCAAGTAGCCGTCGCGTCATGAAACAAGCGTCGCGGTGCCAGGTAAACGTCGCGAAGTATAATCACCGTAACGGCGCAAATTCATCGTCGCGGCCCTAAATCACCTTCGCGGAGCCAATTCATCGTCGCGGCTGTCTGTTAGTTAATTTTATAAATCACTAATGAAAGTGACAGATTGCACTGAAATTGTACAAAAAAAAACTTTCATTGCTAGGAAACGCAATGCAATACATGATAAAATACGTTCATTTTAAAAAGCTTTTAGGATCTTAGGAATCAAGATTACGTTTATCTTTCTCTGAACAGTTTTAGAAAATGAAAGACTGATGGACCAATTGTAACCGACTTTAAAAAGGAGGAGGTTTCTTCAGGATGAAGAATATAGCTTATTACAATTAACCATGATTTAGGCGCATTGAAGTCATTGATACTTTTTTTATGTTAATAATTGCTACACCTTTTGAAACCTTTTTTAAATCTGTAAATTCATATCGGTACTTTTCTAGTTCTTCAAGATAAACTTGTAAACACTTCAAAAGCAAAAGGATTAGTATTTTATACTAAAGTGCTTAGAGACTGCGTCTATAATCTACAGAATTTTTAAAATGATCAAAGAATGGAAACGAATAACGTAATAAAGTTGTAGTCTTTAACAAAGATTTACAAAATCTTTTCAAAAATTTTTTTGTTAGGTTAGAATAGAGTTTTTGTTATTAGGATTCGGTTTAAATTTAAAATGAAAGTGGATACAAGAAAAGTGATTTTTTAGCTCTTGAGACACATGAAATTGTAACAACAAATAATGAAAATAAAATAAACTTTAAAATTTAAGGAAATTCTTAGGCAATGAACTTTTGTTTTTGCTCGATCTTAATAAATACATGAAATTGTCATAGAGTGGGTATATCCTATTTTTATAATTTTAGAGTATAGTAATACTCTTTACATAAAATTATAAAAAAAAAATCAGTTAGCACTTTCCTCCACACACACAAAACTTGTTTTTCGCTCAATCTTAATAATGTAATGGCAAAAAGCGCTTGAAATCTTAACAGAGTGTACAAAAGTACCTCGTGCCTCCTGTGCTTAGGACCTTTGAGACAGGGTGGGGGCTCCCTAGGGACTTGGGATCGTGACATTTTATCCGCTCTGCCACCCTATTGTTATGCCACTAAGAAGATGACATGCTGTATGGGAGCTATCTAAGTTTTATGACCAGCCGCCTGTCTGACGTCAACCCTCATTGGGAATTGCAATTTTTTTTAATTGTTCAATTTTTCAGTTAAATATCGATATCGACCATGCAAGTCGTTTTATAAACGTACAAGCCTAAAGGCAACCCTTTTAAGCGCCAAAATTATTGAAGTTAAACACGATAATTTTGTAGGAATGGCTAGTCCATTGTTATATCAGTAGGTTCTATACTCTAAGGTGCTGTTCATATGTGACGTTAGAGTATATATTTCCGAAGTCAGTATTTTATAAATACAAGGTAAAATTATGACTCTTACCTAACTTTGTAGACATATTATTCAAATAAAAAAAAGTTCAACGTATTACACCTTGAATATCATATTCACTCAGTGCTATATTTTAAATATATTCTATTATGTTTATGTAAATGTGTAATTGTAAATAGAAGATCATAAAATATAAATGCACCTTTGAATTACGTAAACTGTCAACTTTAATGTAGATTTTTCTAATTTTTAGTTTTAAGAGGAATAACGTACATTGAATATACTCGAATTAGTAATTTTGTGAGTGCAGTTTAGTAACAAATTGTTTTGGACAAACTGTATACGCGTATAACTGTGTATGCGTGTGTGTGTTTAAATTGTAATAGCAATAACCTATTGTCTTGTTTATGTATTTTGCAGAAAGATGCAGGCTCTCAAAACTCTGGGAGCTACAGCTCCTTCTACGCTTTTATCTGTTATTAAAAAAGGAGGTCTAGCACCTGTCGTAGAACAAATTCGCCATACTCATTTACCTGCTCCAAACCCTAAAGAAAGACGCCCATACTCACCCTTCCAAGATGCGACTAACATGGCTGAGATGGCAGTGGCAAGGCTTGATGATTTACTGAATTGGGGAAGGAAAGGCTCAATTTGGCCTATGACTTTTGGTTTGGCATGTTGTGCTGTAGAGATGATGCACATTGCTGCTCCTCGCTATGACATGGACAGGTACTTTTAATAATCATGATTAAACTTATTTGTAAGTAACATCAAGTCATGATATTAAATGATGAATAAAAATAAATTTATGAATATTTTTAGAATACACTTCTGCATATAAAACTATTATATTATCTGTCAAATATCTTGAAATGAAGTGATATTTTTTTATTTTTTTTTAAATTGTATTTTTTATAGTCGTATATTGCATTTGTCTAGTAAATTACATAAATCACTTTTAACCAAATAAAATGTAAATTAAAAAAAAAAATGTTTTCTGGTAGAAAATTCTAAGGAATTTCAACTCGGAATGATGATCTGAATCCACTATTTCAGTGGTCAGTAAGCTATTTCTTATACCCTGTATATTAATGTAAGAAAAATTATAGTAAAGCAGAAAAACTGTAAATAAAATTACATTTATGCTCAAGAACTTTATAAGCTTCTATAAAAGCTATCTATACAGCTACTATAAAAGGGTATATTGTCTCTTTATTAGAATTTAATTTTTTCATATAGATATGGTGTAGTTTTCCGTGCCTCACCACGTCAAGCTGATGTTATGATTGTAGCTGGCACATTAACCAATAAAATGGCACCTGCTTTAAGGAAAGTATATGACCAGATGCCAGACCCAAGGTGGGTTATTTCTATGGGCAGCTGTGCAAATGGTGGTGGATACTACCACTACTCTTATTCAGTTGTAAGGTAAGTAAGAAGACTACAATAGGGTTTGAACAACTTTCCAGAAAATGTATAAAATTAATCATTATTCTCTTTCTTTATTAAAATTTATTTTTTCATATAGATGTGATGTAGTTTTCTGTGTTTTTATACTTATTAATATTTTATTTCTTGTAAGATTATCTGAAAAATTTAAATTTGATAAAAGTTTTACTTCACAAACAGTTTTACATATGTACGGCGTTTTAGTTCTCTTTTTGTAAAATTTAAAGAGTCATAAAAACCAATGTTGAAAATAATAATGTCATGCAAAATTATTATGGATTTTAACTTATTAAAGCTGTTAGACAAATATACTACAATAATATTAATTATGAAATTGTTGCGATTGACTTGCAGAGGCTGTGACCGTATTGTCCCTGTTGATATTTATGTGCCTGGCTGTCCACCAACAGCTGAAGCTTTGCTTTATGGAGTTCTTCAATTGCAAAAGAAAGTTAAAAGGATGAAAACAATTCAAGTGTGGTACAGGAAGTAAATAATCAATTGTAGATCATTATTTATATGTAAATTAACCCCTCTGTTGTACAGTAAATAAACTGTAGTAGAAGCATCAATTCTTTTTTGTACATTGTTTTATTTTTCACAGCAAAACTGAATTTCAAATATAATGATTTGGGGAAAGTATAGTCCTAAGGTACTATGGTACATTGAGGTAAATTGTCTTTTTACAATAGTAGTGTGTTGCTGTCCCTTTTTAACCAACTTAAAAAAAGAAGTTTCTCAATTCATCGGTACTTTTTTACGTATGTTACCAGATTACTTGAAGATTTTTTTTTAATAATACTAATAATGTTTATTTTCAAAAACAATGGTCAATAACACTTACATTAACACAACAAAAAACCTGTGTCGCATTGAACGCTGGTACCCCCGGTAAGATCTAACTTGTGTTATGGGTACCAGGGTTCTCACAAATTAAATTGACATAGATTATGGATTGTCAGTTTCTGCGTATGTTTTTGTTAGGAGCCATTAACTTGCTGTAGATTTACATGCAAACTTAGTAAGAGGGTATATATTACATTGTATATTATATTGTAAAGATGTCCGGCAATTACCCAATGATGTCTAGTGAAGTTCTGGCTGTTGATACTGGACATACTACATGAGATCTTCGTCTTTTACATTTATTTTCATCGTAAAACAGTGTGGTATGTTTTCTTATAACTGAAGCTCCACCAAGAGCCGTCAAACGGACAAGACTTCACATTCTTGATAAAGTATAGTAGTGGGATATCTAAATTGTTTACCGGTCATCACCTTGAGCACAGCTCTTTGTGCCCATTCTAGTTCCAGAAATCTAGTTTTTGCAGCACCCCCATACGGAAATGCAATAACCAATGATGGACTGGCACAAAGCAAAGTAAACGGTAAAGGTGAGTTTTTCTAAATGAAATTTCCAGTTTAATTGTTTATCAATATAGACTCCTAGGTATTTGATGTTATTGGACTTACTTAAATGAGGACAATTGCATGAGGTCAGTGCCGGCCTTAGGGGGTGAAACCAAGCGCTGCCAGTTGGTAGAGGCGCTATGACGCCAGGGGAGAAATCATTTTTTCAAATTGTATTCGAGAGATTAAAGTAAATTTTTCATGAATTCTTAGCAAACTTAATAAAAATGTATTCAATTACATGACGAATACTTCGTTATCAAAGAAAATACAATCATCTAAAAAAATTAAATTAACCTATAGTATGCACGCGCATGCCTATATTTATATATAGTACCCTAAAGTTTGCCTAAGGGCGCCACATGTACTACCGGCACTGCATGAGGTAGATGGAAGGCTATTCGTGCAGGAGTGAGCCTTCAGCGGAAAAGTGTCTGGTGATGGTTGGCTTAGTGATGTTATTAAAAAGGTTAAGTAAGTAGTCTTAGGTTTAGGGTTAATGGATTATTAGAAAGCCAAACGAGTACCTCACTGAGAGCCTGTTCTGCTAAAGCAAAAGTGGCAGACCAATTTCGACCTTATGGTCGAAAGTTCATACTAGTTCATACTAGCAGGACTGTATCATCTGCATAGGTGATAATTGAGCAATTAGGAAGAGAAAGATTGCAGAGGGAATTAATATAGGTCAGGAAGAGGGTGGGGCCTAAAATTGAACCCTTGGGAACGCCAAAGATGGGAGAAACCTAGCCACTCACCATGGAGTCAACCTTCACACACTGGGTCCTATCAGAAAGGTAATCTTTGAATAAATCCAGGGTATGCTCATGAATCCCGATCGAAGTCCTGGTGAAATCGAGGGAACACTTCAAATATTGTAGGCACACCTACAGCAATTTGGTATTTCTAATAGTAACTCGCGCATTTACTCTCGGAAAGCACCACGGAACTGATAATGAAGACCACAGATTGCCACCGAAACTATTCACGGGATGCGGTTCGATTACTTTGCAAAGCAAGCACATTGCTTTCTAAACAATTTATGTTCGTCACAATGCCTATGGTGAAGTGGAGCTCATGGTGTCTATTCAAATGCGAGCTTCTCATGATTTAGGCTTCGTTTTTTTTCATTTTATTTTAAAAGACAACTCCCGCATTATGAATAATCCTGTGTCGCGGGGGGCTTCACAAACATACAAACGACGGACACAAAGAACACCCAGACTCGGGGACAACTATTTGTCGTTCACACAAATTTTTGTTCTGTGTGGGATTTGAACCAACAACACTCGGCGCGGCGTAGTGGCGAAGTGATCACTTAAATCATTGCGTCATCCGTGCAGTCAAAATCCGTGCAGGCGCATTTACCTAAGTCGGTGATAGTTTAAAAAACCGGACAAGTGCGATTCTGACTTGCGCACCGAGGGTTCCGTAAGAAAACAAGTTTGTATGTAGATAGTAAGTCCATCTGATGCGACAATTCTCGAAGATTTTTGCCCGTCTTTTTCGAAACACAAACTTAACTTTGCAGTTCTAAAAATACTCTCCTATACATCGATAGCAAAATATAAGTTTGTAGTTACAAAAACTATTTTTTATTGTTTTTGCCACAAAAAAACTAAATAAAAATTATTAAAAATGAAACCGACGAAAGAAGAAAGTAACTGAAAACTGAAAAATACTTCCCATTAACCTAGAATAATGAAATTTGGTAAGAAGCAAGGTCTCACAACACAATTTGTTTACTTACGGAACCCTCGGTGCGCGAGTCAGACTCGCACTTGTCCGGTATTTTTTTTATTAGTTTAATGTTTATGTTAAACAAACCATAACAGATACATAAAACACGAAAGTTTCTTCTTTCTTCTTACACCCTCTAACCATGGTAGGTAGCGCTATCTAATTACACACTTTTGAGGGACACTTTTTCATATCCCTACAGAGACGATTCTCCTCCTCACTTCTACCATGGAGTATCTGTCAAATGTGTTAATAACTGAGTTCATAACTTACGCTAATACTTCGTTTTGCAGTCTCGCGGGCTACAAAAATTTTGGGCGAGTCTTTTATTGTTGTCATGCTTACATACAGAGACATGTGTATCCGTAGTGATTATCGTACAGTCATTTGTAAAGTCAAACGAACAAGGCATTTTTGACTCTTTTTACAGCTCATGTTAAGACTTAGTCGCATTAATCTGTCAACTAGAGAGTTCCAAAATATGCCACTTTCACATACTGTGCTGATGCTACTATTAATGATGGAATGCGAAACCATCAGAACTGTAGAAATTAACGGAAAGCTTTTAGAAAGCTAAATAACACTGAAAAACATAAAATACCGTAAAACACATCAATTTAAATGTACTACGGTAAAACATGGTAACTTTTCCCAAGAAATCAAAATATTTTAGAAATTTTTAAATTATTTTGATAAGCGTGAAGATATTTCAAATTGTGTTTGTACCACACAACAGTACACGTTTAACTATTGATATTAAATTCTAAAAATATCCAAATATATGTTACAATGTTGGTGAAAAAAATGATTATTTGTGCTGGGCAGAAAATGATATGTTCTTGGTGACCTTGCCCACTTACCATAAACTCTGTTACTATAGACTTTATCATTATTATAAATATGGCTGTATAAAAATACAAGGTTGTGTAGTCAAGTATATAATCTCACTAATATTATAAATGTGAAAGTTTGGATGGATGGATGGATGTTTGTTGACTCTCACGCAAAAACCACTGAACCGATTGCGATGAAACTTGGTATGTAGACAGCTGGAGACCTGGATTAACGCATAGGCTGCTTTTTATAACGATATTCCCACGGGATCGGGACTTACGCGATTGAAACCGCGGGGCGCTGCTAGTTATGATATAAAATAACCTATTCCTTGTCCTTCAGAATTGAGTAGGCAAAGTTAAAAAACCACCTAGAACAATTTTCTGACCATAACGACCACTGTTTAAAGACTGCCACCATTCAATAAGTCCACACAACTAACATTTAAATCAAATTGAAAATCTTTTCAATGGCCCTCGCGGATTTGACTTCACGGTGAAAACACTGTGTTCGTGGAAACACTGTGTAAACCACGTAGGTTCCACAATGTTTTTACCGTGTGTTTTTCCATTCAAGCACCGTGTTTCCACAGTAGTTTCTCGCAGAACCCATGGCACTCACACACCAAATCCACGGTGAATAAACAATAAGTATCCACAGTTTTTACACAATCAATCCACGGCCATTACAATCGGTCGTTTAAATAAAAACAGTAAATTAACTTTTGCTACGCATTATTTCCGTATAAAGTCATGAAATTGATGTTTCTTCTCTTCATTTGTACGAGCTAAGTTTGAGCCAGATGAGCCTTTAAACAAAAGCATCACAAAAATGACATAAAATTCATAATACCATAAAATAGCTAAACAATTAGTAATATACAATGTATTTAATTAATATTTTATGGTTCTGTTTAAATAATAATTATTTTTGTGTTCCGTCTAATGCAACTGCCAAGCCAGATGACGGACGAGTCGGCGGTCATTACTGTTTATGTGTCAATTGACAATAGTCACTGTGATACTCTCTCCACATAAATAGTAATACTTACGGAACTCCGTTTGAGTGTTTGTTTTAAACAACTTAGCGTGCTTCATGAAACTTACGACAGGACGTTTTTATATTTAGATAAGTGTTTTATTACGCCAGGAGGAAATCTCTATATGACTGAAGTTGTTGTTTTATTTCGATGTCGTCACTAGCTGTTTTTAACATTGATTTTTTTTGTGTTGCGAGTAGGTTAATTGTTGTAGTGAAAAAATCGTTAATTTACACTTAATTTGGTGTAAATACACCGTGCATACACTATAGATTGACGGTGTGACCACTGCGAGTACACCTGAGAAATACCTTGGTTTCAGCGTGTAGTAACTATGATAATTCTGTGGACACTGTGTACCAATGGAACAAATACACATTAAAAACAATCATGGTTACAGTGTCTCCACTGTGTTTTCACCGTCAAGTCAAGCCCGCGAGGGGGGGAATATTTTATTTTAAATCACATACGGACAGTCTAATAATAAAACGTTCGTTTTGAATTATTAGACAAGATAATTATGAATAAGATAATCTAAACTGATATTATAAAGCTGAATTTGAAAATTATTTTAGTCTTAGATCCTTTTTATCGAGGAAGGCTATAGGCTACATAACATCACGCTACGACTAATATGAGCGGAGCATCAATGAAAAACATGAGGTTGATTGACACTATGAATACAATTGATATCAAAGTACACTTAAACATGCAGTAGTCACTATACACACACACATACACTTAAAAAAATACTCGTATGTACTTAATTTTAATTTTCATCAGGTTTGCAATAGATTTTTTTTATATAAAAGACAACTCCCCTGCATTAGGAATATTCCTGTGTCGCGGGGGGCTTCACAAACTTTCAAAAAACGGACACAAAGAACACCCAGACTCGGGACAACTATTTGTGGATCACACAAATTTTTTCCCAAGTGGGATTTGAAACCGCAATACTCGGCGCGGCGTAGTGGAGGTGACCACTTAAACCATTGCGCCATCGTGCAGTCTGACAATATATTCTAATTATTATATCGGTTAAGTTGGGTACTATCTGATGATTAATAAGTGCTCATACTCACATACCTACACAACTTTATCATCGTATATTCGAGGTAGAGCCACGCCCCGGCACGTATGGGCCGGCTCGACCAGAGTGATACGAAAGCCTCACTGAAAACCGGTAATAAAGTAATGCTTTCATTGTTTTTCGCCGAGTGAGTGAGGTTACCGGAGGCCCAAAACCTACCCTCTCCCCCTCTTCCCCCTACTTTAAAGGCCGGCAACGCACTTGTGACTCTAGAGTTGCAGGTGCCCATGGGCAGCGATACATCAGGTGACCCGTCTGCTCCGTTTACCTTAAAAATATAAATATTCTAGCTGACCCGCGCAACTTCGTCTGCGTTTGTAAATTTTCCCCGTTTTTGCAACATTTTTCATGCTCGCTCCTATTGGTCGTAGCGTGATGTTATATACCCTATAGCCTTCCTCGACAAATGAGCTATCCAACACTAAAATAGTTTTTCAATTCGAAACAGGAGTTCCTAAGATTAGCGCGTTCAACCAAACAAACTCTTCAGCTTTATAATAGTAGTAGGTACCTACCTATAGATTCGAATAAAAACCCGTTGGATCCTAAATTAGTTGGGCATTCCCGAAATACACACGTGAGTAAAACCATCCTTAATAAACTTTATCATAACGAAAATTTAATAAACTATAAAGTACAAGTGACAACCCTACGGGAAAAAGAAATGTGGCCTGTGGGCAATATTTTGTAGGGTAAAAGTCCCCGATATCCATATAGTCCATACGTCTATCTCTTGTACATAAGCCACAATAAGGTATTTTATGACCTAAAATATTGAAAATTGAAAAGTGATTTATGAGCATTATTATTTTAGGCATGGCATATTTTTTACGAACGAAAGGTAATTCATCATCATGACAATTTTATGAACATAAAATTTGCCCTGTATAGCACATTATTTGGATGCATAGTTGAGGAGATAATATGACGCTCATAAATGTTTGAATTTCGAATGTTATATTTTTTTAAACATAAACTCAATCATTCATTGAAAAAAAAATTGCGGGAAATCGCGTGTCACGTGTCACTGTCAATTGCTTTTTATCATAATTTGAAGTTCGTCATCCGCAGTAAAGATGGAATTAACGCGAAAAGATTTCAGGGCGATGATTTTTTATGATTTTGAAAGTTCACTGACTCCGCAAGACTGCACTGCTCGTCTTCAAAATGCTTTTGGGAGGGAAGCACCTCATTTGAGCACCGTAAGGCGTTGGTACGCAGAATTTGATCGTGGCCGATTCACTCCATGATGATATTCGTGAAGGTCGGCCCTCAACTGCGATCACTGGAAAATGTGGCTACTGTCAGGCAACTAATTGAAGAAAACCGGCGTATCACCTATGAGGAGATTCGAGGACATTTGGGAATTGGTATGAGCCAAATTCAAAAAATCTTACATCAACATTTAAGTCAGAAAACTTTGTTGCCACTGGATTCCTCATGAACCCTTCTTGCCCGTGGTCCACCTACATAGTTCACGTGGTTGTACCACGGGTAATTTTTTTTCCCCGTGGTCCACCGCAGTCTAACTGGGTGTAGGTGCCATGGGAATCAATGTTTTTCCGTAGTCCACCTTAGTTCACCTGGATGTACCACGGGTAATTTTTTTCCCCCGTGGTTCACATGTACAAGATAATATATGCCTGTACAAACTTCATACCAACTAATTGTTTACCTCATTTTTTTATAATGACAATGATCCCGATTCTATTGTACACTCGACTAAACTAAAACCCGACTTAATTTCTTCATATGAAATCAACTCTGTTTTCTTCGCAACAAGGTCTATCTGTTACTGGCATCTATTTCTCAGCGCCACTAAATTTCACTAAAACCTGTCAACATATACTCAACTTTATTTGCACGCAGTGAGAGTCCCCATTTATTCAAATGCCGTATAATTGCCGTATAAAAACTTGTTCAAAACGAACCAAGATGACGTTTGTTTAATCGATACCTACGAAGACGCTTACTAAAAACACAGAGCAAAAGAGATGGCATTCAACGGATAGCGACTCTCGCTACGTGGTATTAAAGTTTATTTAAGCGTGTCAGACTTCAGTCGACAAATAAATTGCTTATTTCGATAGCGACACAGTTAAAAACTGCAGTTTGTATCGATCTCGGGATACTTGTAAATATGGTAGATGTTTTTATAAGGTTTTAATAGGAACAGGATAGGTACAAAAAAATCTTATTGGTATAAAAATCAAAAGTTTTAATGGTATTTTCTGAATCGCACCAAGCTTTCATTTACTTTTTAGTATACAGAATGATTTTGAATAAACTATAATAATTATACTTCTGAGTCATTCTTGAGATTTTAAGAACACAAACCGTTAGTGTTTGTCTCTATTAGACAGATTCTAAATCCAATTTTGTCTGACTCAATGCCCTTTATTATTGATTGATTCATGGCACATAACACTTTACTAACATTCATTAATGTCATGGTTCACTAAACAAATATATAGGATTGATAATTATCCGTCGACAAATAAAGTCATGATTTATAATGAATACAAATTTGACCATTATTGTATTACTGTTACATCTAAATATCTGAGAAACGACACTACTTTGAAGTCAGACAAAATGTATTTTAAAATACAATAATATCACATATTTTAAATGCATTCAAATAAAACAACTGCTACAATTGAAACCGGGTTCACTAATAGGATTATAAATAAATAAATAAAGTTCCACTGGTACAATTGAAAAACCATTGAGATTTTTAACGGAAGTGTAAATTAAACTCCCGATGCAATAATAATTTATGGGATTTTCTTTTGTATGACGTTAAATAAACCAATTCTATATTTTAACACTAATTTACATACTACTATTTACAGGTATTTATAAGTATATATAAATATGTATAATTATATCGATAGCGATTCTGATAATCCTATCCTTCACAATAATCAGCAATTTCATGTATAATTAACTAATAATGGTCACAATAACAACTCGATAGATATTTCCATGTAAATAAACAAGCAGTAGTGTAGAGGCCGGCGCGTCCGAGTTCTCGTCCACAATATTGCACACGTTGAGAGTGCGCGCTCGCACCACCCTCTCCAATTCGCTACGTCAGGGCCCGTCGGGACCGGCGACCAGACCGACG
>OY982570.1:11017396-11179986 GCA_963859945.1 Euplagia quadripunctaria | reverse complement strand
ATCGAAAAGTACAACATATTAGTGCATCTAATTCTTGTGGAGTCATCACAAGTAATCGTTACTAGAAATGTTTGAAACTTTAATGCACAGGCTTAAAAAAGCATTTGTACAAAGGATCTCCAAAAATCTAATGTATTAAAGTAATCGCCTCTTAGTCTAACAATTCTTTGTTTTCCTTCGGGTTTGAATATTTACTATTTATGGCGTCTTCAGTGGTTGGTGGACGTCTATAGTATAAGTCTATAGAATAAGTAATCTAAAATTAAACTGCGTCTATACCTAAACGTCCTCAACGTCAAATTGTTTATTTGTCGAATAAGATGATATCTGGTCGAGGAAAGATAAGTTTATTCTTCAGTTAAGTGGGTTATTGGTTAAATAAAGCCAATCTGACTATTGAAAAATTTAGTTTTATGCTATTCTTCGAATAAACGCTATTTGAGCATTGAAAAATCGGCCTTAAGGCATACACAATTGATACACTATTTTAAATAATTAATTGCAAATAAAAATTTACCGTTATCGTAGCGTAAACGCATACAGCGTACAATAAATATTTATATATATAGGCAAAGACAAAACAGTTCAATACGTTGTTCCCTCTGTTTGTCACCCCGATTTTCCTCTCTTTTTTGTTTAGTAGCTATTGATGAGCTTTGTGTTATCAACATCTTGATATTAAAAAAAAATTGCAAATAGTAACGTACTTATATAATTGTAAGTAATAGGGTAATCATTATATGGAAGCAGTCTAACAATTATAATTTGACTAATTTTCATAAATGTTGTTGTTTGTGGTGCAACACATTCAAGTAGTAAAGTTATTTGATTGTGTAACTCATAATGCTAATCATTTTAGTTAGCAATGTTTAAACCTTAGTGGTTTATAAGTGCCATTTAACAAAATTGTAAATTACTTGTAAGTTTTTCAGTAGAACCTAAGGCTGTCAGTTTAAAAAATAAGTACATATATGATACGACTCACGGCTACTCACGGTTCGAAATTGAGACGCGTGCTCGTGAGGGTGGTAGCTCCGAATGTATATAAGTCAATGTCACTCACGAGTGGAGCGTGGGGGCGCATGTGGCGCGTGGGGGCGCGTGGGGTGCGTGTGGCGCGTGGGGGGGCGTGGGGCGCGTGAGGAGCATGCGGCGCATGTGGCACCAGTAGTTGATGTGGGTGTGGCGCATGCTGCACGCCGGCTGAGTGCTGAGCGTGCGACGAGGCGGGGGTGTTGATGCACGTGCGTGTGCTGGTGCTGATGTTGGTGGTGATGCATCTCTGTTCGAACGCCGGACACGGCGCCCGCCGCAGCCAGAAAAACGATTGTCCAGCTCCCCGCCGTAGCAGGTCCGCGCCAGGGCCTGGAATACAATTTATGATGTGTTTATTGACATCCACTGTACATTTTTAACCTTACTTAATAAAGTAGCTATATCAAATTTTAAAGATACAATATAATTACGTAGTTACGGACTAATAAATAATACCCCATAAGTTACGGACTAAAATGATTAACTTCCCGTATGTCTATCTATCCAGTACACAACTCTAATTATAAATTTCCTTGAAGGCGTGACTCAGCAAAAAAATATGTACAAAGGCCTTGCGGTACTTGGGCCGCCGAGAACCTCATACAAAATGTATTCATCTCCTCGGATATGTCCTGCTCAATAGGTACCCATAACACAGTATTCCAGACCAGATGTTTGGGTATCTCCATGGCTGCCCGCAGCTCATTCGTCATTGCAAGGAAGGTAAAGGATCAATCGATAAGTATACTATCCGACAGCATGGCAGTGTTACAAAGCCCTCGACGACAATGTCATCAGTTCGGGCTTAATCTACGAGTGCTACCAGCGTCTTAATGAGGTATGCGAACTCAACAAAGTAACCCTCCAATGGATAAAGGGTCACAGCGGCTCTAGAGGCAACGATGCAGCAGACAAATTGGCTAGGAGCACATGGGAGATATGCGTCAAGGGCCCGGAACCAATAGTGCCTCTTCAGTCCAAATTCGGACATTGGTAAGCGTGCACTAGAGACCAACACAATTTCATGGACAAGCCATGAACACTGCGGGCAGACAAGGGCGCCATCAACCGGAGTTATCACCGGGTATGGCTCGTTTAACAAACACCTTTCTGCTATAGGTGCTACGGACAGAACACTGTGCAGAGCTTGCATGGAAGCAGAGGAAACGGCAACCCATGTACTTCTGGACTGCCAGGGGGTTGCAGAATACCGGGCTAAGTACCTTGGCTCGCGAGAATCATCAGTCTCTGAGGTCATCGGTGTTTTGGGTTAGGAAAAATATTAATTATTAAAGAGATGGAAAAAAACCAGATGTGTGACTAAATCTATGTAAAAATATTGATCAATCATGAATTAATGTTTATTTTGTTTACTTCACTTTGGACATCTTTTAAAGTTTTTTATCTGCAGATTTAAAGGGTAGACAACACTTAAGACTGACACGCTTAAGACTCGCCTAGTCTATCTGCACAATATCTTTGCCTTGTGCCGCTCGAATGCAAAATATCAGTCTAATGAGAAAAGGACAACTTTTCTAAATATTTCTCCTCCCCAACTATAGTCAAATTCACTTTTGAAGTCTGAACTAATTTTTGGGGGGGCTAACCCAGTGTCTTTTAGTTACCACAGAATACATAATAGTACAGGTACAGAGTACTTCGCCAAATCATTTAAACAGACAGCGACTCTTGTTTTCGACACTATAAAGTCGCAATTCAAGAAGAATACAAACAAAACAACAAATATGATTATTTTAACTACATTCACCAGACGAACTAATTTCTACAACAACAACACATTATGTAGTTCATCCATTTGCTATTATTACAAAATTCAAAGAACCGCATAATTTCTTAGTTATTTCAAGTGAGTTAAATACATTTAAGAACACCATTATGTTACTATTTAATGCACTTAAAATCTAGTTAACTTTATAAATCTCGCCATGCTGCGACTGATAACGTATAGGTATGTGTGAAGACCCCCAAACTTTTTCGAAGTTCAATGATCTTTAATAAACTAAAATTATATCCATTTTAACTTGTAACATCTATATCATTGTATATCAGTCGTAATGTACTTATGTTGCAAGTCTAACTTGTTGGTATTTTTCATGCTTTGGAAAGAAATAACAGTTTTATTACACTAAATCAACTATAGTTAAAGTGACCCAATGAAAACAATTTTATTTCAGTTTATGGCAGTGTGGCTACGTTTTAGCATAAATACATAAAAACATACTTGTTTGAAAGAGAGACTCCGCCGAGAAAGGATTTGGATTAGGCGGCGCGAGTGGTGCCCCGAACAGCGGAGGAGCGGGGAGCAAACCCGGACGTACGCCTCTGCAACCTGTTGGCCTGCTGAAAAACGAAACAAAACACGTTATAGGAGTACTACAAATAAAACCATAATTCTTTTACTATTGAAAAATTCCATAACATACGGAAGGATTTTTCATTTGAGATTTCTAAAGTATTAATCGTATTGACGTGGTTCTCAGAACCTAGTAAGAATGCGGAAACCCGTTCACGCGAAAGCCAGTCTTCACTGTTCTAAAATGAAAATATTTGTCCGCAGGATTTTTTTTCACTTTGTAATATTTAGCCTTAGATTCACCGACTCCATGGACAATAATACTCCTAGTGTACTCACGTCACCCCCCCAGTGTGCGGGCGGTTTGGCGCTGGAACTGATGCTGGGCACCGTGGGCACGGGCGCGAGCGAGTGCGTGAGGTGCGGCGCGGTGGGCGCCGCGGGCGTGGGCGTGGGCGCGGCTAGCGGCGCCGAAAGCGCCCCCAGCGGTCCCACTAGTGGGGTACTCAGCGATGATGGCAGTGGACCCTGTGGATGATTATTGTTTTTTTTTTCTTTAATAGGCCCCAGTGGCCTTTTATAGCAAAAAAAAACTACTTATTCAGATTGCAAAATAAGATTATGAAGACACGTGACAACATATAAGGGTACATTAAAAAAAAGTACTTCAGTGATTTTAAGCCAGTCAAAAAGATTAAAATACAGGAGTAATATCAATCTTATAATACATTGTTAATAAGGAGGATAAATGAAATCTTACCGGTAATGCAGCGGCTAAGGGCGTGGGTAGGGGGCCAGCCAGCGGCGCCACGAGCGATGGCGCCAGTGACGGCGCTGAGGTGGCTCCCGACGCGGGCGTGCTACGCGACAAACTACTGATATTGCTGCTGAAATGAGACGTAGCGTAGTCTAAGAATTTATGTTTACTAATGCAACTTTTTTATCAAAGATTACAATATTATCCTATCGTAAGCAGAAAAGAGTTACAGTACTTAGTTATAACATTGTGGCTTTTGATTTAAAAAAATCAAATAAGAAAAATAATGAAAATCTATTATTTCATTCGGATTTTAAAATGTAAAAAACTGAAGATCTTTAGTTGCTATTGATACATAATATGTAAATAAAGAATTCGAGCACAATCTTATACAGCATCATGCGTAATGTCGTGTACGCACCTAAAACTCTCACGTTCCCGGTTCGGGCTATGCCCGCGAGGAGAATAGGACAGCGATGCGCCTGCAGCCCCAGTAGAGCCCGGGGTGTGAGGCCGCACGCCTTTTGGCGTCTTAGGCGCCACAAGCGGAGAGGCAGACAGACTTGTTCTCTGTAATTCAAGGTCCAGGTCATTATTATATTATTTTTTAAATTGAGTAAGAGGTTTTATTAGAATTATACCATTTAATATAATTTCGGAATAACGAATACTCACTGTGTCAGCAGAGTTCCTAGGGGAAGCCGCGGCAGGGGGAAGATAAGGACTGTGTTGCAAGGTAGTAGCATAAGGCGCATAAAGTGGGGGATACGACGATCCTGAATAAACAGCCGGCGGAGGGTAACCATTGGAAGCCAGGGTGGATGTGACGGATGGACTTTCTGTTCGCGAAGGCAACTCGCTGGATGATATTGGTATTTGCCTTGAGTCTATGACGGGGGGTGCCAGAGGATGGCTGCTATTACTGTTACTACTCGTTGTCACTGGCGTAATACTTGTTGGGGGACAACTCGACGTTGGTAACTGCTCAACGTGATTGCTTGACAGATGTGAAGACACAGGTGGCGCAATAGATGTAGGCTGCAGGGGTATATTGAGACCAGGGTGTGATTTAAGGCTTGGTGTATAAGAAGACATCGTGGTATTCGCAGTAGAAACTAAAGACAACGACGGACCAATATGATTTGGTACCGATGTCGCCAGGGAACTGGACGTGTGAATAGGGAGATGACTTGAGAGGCTTGTAACGGAATGACTGTTTGCTGAATGGCTGATGTGAGTGGCTGAGGGTGGATTCGCCGTAGAAGACTGAATGTGACTGATGTGATTAGATATACTGAACGGTGTAAGGTGCGAGGGTCGATTCGCATATACGGGTTGAACGGAATGTTTCTGTAAACTCGACTGACTCTGGTAAGCTATTGAGTGACCGTGAATACTGGAACTTAAACTTGAGTTTACATGACTAGACCCGATCGATGGGGTAGGGTAAGGGCGAGAGGTCGGTGCGGCCGGTGAAAGTGACCGTCCTGTGAGAGTTTGACTCGGAAGACAGCTCGGTATTGCAGACGGCGTCGTAGGTGGCGGTACGCTTTGCGTAACACCATTTACGCGGTTTGAGAACGAGGTAGGAACGGAGGGGTGCGTCTGAGCTGCGAGCGAAGGATTTCGAACGTCATGACCGGCCATCACGGGATGTGCCGGGGTGTGTGAGACGCGGCTCGGTAGACTAGTGTGTGGCACTTGGGCCGCACTCGGCGCCACGTGCGGCCGAGGCGTGTGATGAGTGCTGTGATGCGTATGGAGGTCCAGTGGCGCCGGTGGCTGTTCTGGCGGTTCTGTTCGCGTTTCATGGTTTGTGTGCCTGTAATCGGGCAGCGCTGCGGCAGAATGTGATTGGGATTGAGATTGATAGGCGGTATGCGAAGGAAAGAGTGGTGACGGTGCTTGTGGTGCAGGAGGAGCCGGGGTCGGACTGTCTGCCGATGCTCTCGCACCCGGCTGCAATTTGCTGTTGCTGGCGGGTCGCTCAGGTGTGTCGGGCCCGGCGGCACCAACCGGTCGTGCGGGAATTTGCGTGGCAGCGTGACCATCGAGAGCAGGAATGTGCGCGCCATTGGGCCGATGCGGCGTGTCAGCTCGGAACGGCGGTGGAGGAAGAGCCGGTGGCGGTAGGGCTGCAGGCGCAGGTGAAGGCGCTGGCTGCGGCAGCGGAGCAGGCGCGGGACTGGCACTGCCGCCCACTGGTGCCCGAGATAAGGCGAGTGCACCACCACTGCCGCCCCGCGCTACCAGCTCGTTTTTAGCGCCTCCGCCTGTGGCTGCCGCTGCGCCCGTCCCGACCCGGAAGAGAGAGCCTGCGTCCGATGCCTGAAACCAAATAAACAAAATATATATATTTATAATATTCTTTCTTTACCTAGGTTTTAATATTTTTACTGGAATGTGAATACTTACATCGTCCATTGATACATCGTGATATCTTGGAGAAGCGTTTCTGCTATTTTCGGGACTCGCCTGTAAAAATAAATACATATATTTAAAACAGCACTTTTGTAGTAAATCAATTAGTCTATATGAAATAGTTTAGAATTTCAAATAGTGATATTATAGTATACTCTACTGCAGAAAAAGTCCGAAAGCGATATCTAGGCACAGGCAAGGTTTTGTATGATATTTTAGAGTTAATCTAAAACACTTTTTACCAAATGTTTTAGTAACTAAACAGATGTAACTAACGGTCCAATATCCAGCAAATTCAAAAGGAAACCACTAACGAGCGTCTAAGTAAACTTCAGATGTTCAAAGATTGTATTATTTAAATATGAACTTAATTGTGAGCAAATACGCTCAACTCATAGCAAACATGTCGCCAATGAGGATAAGGCACTTATTACTCTATTAAACGTTGTCGCTGCCAAGCACGCGTATCCACATCATTAATTTATTGCGGTCACTTTAACCAGCGAACTGTTACAATGTTAACGCTAAGTAGTTAATTTGTCGTATGAATGTTCTATGGCTACTAAAGAGGTAAAACTGGTGGAGCATTTGGACTTTATAGAAAAAGAAATTCTTACGTAGTCTTTATTATTTTCGACACATATGCTAAATAAGTTAAATGATGCTAAAACATACTATCAAAGTAAAACTTAGAGGACTCAAGTCAGAGTCCGAACATAATAATATGTTGAAATAGAAGTTTTAATTTTGCCTTTCTCTATAATTTTAATGATACGGATACGTGCATTGTATTTCATAGAGGGCATTGACTTTACAAGAGTCTTCTTGTAAAGTCAAAAGTCACTTTACAAGAGTCTTCTTGTAAAGCCTTCAAAATCTAATGTCAGGACTTATCTCAGGTCTAAATTATAGCTGGGATTATTTGCTTAGGTTTTTTTTAAAACACTACATGAAGGTTGGATTTAATATAAACTTGTGTGAATTTGAAGAGTAGTATTTATTGGGAACGCTGTTCAGGCATTTATTGGGATTCCCGTTTACGCAAGTGACCAAAGGTTTCAGTAACCAATAACCCTTCCATCAAACGGGTTATCACTCGGTTTTTGTTAGTTGATTAAACTGTTCATCCTACTACCAGAGCGTCTATTACGAACTACATATTACAAAGAAAGATTCTGTACGATGAATTGCAAATTTAAGTTTGTACTCAAAATATTGAGATTTACCATGTCATTTTAAAACCATAGCATTTTATAGGTTGCCCAAATCCACCTACTAATCTATTGTTGCACCTAATCTATTAGTAAAGAATTATTTTTGTATATTTTTTCATAATTATAGGTTCAGTAGTTTCGGAGATAAGGGGGGGTGGACTGGTAAATTTTCATCTATTTTCTTGAATAACTTTAAAACTATTCATCTAAAAATTAAAAAATATATATATGAGACCCTCACAACAAGCCTGCTCTTTCATTTGAGGTCACACGGTACAAAATGCATTTTTTTTTCAACTTTCTAATTTGACTTTCTGTTCCTTCCTGAATTCAACATTCATTTATTTACGTTGCACATCTGTGTTTGGGATACAGAATTGATATATGTATACAATTTCAACTTAATCGGTCTAGTAGATTCAGAGCAAACTGGCTGTGACGGACTTACAGACGGATGAACCATAAGGGTTCCGCTTTTTCATTTGGAACGGAACCCTAAAAATGTGTTGTTTTGTAAAATTGCAAATGTATTACAAAATTTCGTACAAAACATTCGTTTTTGTAACTTTAATTAACTAAATTTCATAGAAAAAACATAACATAGCACGCGAAAGTAGCATAAATAATTGAAGAGTTTTGCAGACATTTATATAATATTATCGCAACTGCGGCTTGAGGAACGTGGCGGGACTCGTTCTGCCGTATGTTACCTCTATTATGTACCGACTTGTGATTAGTATTCAACTATGTATGCCTATTGTTCGAACCTAACACAATAACCGCCTTCGGGTTTTTGTATTCATTAGATGAAGATGAAATCACGTTTGACACAAAGACATGCTAATGAGAATTACAAGTAAAACGATTGTCTATACATATTCTTATGGAACAGTATATACGTGTAAAAATTTAAAATATGTGAATAAAGAGTACTATATAAATACGCTATACGTACATACAATCACCAGAAGGCTACAATTCTCAATAGCTTGGGTTTAATTCCTGAACAAAAAATATTTATGTGTTTTGCATTACGTTATCTCGGTTTGCCTAATGTGTTAGAACCTGATTTGAATCTGAGTAAAAGCATAGAGAATAAATATATGCAGATACAATATATTCGTAATAAATAAACTCAGCGTACTACCTATAATGGTCTGTTTATATGTACATATAAACAATACACGCAAAAAGAAGTGAAAACAGGGAGTCAATTTCAATTCAAATTACATTTGTTTAACAACCGTAAACCCAGCCCTCTAATGCCTACTTAATAACTAAAATAAGAGTTTTAACGAAACTTAATAAATGCTAACAATTTCAAGAACAATAAAAGTTTATTTATTTTACGACGCGGGTTTCAAGTATTTAAAGGGAATGGAAAGTAATTACCCAGTAATATTTACGACCCAGCGCCGAGAACGACTCAATAAAACTAGCTGGCTAACCGCGCCTTTTACGATGGACACAATTTAAGTAGCATTGTCTCTTAAATCTGATTTGCTTCAGTTCATTAAATTTTCTATTAATAACATTCCAGCCTTAGTTCATGTTGAAGGTAGGCTTTTTTAACTTGTTGATGAATTGCTTGCTCCGATTCCTTGTTCCATCTCAGCGAGTTATCGCTTTTGAGTTCTGATTTGGCGTACTCTTAATTAGAGGAAGTAAACCTTGATTGTATAAACACATTTTCTTTTATCGTTTACCAGGAGACAGACGGCATAGCCGGAAGAAATTGTGAATCAATAGTACAGAAGGAACAAATCTTTTCGGGCTGCGTTCCGGCAATTGAATATTTAGCCTTATCCGGTAGGGGTGGATAGGCGCTTCGCAACAATGGAGTGATAAATCAAGTATGGGTCGCGCGTGCCAGGCGGGCGGGCCAGTGTCATGCCGCCAGGCGGCACCCGGCCCGGCGGCAAAGCGTCCGGCCTTTCCCGTCAATAAGGACATTCAAAGGTGCCGACAACATATTAAAATATTTCGACTATTTTGTTGTTACTTTATATTGGGCGGACATGGAACATCAAGTTAATATCAAATATTCAACATCTTTCTTGGTATTTTTTGTAACCGTTAATTTATTTAATTTATTTGTAACCGTTATTTAATATTTATTTAACGCGGTATTATGGGATACTATAATTTGACGAAAAATATCTCAGAAAATAATCTTAGTGGGATTATTCACACAAAAATATTGAAAGCTACAAACAATAGAGTCATATTCAATCAGCCAAAACAGAGAAACTTAAAAACAATTAATTAATAAATATATTACTATTAAACATGCTTTTGTCTCGAAAGCTTCTGTTTAATGCAAAGAAGAGGCTTTCTATTAACGGTAGCAAACGTTGGCTAGTTGTCAAAGCTATGTTACATAAAAGATAATAATAATTCAGCGCGATTAGCGCGATGACTGATGTCGTGTCGGCAAGTAATAATAGTTCCGTTGAGCCCACCTCCGAAGAGATATACACGCGACTTTAAATAAATCAGCCATAAAAATAAACGAGCGCATTAGTCAACGTTGTCAAAATAAAACTATGAATATTTACTAACTAAAAATCAAGGTTACATTTTTCGTCACACAATTATGTCTTGAAATTAGTTTTTTTCTCCTTATCAAATTCCATTAGTAGAGTCTTTAAAGCAATTAACTCAAGGATATAAAAATAATATAACCTACGTTCGAACGTAACTACATAAGCGTTTATAAAAAGTTAATAAATAACTTTTAATATGAATGAACTTTACGATTCTGAATTAATTAATTCGTATTCCGAATTCAAAACAGCGAAGTATAATCTCACGATCCCAGCCTCGGGGCCGTTTTGCCCGCCTCCTCCTCCTCACCCACAACAGGGAGAGCCGGAAAAAATGGCGTGATAGCTTTGCACCCCTCATTCCAAATTCTAATACTTTCACAAACTTTTAATAGGATGGGACTTAAAATTCAAGGAGAATTTCATCTCACGTAAAGTTCAGGCATACCGATCCGTGACCCCTGCGATGATTTTTAAAGTCAATATAATATATTTTGCTTTGATCTAAGGCAAGTAATTTTTTGACAACATTTTTATTCTTTCCTTTAAAGTTTAATGATTAGTTCTATCTGTAACTGGTGTGTATTGAGTTGTGTAACAAACTATGAATATGTATTTCATTTTACCAATTTGTAACAACTTGCACAATTTAACGATCGGTTTTATAATTAAAGTTTTACAAATTCACAATCACGAGGCAAGAAATAAGTACATAATTGATTCTTTGGTAATTTCTTGAAAATGAATTGAGTAAGCGTGTAATTAATTTGTATTTCTGCCTGCCGAAAATTAAAAACATTGTCGAAGAAAAACAGATGTAAACTATAATAAGTTTCTATTTCTACACATATATTTCTATAATTTTTGTGAGTAAGAACATGAGGTGAATGGTAGAGGACAGTCCATTTCAAATAAATCGTGTCTTACGGGAAAAGTATTCTGTGCACATAATAAGCTAAGACTTGTTGGTTCATGACCTGAATATTGCACATGTACATTTTTGTCTTTGTGACATTTAATGCATAGTAATTAGATACGTAGGTTAACTTTCAGCATAGCGAACGTTTTTGGTAATAAGGTTTCTTTTGCGAGATACACTTTTAAAAACACTAATTTCCCTGTATCTGTGATAGTCAAATTAAACTTACCATTACATTTTTCAGTGCGGTAGTACATTTTTCTTCTTTTCTTACACCTTTTCTCGTATCACACATTAAAATACCCTATTATTATGTGCTAAAGTATTCCGGTGATTATTAGTATCATCAAAGTTGTACATATTTACGGATGTGTAACATAAGTAAGTAGCATAATTCATCATTATTCATTGTTTTTGTTCACATTTACTGGTTACTCACAGTAATTCAGACTAATTTGGTGAATTAACGATGCGAATAACGTTAAACTTTGTCTGTTTAGGTAATTATGTATTATACTTTTGCAGACAGAAGATTATTATATAAGCACGTACGCAGTCCGTTTCATTTATTTTCACAATTCATATTACATCATTTTATATCCTACTAATATTATAAAGGCGAAAGTTTGTGAGAATAGATGTTTGTTACTCTTTCACACAAAAACCGCTGAACGGATCTAGATAAAATTTGGCACAGTGATAGATTATAGCAAATAGGCTACTTTTATCCCGGAAAAATGTACGGTTCCTGTGGGATAGATTTCATGAAAATTTCCACGCGAACAGCTAGTCGTATTTAAAACTAACAGATATCATAAAGAGTTAATAGACTATGCGTAATTTTGCTTGCATTTAGAATAGACGTACTTATTATTTATCCTACTAATATTATAAACGTGAAAGTTTGTGAGTATGGATGTATGGATGGATGGGTGTTTGTTACTCTTTCACGCCAAAACTACTGAACCGATTACGATGAAACTTGGTATGTAGATAGCTGGAGACCTGGATTAACATATAGGCTACTTTTTATCCCGATATTCGGGACTTACGCAGGTGAAACCGCGGGACGCTACTAGTGTTGTTTATATAGGTATACAAATAAAAAAAAAGTATGCTTAAATTAGCCTGTAGTTAAAACTACAATAATTAAGTGATTATGGTTTAATGTAGAAATATGTTTTTTAACATTTTTACTTTTGTAAAGTGAGCACACACTTCAGCTTCCGTACAAATGTTAAAAGATGGACTCATGGCACTACAAGAGGCCGTACAAATGTAAAAAGATAGACTCATGGCACTACAAGAGGCCGTACAAATGTAAAAAGATGGACTCATGGCACTAAAGGGGTTATCATTTTAAAAAGGGTGCCTATGGATTACGGACATGAAACTATGTAATTTAATAAACAAATATTATATCTTAGAAGAAAAAAAAAATCAACATAATAATATAATATTGTACTTTTCAAGTCTGTTGAACTTGAGAATTCGTTTCTATTTTTTAAGGACAAGGGTATTTTATAATTAAAATGTATTTTATAACTGCAATATCTCTACTGCTTCAATACTCTTAATTTAAAAAGGAACTTTATAAGATACCTTGTAATCCTTTTATTTTAGAACTTCTATGTACACATAAAGACCTATGAAAATCAAAGTGTACGGGGGTCACACTAAAAGTTTTTAGAAAATAAAAAACGGAATGATAAGCCTATTAATATTTTTATTGCTTTTCGAAGTAGTCTCACCGTCGCATGCGATGGAACCATTGACAGAAGCAGTGAGCTCACTCTTCTTTAGGGATCTCTTCCACGGCTTTTTCAAACGCAGCCACGGCTCTTCAGGGCTCATAAAACAAATTTCTCTAAGTTTATCTTTTCTCTCTTTTCGGTCGGGACTGTGAAGAGGATGACTCAGTAGCTCCACATATTCGATAGCCCGTCTGGCGGACTGAGCTGTTGAAATAGGCAAAGCTCAAAAATGTAAGACGTTTTTTACTTGACTCATACCAATGCCTAAAGCTGCCCGAATCTGTTGATATGTCACCCTTCTATCAGCTTATCTAGCTATCATAAGCCGCACAGCAGTCACGTTATCTTCAGTAGTCGTCATAGAAGGACGTCCTTCTCGAGAATCATCAGTGAGTTTGCTTCGATCACGTTTAAACTCATTAATCAGTAAACAGAGGCACGAGATGGGGCTTCGTAGTGAAATGCCAATCGAAGTCTATCGTACCATTGTTGTTGAGTAAGACCGCGCAACGAAAGTCGTAATAAATCTTTGAGCGAAAATTTTCTCTAGTCAAATCCATTTCGATGCACGACCGACACTTTTTAAATTGCCGCCAATTTGTAAAAACAAACTTATGAAATCATTAAACATCTACAGATTCCCAACAGCCTATTCTAAAAACTTTCAATGTGACCTACGTATGTTTCCGCCGTCACATACACAATGTTAAGTTATTCTATTCGTTTGAAAATATTTAAACATAAATTTATACAAATAGTAAGCACAACACGATGTATAATTACTATTTTTCCAGGTATACATACAGGTATGTATAAATCCTAAAAAATATTTTATAGAGATAGAGCGGATATCCGGCTACTATCCGGTAAGCGTTTACGCAAATTTAGGTACTTTATTTAAGTCACATAACAAATATAATCGCCATATTTAGATTTGTAACAAAATGAATAGTACTTGTACTGCATAAGGGCAAATTATGGTGGAAAAATACCAATTTATATAAAATTAATGTCATTTTACTGAAAACTGTATTGTGTTTATTCATGTTCAATGATGTTGTCCCAACTTGGTATTTTAAAGTTATACATTTATATGTGTTAAATTTGTATCTAAAGCACCGAGGCATAAAAAAATACTTTAAACTCAGCGAAGCCACGCAAACAAAGGTTTCGCTTGTGTTCCTTCAGAAAAAACTATTCCATTGTGTACACTGCTGCAGGGTGTATCTTTCATATAAATGCTGTCAAACTTCGTTAAATCCGGTTATTGTGTAGCATTAGCTACCCATCAAATATAAGGGTCAGAATTGCGATCAATTCACAGTGCCTTCAAATAAAAATCTACCTCACACGGATTCGCGTTTTTCTTGATTGTGAGACTAATTACTGTTATTTTCATTTACTACCTCATTAAAGCAATCGCAGAACGTGTCGTTAGCTCCCCGAGATACACCCGACCTCTATCTCCTCATCTCTACTTATTTTAAGCGAGGACATCAAGGTTAACCGGTATCCGGCCTAACAACTATCTGTTTTATCTCTAGTACATAATCCTGCTATTATTGTAAATTTGGCTTATTATACGATTAATGCGTTTTTAAAAAACGCATTAATCGTATAATAAAAGAATATAGACCTGGTTATGCAGTCTTTGTAAGAGTTCATTATCTTGTGTGTTTTTATTTGATTGGATTTACTTTAATCGCTTGTCTAGGGTACTTCTTGATAATTAATTATTGTGATTCTCGGTATAGTAGTTGTAGCACGTACTCATGTTTCTTTGGTAAAACAGTAACTTAGCATTTTTCACGGACTCTTCTTGTTGCTTAAATGTAAATGTTGATGCCAACATAATTAAATAATGTAATCTGATTTCATATATCTATATATTTTAATTTAACCACACTTGGCATAAACAAAAGCCCTATAAACCTATTAAAAATTGTGAAACAAATTTTGAAAAGGTGGACATACAATTTCAGGTCAAACAAACAAGGTTCTTCTTACCTCTGAACCTAATTGACAAATGTTGCAAAAAAAATATGAGTAGTAAAATACAATTAGACATTAAAATATTAATTTGAGTGCCGTTAATACATGTCTCAGTTAAACTAACCTGGTTAGTCGAACTTACAAAAATAAATGTAATAGAGTCAGCTGATTGCCAAATGGCAACTATAATTACGTCGTTCATTGTGCCATAAACATAAGACCGGAATCGGACCTACTGCTGGCTACTGCTTTAATAGCGAGTCATGTTTGCGTTTTGGTAGTTCGTGACTGAGCGCAATAACGATTCCATTAGTTTTTCAATGTGAATATGTGTAAATTAAATATGAATTCTATAGCAGGTTGTTTCCATTGTTCAAGTTAATCTCACCGAAGTAGGGGGTATGTATGCTAACGATACTAGTCACGTAAGGCGTTTCGACTTGCATGTTGTTACATTAGGAATTTAAGATTAATAAACTACTTGATTTATGGCGGTCTTGAACTATAAAAATAATACTGTTTTGAAATCATTGATTTAATGTCGGTTAAAAGTAATTTTGATTGCTACATTAATCAATTAATCGTAACTCTCAACCAAAAAGTAATGTTGACTATTACGTTTAACTGCGACAGCCATGATTACAATTCGTTTTTAGATGGATTGCATTAGATTGGCCGTCATTCTGTTAACTGTAGCTGTTTGTTACCTGTAGTTGTTTTTCTGGTTCATCTTTGGTGGGTGACAGTTTCTGTTGACCTTCTTTGTCCACCTTGAAAGTTGTATGTAACGTCTTTTCCTGTTTGTTCCCTGTCACCGAACCATTTCCCTCAGTTTTTTGTTTCCAATTCTTTTTCTTCCTTTCCTTTTTGCTACTGCCTTCTGCATTATTTCTAGACGAATCTTTGATCCTCACTATGGTAACTGTGTTCGACTTATGGCAAAATGTTAAATAGTGCTTTTATAAAATCGTAAGACATTTAATGTTAACATTCATGCCGGGTTAAATTTCTTAAAAATCATTTAAAAACTTAATGTTATCGGAATTACTCAACTGTCTATGAACACCTTTTTTATCAATGACACTAAACTTTGTAAATGCACTTGACATAAGAACAAAAACTACAAATTTTGCATATCCACAATGGGTATCACTGCAATCCGTTACCACTGAAATCCATAGAACAATATTCGACACAAGTCTGTGTATTCGGCTCAACTAAACAAAAATAACAATATACGCGGGCGTACGCGAGACAAAGAAGGACAAGATCCACAAATAACGTGCCATGCGGCCAGCGAACGGGCCGAGAGTGCGGTGCGGCCCGCAGCCGGTCGTCGCCCGCTAAACCCGCACCCCGCACCCCGCGCCTCGCGCACGCGCCGCTTGCCGCCCGCCCAACAAACCGTCTCGTCGAATATTTCTTGTGACACATGTAAAATGCCAACGGGTACCACTATACGTGGGAGAAAAATGTCAAAATAAGTAGTCATTTTAATTTTGTATTTAATCAAATTTTAACACATGATACATATAATAACACTGAATGTACTATTCACTTTATCACCGATTAACAGAGAATTAACGGTTATAGAATGAGTTGTTATAATAAAAGATAAAATATTTTTTATCTTATCAATTGCATTCTTAACAAGAAAAAAAATATATATCAGTGCATTTTAATTAATGAATAGAATGAAGAGCCTTAACGAACAACAATGTTGCCAAGTAACTAGTCAAAAACATTTATCAGATATCATAGGTATAACTTATACTATTTATGTACTGTGAATATATAGCATCCGTCCGTCTGTAGTAATAACACATTTGCAAAAAGCAGTAAAACAGCCATAAACCGATTTATTTATATTCGTTTTATAACTTATTGCTTTACGACTGCGATTAATGCAGTCGTAGTAGGGTAGCCATATCAACTGAGCTTAATGTACAAACATTATTTATGTTGGAGGCTCTAAACGATCTATGCTCTATTTGCATCTCGTTTGTCACTTGTCTTGTTGTTAAGTTTTTATGGATATTGATAATTAATTGATATTATAAATATCCTACTAATGTTATAAACGTGAAAGTTTGTGAGGAGGTATGGATGTAGCGATGTTTGTTCCTCTTTCACGCAAAAACTACTGAACCGATCGCTATGAAACTTGGTATGTAGATAGCTGGGGACCTGGATTAACACATAGGCTACTTTTTATCCCGACATTCCCACGGCACCGGGTGTTATACGGGTGGAAGCGCGGGGCGCAGCTTGTCTTCTATATATTAATGCGTGAAGAAAATTCTTTGTAGCTCCTTTTAAGCAAATTTTGCAGCAAATGTAGTAATATATTGAAAATATTAATTTACTTCGTTAGTCTTCAAAATATTATAAAAGCAACCAGTGTAAACTCATGAAACGCCAAAATCAGGAGAAACGTTCATATAATATAACATACGGTAAACATGTATGAAAAAAAAAACAAGTATCCTCCTAGAGAATTTTAATTTTAAACAATTCAAATTTAAGTCAACAAAAGCAACGTCTAAAAGACCTCTCAATTTAGAAGTAAACTGAAACGGTAAGTAAGGAAAAGCGAGATAAATTGCGACTTGTGTAGGTACTCGATGGTAACTGTCTCCGTGGAGTAATCTATAAGTATAAAAAAAATTAAGAATTTCCCTAACAAAAGGAACAGATTATTATTGCGTGGAGTTTTGATATCACGTAAAATAATCACGTAGAATACCGAGGGGAAATTAAAATGATATGAATGAATCTTTTTGTATAAATAGTGCCAAAAAGGATGTTATTCGAATTCATACGTTTACAGAATTTATATTGTGTTTGTTATATTATACAGGGTTTTTATTTTATTAAAAAGATGATTTATATACAAAATTAATCTATACTTGGGTATAGATTAATTTTCTCAAAAAAAAAATACACTACACAAAAGCACCTGAAGAATACTTTTTTTAATGTTTAAAATTAGCGTAATTTAACGTTTCCTGATCTCTTTTCAGAAATCATCTATGACCCGCAGACATCTTTAAAGTTGAAACTGCCGCTTTACAGCTGTACCATAAGAATGGCAAGTCCAAAATTCGAATAAGATCGAGATTCGAATAATAAGAAATATTAAAATAAAGTAGACATACAATTCCTTGTACCAAAACTGTAAAGTAAAATGGTTATTTGATAAGTACCTACCGATAAGTTCTGTTAACATGCTTTAATAGTTTTTTTTTATTTAGCATCATATTACAAAACAACAAGCGATCACACATAACAAGTTGGATTACATTCAATCACATGATAAATTGAAGTGAACCGATTGTTACGTGCCAGAGGGCAAAAGTTTATATTTTGTAAAATTGAAACGTCCCGAACGGCAGTGAGCCGGAAATTCGCTCGCGAGCGACAGCCGTGTTGTTTATTTTTTCCTCTCGTTTTTCCACTTTCGGTAGCAATAAAAACGAGTAATTTTTTTTAAAGCCTAACGAAATATACGTTTCAGTGATGGAATTAAAACAAGTAAATTCTTTTTTAACAATTTTCACATTGGGATTTTAGCTTCTATGAAACACAATGTTATGTTCTATTACATATATTATATTATAACACACTGTTCGACATAAATTGTTTTATTGTATAATATTTAACATTTTAGAGATTAATTCGGTGCCCTGAAGAGTTCATTATTTCTCTCTTCTACAGCCTGAGAGTACAAAAATATTATATAAATATCATGAAATGTCAATAAAAATGTATAATAACATTTAAACATACATGTATTTCCTCTTTATTTTGGTATATGTAGGAGAACAAATGTGATAATCTCATTCTGAAACTTAAGATTCGAAAATATAAATAAAGGACTTTTTTTATCAGTTAAGACTTAACGATTTTTTTACTATTTAAAATATCATCGACCATGTAAATAAAAAGATGAAATGTAAAGACAAACAGTTTACTGTCGATTTTCAGTGTCATTTGAAGATTATAATATGAAATGTAGGGATTTTTCGACCTTAATACAACAGCTATTTTCTTTGATTAATAACATATCCTATCCCTTATATTGTAAAGATAGTGACTGTTTTGGACCTAAATTTGTAAATAAATGCCTTTAAAACCATTGGAACGTATATTTAAAGTAACAACGAACTACATACTAGTGGCTTTACATAAATGTAAGGGCTCATATTAGACACAACATATTCAGTGATATCAGGCGCGATTAGCTTTCGTTCAGTACGATACAACGTTGATTACGCAGATTGAAATCACTTCTCCCCTTGCGTTTTGTTAATAGTGCAATAAAAACGGAGCTTATCGATTTAGCCGCCCGTTAAGAAGGCATTAAATTTATTATCTAAACAATGTTGCATCAGTACACGTAAATGACAGTTCTCAGCGGTAGAATTATATAACGACAAGATTTGTTAACCGCCCACTAGCGGAGTGACAAAAGTAATTAACACTCACGATACGCTGGAGTACTTGGTTTACGACGCCTGAACCTCAGGGACCTCTATTTGAGCCCGGTATTTAACGAGGGAATGAAACGAGCCCTCGATTAAGATCGAACAAGGATTTTCGACCCCCATTTCTACAATATTAGCTTGTTATAGGCTGAAATTCCTTGAAAGAATTACTGTATAAAAGAACAAACAACCTAAATAAAACAAAATGGGCATATTGATATTTTTACTCGGCGAATAAAACCCCAGCGACGACAAACAAGGGTGAGATATACGAACAGGAGGTATTGATATTGAGTCAGACAACGACCCAGGATTTATATCGAGCCTCATTCAATTTGCGGTAAACGTATTGTTCGATTGGGTATTTGTATCGCAAACCTCAAAAAACGTTGTATGCTAAAAAATCACGAGTTATGTAAAAATAATTGAAATTAACTCCGTTGTGTTTATAAATTTAGGTAGAGCCTTAGTCATTGAGTAGTCGCTGTCGAGACGCTTAAATGTCGTAAAAGAGAAAGCGCTGTGCAAAAATTTGAAAGTGTTTCTAAAGAACACACGAGGATACACAACAGACCGAGTGCGAAGGAACGCACAAGACATACAAAGTGTCTACTAGCTGCTCAGTCTGAATAGTGATGAGAATGAACGTCATGCGACTGTCACTAAGTAATGTATTTTAAGGCAAAACAACTTGAATAGAAATATTAGTATTCTGAGTAAAAACAAATCGCAGTCAGTAAAAATAAGAACCGAGTCTTTGTAATATTGATTTTTCAAACAAACATAAAAACAGGATTTTTGTATTAAGTACTTACACTTCAAATGTACGGTAGACAAAAACAGTGAATTTAAAAAATCACTAAAGTTTTGTCGATAACTATGTAAAAAGTGAACTTAAGTGACTAAAACATGATAACCATATTATGTGCCTTAGTTGTAAGACGTTATAAAATTTTCACGAAACATAACGAACTAGTTACTTGAAAGGCGTCACTAGTTTTTGAGAACGGTGATTTTCGTAAATAGTTTTAGTGAGCGGCTACTTAGTACTGCCTACGTTACCTGTCTCAAGTCTTAGCTAAGGTTTTGAGGCTATACAGTTACATCAGTAAACCTCAATCAAATCAAATTACTGATATTGGACTGACCTCATTAAATCTATGGTCTATTTATTTGTGATTGATGATTATAAAAAATTAATGCAAAAGGTTTTTATTTTCTTTATTTTCACAGCATACGTTTTAGCAGAAAATACTAAACATTTTATTTCTTTTTATTTCCATATTCAACTTTATGTAAAAACCTCTTTCTTTCTTAATGCGGTAGAATTATAGATAAGTGTGAAAGAAACAGCATGTACGCGCGATGCTCATTCCTTTCCTTTGCTCTCATTATAACGTGCCTAAGTTAACTTGAAACTTGGCTCGTATGAAGCGTTAACCAAACGAGGTCTCAACCTGTAATAGGTTCTAGTAGATAGTGCGTTGTAGCGAAAATAACGTATTCACAAAAATCACGAGTATGTTTTTGACTTGAAACTAGTTAATTATTCGGTTACATACGTAGCCAGTTACTGTAACTAGTGAAGTGAAATAACGCCCACAGTTAATGTGCCTACATAAACAAACAAAAATTCCAATGAAATATTTGCATTCATTAAGTCATTTTATATTCTCTGCAAAATGCATGCCTCCAACAGCAATGACAGGGAATATATACGTGGAATTTATACGTAGAATACCAGATAAATATCCCGAAATTAGTCTATAACAGTAGGGCAATTATAACGGCAAGAAAATTTGTACAAAAATTAGCGATGTAATAAAGCGTTTTTTTTAGCCTATAGATACAATGTTGATAAAAAACCTTGCGGAGAAGAAAATATAGTAAAACATGCCGAGCGAGATTTTGACTAGGCGTTGCAAGTACTCCACCGCTTTTCAAATCTTTTAAATAAACCTTATCGATACTTTTCTGCGAATTTCAATTTTTGCAACGATTAAAATTTTAGTCATTTTAAAAAAGTTTCATATGTATATAAATCTACATTTTCATGTACTTATTACTAATTACTTATAAAAATAATAAATAGCTTTTAAGGAAACATTCGAATTTAGTAGAATTTGTTATGAAACAATTATTACACCCTACTATGCCTATCTTTTTAACTAACATAATTGAAGAACAAAAACCAAATATCAAATGCTTAATAAATACAACTACTCGTACACCCATTTTTTTAAGTACCGTGGCTACGGCTATGGATATTGACAATTCCAGAGGTTCTATCATGATTTTAAAGAAAGTGCATAAAGGAAAATGTAATAACTTTATGGCTCGGTGAAAAAGAAAATGGTGTAAGTCTGAGTGCGAGTAAATAATACGGTAAAGACGATAAAAGTAGATTTGGAATGCAGCTGTGTAGGTAGAGGCGAGCGGGGGGACAGGGAGCTCTGACAATCTCGTTATAGATGTGAATAAATAATGAGTAAGCATTAAGCTCGCCTTTCCCGTGCAGGGGCGAGAGCCGAGTTGCCTTTGTTGTCGGCGCTGTTTACTGCGTCAGGGATTGCGCCCGCCGCAAGCCCAATTTATTCCGCTAATCGAGCCTTACCTCGCTCGGCTTAAATTAATTAACAAAGACTTAACCCAACCATATTAAATCTACATATGGTCATTTATTTATATTTATTATTCTGTCGTTTTTTTTTTCATATTATGGATAATTATTTTTATGTTTTTGCCCATACTGAGAATCAAACACACCGTAAACACTAAATCAGTTTTTAGGAGAAAAACCATTTTAAATCATTAGAAAGAGCAAGTAAAAAAGTAAGTGCGTGGCCAAAAAACACATAGCATTAAGATGTCTGGCACATATGTAATTACCCCTATGCACAAGTAACCAATTAGCGGTAATACTTTGTTATGTAGGTTGATTGCATTATTTCAAGGAATTCCTTTTGTTTATTTATCACAAGTCCGACCCGAGGTATCTGCATTTGCGCGTTCTTATAACTTCAAAGAGAAGCGGTGATACGTGCGCGCCGACGACCAGGTGGACATGTCCAACATTCCATTCAGTTAGCATACTGCCAATAAAGTTTAGAGTAGCTTGTCATTCTCAATTTAAAAGGGTAAGCACTATATGTAGGTGACTTATTAAAAAATCAATGTAGCTTTAATAAGAAGGGGGGAGGAAGGATTACATCGTTACTACAAGAGAACTACGACATATTCCCATGAAAATCGTCAGAATGTTGGTTATTAACTTGGAGATATTTCGCAACAAAGCGTTGTTGCATAAGAGGATTCGGTCAAAGAGAAAGAGAATTCGATGCGGACTTTGTGCGCTAAATTGAATTGACTGTCATACATAACGCATTCCGCAAGCTCAAAGGGAATGTAATTGCAATCTGACGGCTCCATTAAAAATGTGTCCGTGCAAATCTGAGTAAAGCACAGCACACGAGTCATGAGACATGGCTTCACGAAGTTAGTAACCAGTGTTCAGAGTTCGTGTTGCAAATAGTGAGACTATCCACTTGTCGCTTTGTGCGAATTGGTCGTTTGCCAGCCGCTTTGTTTTATCGCTCTCGCGAACTATTTGGCATCTAAACAATGTCTCTATTAAATGATACAGAAAAATCACATCACATTTTTCAATGTGTCATTGCTGACGGTTTTATTATTGATTTTTTAATTATGCTCTTTAATTCTGTGGTAGAATAAATATGAATAATTGGATAATTTGTAAATTCCTCTCACTTGTTGTGTGGCAAACATTTGTGATATTCGATTTATTTATTCGACCAGTAGTCAATCACGAGCGACTCTATTATTTCCCTAATAAAATAGTAACATCGTAAAAAAGAGCAACAAACCCAAAGAGATAAAGAGAGAACATAATAAAAACAGTGCAATTTTAGGAGTATTTTGTCGAGGTTATATCCATAAAGCGAGTGGAGTGAGGGTGGGCGTCCCCTCCTCTAACCCACCGTGGGTTGTAATGAATAAACTCAACCGGGAGGTTCTATCATTTTATTTAATTCCGCGATGGGAGCGATCATACCTTAAACACTTAACAAACTGATTTGTCAGAGCTGTTGTGCTTTTTATTATCAAATCTTTTAACATTTGTATATTAAAACATATTTGATATAAACTGTTTATGTACCACCAGGGTATGCTTTTTTCGCTATTCAAATATAGGGTGGCTTAAAATCAATCGATATTTATTATCGAAATGAGAGACCTAAACATATTTTAAAAGTAAAAACGTTTGATTTACTTATAATTCCGTACTGAATTGAAGTTAAAATTAAATCAATTTAAAATTTAGACTACAAAATAAGACCTAAAAAACTATTGCCGAGCCAAAAGATTTTTATAGAAAGATATTTAATAGGGGAGGAAATGGAGTGGCGAATATTCAGCCATAAAGTAAACCTACGCTCGGAAAATATTTCTACGAAACATGAGAGCTGTAAAGCTCTGTAGAACAAAGGTATTAAAGCGAATTTTCAAGCTCGCTCGGCAAGAATACTGGGAAAAGCGACTCTACGGTGCCGCTAACTCATTTTGTTTGCTCTTCGTATAAAAATGTAGTTTGTTTCTGAGCGTTTGTAAACTGCGCGCGGACAATTGTGGGTGGCTGGTGTTATTAAGTTTTTTGCAACCATATTTTATTTTTACTTAAATTATCAAACGAGTCACATAAATTTATTTTATTACGAATTTTATTATTATGAAACAACTATAGGTTTATGCTTGCAACAACATGTAATACTCATTCGGATTTTATATTGTTATCATTCTTTTTCTGAGTGGTGTCATTTGCACTCCTGTGACTATTATTTCTACGAACACCATGACACCAGTATGACATTTAGTTTTAACTCCCTGTACGGAATCGGTTTGATAAAGACTGGTTATAAAATCACAACATTTTAGGTTGAAAATGTATGAACTATGATTTATAGTAACAAAGAGATCAACAATGACGAAGACAATATTGTCATGAATCTGTATGACTATACAACGATACATGAAATCAATACAACGAGTAAATAAATATAAAAAGCAGAAACGTTATTTGGATGTCGGCGGATTACTAGTTTCAAAATAAATTTACATAGTAACGTGAGTTGAAAATAGAGAGGGGAAACCAAGCGAAACGGCGAACAGCAATGAGGCGATGCATAAAGTCGCTTCGAGACGAAGTATAAAACAACAAAGTGGTCGACGCATCTCGTTCGCCGGCATAAAGAGGGAAATAATTCGACACGACGAACACTAAAGCGTCGCTGAATGGTACTTGAGGGTTCATATATATAATAATGATCTGTCTTACACGTACACTTTATGATATGTTATAAAACAGAACTATACACATTTATATTACCTATTAATAAAACATTCATATTATTTAAGAAAAATGGCATCAATGAAGAGAAATTAAGTGGTGGATTAATGGTTTTGACGACAAATTACTATAAACGGTGATCGTGATCGGAGGCGTGGGAGTCGAATGAGATGGGGACGATAATGGCGTGTCGGCGTCGATAAGGAAAGTTATTTATGATCTAAAGTTGAGTAAAATTTTTATAATGGTTATAGAATTTGTTATTATGTATTTTGAGCCAATAATAACAATTCATAGGTTTTGTGTTACTGTGTAAGTTACTCTATCGCTTTCAATAGCACGTCCAACAAAATCTTATCTTTTCAGTATAATAAATCAGTTATGTGGTCTATTTATAATGCATGTAAACCTATTGGCAGAATAGTCGAAAATTATATAATAATTTAATTGTAGTTAAAACTTAAGTTTCTGGCATAAACATTTCACTGATGATCACCAGTAAATTATCATAATATCTGTGTAAGGCTGTGTGTATCATAATTACATTTATTGAAAAGGTTAATTCCACGTTTTCATTATCCTCTCGGTTACCAAGTTATCGATAATTTAATTAATGTGCCTACAAAGTTTGTAACGAGTATTTACGAAATTTAATTAATCATTTCAACCGGTTGAGTCGTTAATGGTATTTATTTAATATCAATACATGAAATGCATTCCTTGTCACACCAAGTGTAATTAAGTCCGTACGTTGAGTAAGCTCGGGTGACAAATACGCTCAAATGAGTTCATCTTGCACGTATCACAATCTTAAGCGATGCGGGGAAGCGATGCCGTATATTTAAACACCTGTCAACTCCCTTGATTCTCAATGGGTCGTTACTCGTGTAACTTAGATTACTTTATAATAATTCTCTGAAATTTCACTCTAGACGGATGTTTAAGTTGACTGTTCTGTAGCAAGTTAGCGAATTATTAATTATCGGTGGCTGTGGAATCTACTGCTTTATCTCATTGTCGAGTAACATGTTTATTTTCCTTACATCACGCTTTAAAGTCTTTCGCAAAGACCAAATATATTCCCTATAATTTCAGCGCTAGACTCAATTTAAGCATAGCTAAGAATTCTGAAACACATATTTTTTTTAATGAATAATTTGTAATGATGCGTACAAATAATTACCCTGATATTGCAACCAAATGTTCGACAGCCCCACAATATAATCTATTTGTCTCCAGAACGGTGACATCAATGATTAAGTTTATCGGGGAACATTTCAAGTCACTTATATTCTGCGAAGTTTTACCAATATTCAGATGGCAGTTTTAACGACAGAACAATAGAGGTTTCATAAAAAGAAACTTCAGAGTATGTTGTAACTCGTTCACAATAAACACGGTACAAATTAACGGAACAAATGTACAAAACAAATCGGTACCAAGAGAATCGTATACTTAATTTAAGTAAAACTGCATGTGTAGCTAGGTGTATACGTGTAACACACTGAGAAACTTTGCGGTCGGCTAATTACGGCCGGTCCCGGGTCGAACACGGAAAGACGACGTGCAAATAGCCGAGCGGCTTATCTGCGTAAAGTGTCGAGAGCGCCGCAGGGTCATGTCCCTGTTAATATACTGCAGCTTCAGGTACTCAAATTCAGCTTTTAATTATAGCAACTTGTGATTCTATCAACCCTTTTACGTGGAGATAAGAGAACACACCCGCGCATTTTTATGTCAGCAAAGTTTTCATTCATTATGCACTAGCACGGCCGCCTGTTATTAAAAACATTGAATAAGTATATAAGTATGAGCTTTCAAGGCAGGCGGTTTTAGATCATAATACCATTGCAATATCATAAACAACAACAATAGTAGCAAGCTTATATTGCAACCTCAGTGGATAAATGCGCTCTGTATTCAAAGCACGTTGACATGCGTTTATCAGAGCCGGAGCTCAGACCGCAGTCGGGTGCAGTGACAAACGGAATCGTAGAGTATATCCCGACCCGAGCGAGCTGCTGATCCGTCGAGAGATATCTCGACCTCGGCGTCGAGTGCTAACACTCGCTTGCCTACGGATGATTACGGCCCTTGACGACGCTTTTGTCAGACACACATTTCGAAAGTAAAAAAAAGTAGCTTTTCACTTTAACAAGTAATAAATATTAGGTAATAAACATAATCTACTTAGTAATCATTTATTAAAGCGTTCTGAATACAAAACCTCTTTAAAATGAGTTTTATTTATTAGAGGTGTGAAATGGGATTTAATCGAGAAATAATTTGTTACGTACGATATCTCTTTGATTACCCGACGTTTCGACTGCATTGCACCGATCGTGGTCACGGGTGGACTAACTGTGCAATTCTGTCGTGTGATCGCGATTAAATCCCGTTTTACACCTCTAATATGTTTACAAGTCGCGAATGTTTAACAACAATTAGTGTTACTCGTTAACAGGAACCAACAAGATAGAAAAGGTCCCGTTGGTGTTTAACATAGCTTGAAATGTAAGAGCTGTAAGAATTTGTGTTTAAGGTTCACTCTACATCGTAGCGAGATAGTTCTTATCTAAGTCGAGCCAGTTAGACTAGAGCACGACGAAGTAATAGAAATCTCCGTATAAGTTTGCGAGCGGGTGAACCCGAGGGCGACTGAAGGGTGGCGTAGCGGGGCTCTTGTTATTACACCCTCTCACCTAGGCAAGGAGTTTCTGTTCTGAGTTGCATAGTAGCGCAAGATTAAGACGTTCCTCGCCTTACTGTCAACTAGTAACACATTACGTTACACATTAAATTACGTTAAGTGTGCATGACACTTCCTGTAGACGTCAAAATAAAAGATCATTGGAATATATTTTACGAAGTTGTGTCGTCAGAGTTTAACAACGACTGGTAGTAGCAATATAATAAAAGCTGTACTGTTAACTAAGAATAAATATATTTAAAAAAAAGTGTTGACAGAAAGTGTATAATAGAAACAAGATAAATCACCCGCCGAGAAAATAAGATGTCAAAAGTGAACTGAAACCAAAATCGTTTACTTCACATTGTTACATTTCACCACTTCGGTTATAAATAAAAGTGCCGAAGAAAAGTCAGATAAGACGACAGAGAAATAAGTTTAACCGAACGGGAGAAAGCATTATCATTGGCTCCAAGCGAGGAACAAAAGAAAATGGTGGAGAGCGAGCGTACGAGAGTACTTTATAGGCGCGTAAATATGTTTTATATCCCTCTACTGTCTGTTATACACTGGCGCGCCGCCGAACTCCCCTTAGTGCCACCCACCCTCACCCCGAGGGTTGCCGCGCACTCGGAAATGCCGAGCTTTAATAAAACATATATTTTTCCGAGCGAGGAAAATACTGGGGAAACTCGCAATTTGTTCTTTCACTTTATGCTCGTTTACAAGACAAAAGTAGAACATTCTAGTAACATTATGTTAATCACGTTGTTATGTACTTTAATATAATTACAGTAGTCATAATAATACAATAGCATCAGGTCAGGACTGCTCGTTTACGGATGAAATTATAGTAGATGTGAGTAAGTCACAACGCGTGTCGGGAGGGAGAGTTCTTTGCTTAGTTGATCGGTAGAACTGTGACATTGAGTACTTAATGGTGTCGTTGTGACCCTTATCTCGCGTGCCACACGGCCGTCACCGTAGGTACGGACGATTAATTGCGGTACATGTAGGTAAACCACGCTAGACCCACTACAAAGAAGTAAAGGTCCATTAGCTAAGGTAACAATGGGAACCAGAGCCTTGAATAATTAAATGAGTTCAAAGCTATACACAGAAATAAACAATATTAGCATAATTTAAATCAAATAAATCTAAATCGTTATTGTTGATTAAATATTTCTAAAGTCGCAATTGAAATGAAAGTAAAAAGAATTTAAGTAATAAGCTAACGTAGAAAGAAGATAAAAGAGAAGTAGCGATTAAGATAATGTTGAAAACAATTTTATGTTCCGATTCCGTGGAGTAGATTAAATTATTTTCTTGTTGTTTCTAAAACGAGTTCCAAAGGAGTCGTAAGCGGCCGCCCAAGGAGAACACTAAAGAAAACTGGTGTGTTGGAATGAGACCGTTTTGCTGTTGCCACAAAACGAGCTACAGTCTGTACTATAAAATATTACAACAAGAAGAAACAGAAGCATTTATAATTAAGCGAGGCAAGATTACCTAAGGGAAATTCTATAAGTTGATAATGAAATGTAAAAATACTAAACGTTTTCATTGTATCTTAATTGTTTGATGTGTTTTAACGGATTACTATCAAGTCTTATCATCCCATTTAGTGTAATAAAGGAGGAAAAAGCGTGCGTAGACTACGGTAACCGCTTACCATCAGGCGGGTCGTATGCTTGTTTGCCACCGACGTGGTAAAAAAAGCTAAGTTTAATGTTATGCTTTTGTTAGGAGATAGTCGTATCGAGGACGTCGGTAGTATGGAGTGGTATGGAGAGGAATGGTATCAAAATCTTCGCTCAAAAATAAGGGTTAGTTAAGGGAACAATGTTTAATATTTAAAATTAAACACTATTTTGAATTAAAAGCAGAAATTATTGCAGATTGATTGTAGTGGAATTTTGAGTTATACTTTTGTATAAATAGTTCACAGTCCAACACTACTAGAATATTTCAAAGCTACTTGCAGATTCGTGCATGCATTAAACAGGATTAAAAAATAACGTGATATTTGGAATAGTTGTGCAGAGTATATGTCATCAACGTCGAAAGTGGTATGTACGTTACAATAGCTATTAACGGCTATGTTACGAGTGCGCAGACCGACGGATTGTGGTTATGCAGGGGCGGGCCGGTCCACCGCCAGCATTGCCAGTTACCGACTTCTGTTACAACTAAGCTAATAATAACAGAGTTTACCGAGCTCGGGGAAGTTGCCCAAATTTATGCTCGTATTTCATAATCTCTACCTGTTTTCAATATACTTCAAAAGGTAGTCGAATTAGAATAACTACATAGTAATACATATTTCACTCTGGTGGATTTTTTATCGATAAGTATTTATTTATTTGAACTTTTGTTAGTTACAATTAAGTTCCGTAAGTTTGATAACAACGATCTTGATATTTGGTACGTCGACAATTTTGCCTTCGCGCTTGTAAACGTTTGAAACAACATAATAGCTGGCAGAGCTCATGAAAATAAAGTGAAATCTATTTTTTTTTTATGTTATACAGAATAATTGAGGGGTATAGTTTCAAAAACCGCAAAGCTCATTTTTTACATGTTACAACCTTCTTATTGTCCAGGCATCACTATTTATCACTTGTAATACATTATAACTTTAAAAATAAGTGTAGTATAAGCAATAAGCAATCATTTTGTAACAATACATACAAGTATAATTATTACAAAAATACTACAGTAAATAGATAAAAATTTTCAATTTCCCGATATTGTGCGTTAAAGGACTTTGCGGTTTTTGAAACTATACCCCTCAATTATTTATTAAGCGTGTTAATTACTAGTAGCGATCGTCTGGCGGTCATATTTGGACTTTAAATATTTTGTTTTTTAATCAGTATAATTTGAATTGTGACTGTATAGATTTTCCAAACCATGACAGGTCAACGTACATCCTGGACGCCTGTAGCTTTTTGTAGCCGTTTTTTAAATTTATAACAAAATAGCCTGTTCCCCTCAGTTTCGCCTGCGTTTATGGTCAGTGCTCCGTTCCTAAGGGTAATAGCGTGATGTTAAACCTATAAACCTTCTTCAATTAATACTCTATCGAATACAAAAAAATATTTTTTCAAATCTGACTGATAGTCCCAGAGATTATCACTACATATTATAAAACAAAGTCTTCCGCCGCGTCTGTCTCTTCGCAATAAACTGAAAAACTACTGAACGGATTGTCATGCGGTTTTCACCAATAGACAGAGTGATCCACGAGGAAGGTTTAGGTGTATAATTTGTTAACGTTTCGTGTAAATTGGTTGAAATATGATGATGATTGTTGAAGATGTCTCTACTACCCGTGCGAAGCCGGGGCGGGTTGCTAGTTTATTATATTAGTATCTATAGATATATAATATTGATTAAAATTTTAGCTTTCTGCTTCTTCTACGTATAAACTTCAAGTATTCCAAATTTCCCATTCCTCAGTCTGCAAAATTTCCTTAAAAGGGGTACAAAGAATTTTCTTCACGCATTAATATATAAAAGACTAGCTGTTAAAACTGCTGCTGCGCGTAAGACCCGGTGCCGTGGGAATATCGGGATAAAAAGTAGTCTGTTTTAATCCAGGTCTAGGAAATTCAACTAAGTATAGACTAAAGGGACTAAAAAACGCTGCGCGCACTGAAGTGGCAGAAAGCCGCTGGATTGAGGCGGCGGAAGACCACCCCAGATTTTATCTTGTTGCAGGTTCCAAGGCAGTTTGACCCTGGGAATCGTTGGAGGTACCAAGGCAGTTTAACGGAGTATCATACACGGTGTTTTTGTAAGTCATTGTTGTTGATCCTGATGTACAGGACTCGAAACAATGGAAATGTGGATGGGATTAGTCTCAACTTTGAGACCTATATTCAGCAGTACTTTATGAAGCTAGGATGATGATGATGATAGACTAAAAAAAATATCCGAGGTCAGCCTGGTCACGATATACATACATATATATATATCAAATATCAAAAAGTTCTCTCCATGTCCATCTCCTCCTCCAAAACGTAAGTTTTTAATTAATTAAACCTACAGTAAAGATTTCAATGTTAATATAATATGAACTTCATTTAATTTTAAACATATTGCTGATATATGTATATTATACATTATAGGGTAGACCCTTATAATGTATAATAACTTAATAGCAAGTAAACGATTCTATGATTTATTGTTGTTGTATATATTGCAGTAAAATTATATACATAACATAGTTCTACAGTAAGTTGACATTTGAAATGATGTTTTGGAAACGTCTACGTAATTAGCCAAACGCGACTGGATTTGCATATCAAAGTGGAGGCATAATTGAACTCAGAGTGCAAATAGCCCAAGTGAAATCGGATCGAGTTAGTGGCGCTCTCGAAGCTAAGTGTAGCAAGCAATGGCAGCCCGCGTACTACACAATCCTCTCTCACCTATACAGCGCTTCGAGCCCCGAGCGATGTGCTCAACTCCGCTGTCAACTTCACGGAATAATTTAATTAATCGACTACGGCGTAACACAGAGTTGAAACTGATTTCCTTCTCAGATACCCATTTACTGCCATTATTATATACTTCAAATTTATATTCGATTACGTCGTATTCATATACATTCGTACGTCGTTACATCGCGGGAAATTGAGTTTAAAGTATAATTGACATTTTACGAATAACGTGAAACCTGTTTTTATTTTATTTATTTACAGCGTTATCTTGAATACAAACAAGTTTGACACTAATGAAACCACTTGTGGTAGTCAATTAGCAACGAAATATTTTATGCCATTAAGAGACACTAATTATATTTTTATATAAATTGAATCTAGGCTTCACAATTTTAAAAGATTTTAAATTAAGTTCTGTTTTTATAGTTAACTAGCTGCGCCCCGCGGTTTCACCTGCGTAAGTCCCGATACCGTGGGTATATCGGGATGAAAAGCCTATGTGTTAATTCAGGACTCCAGCTATCTACATACCAAGTTTTATCGCGATCGGTTCAGTAGTTTTGCGTAAAAGAGTAACAAACATCCATACATCCTCACAAACTTTCACGTTTATAATATTAGTAGGACATATCTATGTCATAAATTACAGCGATTTTGGATTCGATTAGCGCTTTTTGTTGATGTATTAATTCTAAGAGATAGTTCAAAATTTTTAATAAGTCAAATAGATCGTTCAATCAGTTAATAGACAATTATATTTTGTATATTATAGTGATGTAACGAATGTCGATTTTTCACATTCGCGAATGCGAATATTTATTTCTAGTATTCGCGAATGCGAATGCGAATATTGACTTTTAAACTAAAGAGCGATCAAAATATACGAATGACTTGCCGTTTCGCATCACCTTTTATTGATCCGGGGTACAAATTGAATTTTTTTTGTTAAAGATGTAATGAAGAATTTTTTTATTAAATTAAGAACACTTCTGTGATGGATGGTTACAGAGAGAATGACCTGAGAATATTTGGTTACTCCACCAACCACCGACAAGTGTACTACTGAAAGAGTTTTTAGTAACGCTAGACTGCTTTACACACCTCAGTTTGTTTTTGCATTTATATTTTTCATTATCTTTAATTGGTGGAAAGAATGTGTATAATTATCGGGCTCAATGTCTGTTGTGAGTTTAGGATCGTCGACGATTCCCACAGCACGTCTTTGAAACAAGTCCAAAGATCCGAGGTGGTATCCAGGTTCTCCCGCTCAGAGATGACAGCTGTTCTCCATATGGAGACAAAATTGTGATTTATAATAGAAGTCTTTGGCCCGGGATGAAGTACCTCTTCGGTCTATTAAGCACACTGAGCTTCTTGGATGCCAGCTTGGCCTTGCATTCTAGGTGACATCGAAATTTAGGATCGTTCCTAAATACTCTCTAAGATGAAATGGACATGGATGTCTTGGAACTGTGGGGCCACAGTGAATGATTTTTCTTGGCAGTTAACGAGCAGCCTTTTGTTTTGGTGAGGTTAAATAATCAAATTCACCTGAGAATGAGAGATAATAAGCTGAAAACTCGTTTAAACTGGTATTTTGGCATTCTAAATGTTGTCTCAAAAGTTTTATAAAATTTCATGTTCGTATCTTCAGATGTTCAAGGTCAATGGTCATAAAAATGTGTTTTTTGCAAATATTTTGTTTTCTATGGCTCAAAAGATGTTGAAATCTGTTATAAAACTGTAAAGCATAAAATTCTCTACAAATTTTGTATGAAATTTTTTCATGCATTATCATTTTTGCAATAGAGCTCGGCAAGCAATAATGCAAGGCCAACAAATTTGCATATCTCGAAAAAGGCTCTAACGATTTAGATAAAATTTTATATCTTTCTTGGAAAAACCCCTGACCTTGAATATCTGAAGACGTGAACACGAGTTTTATGAGACTTTTGAGACAACATTTAGAATGCCAAAATAACAGTTTATACGAGTTTTCAGCTTATTATCTCTCATTCGGAGTTTGACCCTTTTTTCTAACTTAATTGACTGGATTATTTTTTATTTCTTTATTTAAAATGATTTTTTTTAAAAGGTACAGTAAGTACAAACCAACTAATATATTATAATAATACACTCAGAGGCACATTTAACCGTCTCCATTTAACTTTTAAAACCGCTGCCGATGGTTTACGATAACGTATGTTAAGATTACTAGGTGTTTTTGTTTAACTAGGTAGTTCTGCAATAAAAAAAATTATTATATTTTTTATCATGGTTTCCTTTTCATCAATAAAAGGCCACTCGGGACAGCCTGAGAAACAAGGACAGTGGCACTAGCAAACGCTGCCAGCGTCTGATTGGACGGATGCTTTGATATCAGTGAACCACCATACAAGATGCTATCCGACATTACAGAAAGACCAGTTCCTGTACAAGAAGGCCTGGACAAGATCGTAGTAGGTGTATATCAGAAAGTAATGACCGTTACATCGTCTCAAAGGTTCTTTGAAATTAGTTAATGTCAGCTTCTGAGGCTCGTCGCTGCTTGTACCTCAAGTACGAGATGTGAGTGTAGGTATAGAAACAATAACCAAATGTTAGCACAGAAGGATTTGAGAGCATGTCGACCAGCTAAAGTTCTACAGCTTACCACAGCTTACAAAAGAGCGAGACTTCAGTTTTCCTGAGAACACTTAAATTGAACAACGGATGAATTTAAGGCAGCTCTCTTCTCAGACGAATTAAGAATTGCTTTACGTGGTCCTGTTTGACATCAGCGCGTATTTAGATGCCGTGGTGAAAGGTTTGCTGGATGTGCTGTGGTCGGAACAGCGGACTACGTTAGGAGTTCAATAATGGTGTGCGGTGGCATTTCTTATGACGCTTGTATGGAGTTAGACATCTTTGACAGAGGCAGTGTTAATGCTCACAGGTACCTGGAAGAAGTCTTAGAATATCATGTGGTTCAATTTGCACCATTTATTGGCGATGACGACAAGACACCGCGAGATCTATCACTAAATACCTCGACGAGGTCAATATTCAGTAATTACGGTGGCCAGCTCATAGTCCTGACCTTTCCAATCGAACACGTCTGGGACAACCTCAAAAAACCGTATTCGAAACCGTAGACCAGCTCTTACGACCATCAGAGAGCTGAAAGTTGCAACTGTTGAGTAGGAAACTAATTTCACATTTTATGCATATTTTTAATATGTATTTTTATTTTAAATAAACCATTTTATATTTGACTCCTGTTCGTTAACTTAATTTAGTATTTTATCAAAAACAATTAAATTATAGAGGAGTTTTGAAGGATTCAACATGTAATAGGTGGCCGGTTAATTGTGGCTCTCAGTGTATATGTAATTAGGCTTATTAGATATTATTAATTTGAAGTCGTTTCTCAAGTCCTTTTCTATAAAGATATTATGATATTATAAATATAAATTTGTTTTTTAGTTTCGTTAATATTTTAATTAAAGTAACAAAAACAAAAGAGAAAGTGTTTTCCATTTAGTAAATCTACTCAAGACCGTTCCATTATTATTTATTCTAATATAAATAAAAACATATAAACGTTAGCAGATGAATTACCACAAATAATTTCTTTTTCGTTTGTCTAACACATTCGCCAAACATTCGCATCTTTTTTTTTGCAAATGCGAATGTCAAAAATCATGCGAATATTCGCGAATGCGAATGCAAATATTCGTTACATCACTAGTATATTAATATATAGTATTAAATCAAATGGTAGTACAGAATTATATTTTAGATTATATTTTACTTCGTTTTAAGCAACAAAGTGTTTTACGAACAGTGATTTGACGAGTCCTGCAAGTGAGTAGACTTTAATGATTAGTGTGTTTGGTATTTGACCTTTCAAGCTTGTGACGAGTCGCTGTGTTACCTTTATATATGAACAGACAAACCTTGAAGTTTATTATCATTTCAATATTAACCTGAATTTGATGAGCCAAGTAAGAAATCTTTTTTAAAATATCAGAACAATCTCATGGCAAAACTTATAATACCTACATAAAAACGTATTATTATTTTTACAAGTAGCTTATTTAAAATCTGAAACCCCATTTAACATCACAGGATAGATTGCCTAATAAAACACTTATACTTAGTTCTCAGCGGAGAAAATTGTGAGAAATTGAGGGTGGGGTGGCGGAGTTTAGGACAGAGTAGGCAGCGAAGAGGCCAGATAATTAGATTAAGGGGAACGTGGACGAACCGGGGTTGCGGCCGCTTCTTAAAGCTTTCGTATTTGTACGACTAGAGTTACAAATTATTTTCGACCATTCTTTAGTTCAAAACAACGAGTCTGGGTGTGGAATGTATTAGGTAATCGGTGATTCTGTTTTGATGACGTCTACGTTTGTGCTGTTGAATTTTGCTAATATTACTCGAAAAGTACGAAAAAAAAAATCGCGCGTGAAGGGTTCCGCACCATCGTACAAGATTTAAATAATTAATCTCGAGAAAAACACGTTTCTAGTAGGGGCTCCCTACAGACGGACAGCGGAGACTTAGTAATAGGGTCCCGTTGGTTACTCTGCAGGTCCGGAATCCTAAAAAAGAACTGTACATATACAAACCGAATAAATATTTACTAGGTTCTTGAAAATAAGTAGTTTCTGATTATATGTAAAAAACTAACTTTTACGCGAGCGATGCAGCGGGCAATAGCTAGTAATAAATATAAGTGCATTAGATGGCAGCAGTTAATGACGCCAAAGGTTATGTAATGTATTTAATTACGGCCACTTGCAGACTGCGCCGATCTCGTAATTACTGAATAGAGCGACGGCGCGTAATCAGCGCCCTTTGCCATGTCGACACGCGCTGAGAGCGCTCTACGCTCGAACTCTGGGTGCTTTTGACTCGCATTTCACAACCTGTTGACGAGTCCCTAGAGCGTGCACAGTCCGACTACAAAGCGGACTTCGCTTTACTCTTCAGATGCTGACTAATATGTATGTATTAACAGGATGAACGTCGGTCTCCCTACCATGTTACAGTATATTATCGCTTAAACGATTAAAATGATATCTAATTCATTAAGTTCACAATCCTACAAACTAATTTGGTAAACAGGTGCTTTAGAACATGACATTCCGCCGGCAAGATTAATCACTTTGTACTATTAAGTCCAGTCGGGTAATAAACCGGGAACGAGCAACTTCGCCACTTACATTACACGGAAATTTATTTCCAACGCTCTATTTGAACTTTTCCAACTCTCAAAGAGTAGAGGAGTTGGGGAACCGGCTTAATTAATTTTACGCGATTCATAAATATAGTTCAGAAACATTAAATGCCAAGTTTTGAGAAGAAACGTTAATATTTGAGTACTTGCCTTGTCATCGTCGCCTTCGCTATCACACTGTAAAAAGAGAAACACGCATTTTATTCATGTCGGAGACTCTATTATCTTACTTAATTAATTAGTTCATGCATAATTAATACTATCATACAACAATTCATATTATTAGGCTTCTGGTGTAAAAAGCTGCAACTTTATTATAACAAAACAGAGTACTATACCTACTTGTCTAAGAATATTCATATCTAACAAGCGTGCTCAAAAATTCATAAAAAAATTCCTGGGTATATGTATTATAAAAAAGCTTAAATAATGAAATATTTCATGTCATGTTCATAGTCTTGTGTCAATAAAATATTGACCCTGAGAAATGACCTTGTTTCAAACAAGCATTATTCTACCCATCACTAGAAAACAATCTGGGAAAAGTCCAATTCATATGGGAGAAGAAGGCTACTATCGTAACATAAATCGACGAATACGTTACTCGTTATTTATGAGGTAAGTTCACGCCGGGGGAAACAACAAGGGATCAGGCTGAGATATTACAATTTCAAATAAATACAGAACATGAAGTATTCAGGACGGGCGCAGGTAATGTTATGTAGTACGGAACAGCACCGCCTCGACAAATCTCGTGATTTAGCTGCGCTACGCGCCGAATATCGAACAGGGTCTATGTGTGTTGCGTGATCTGGGTAAATTTGCACACCGTAATGGAGAGTTATAGCTATTACATGTTGTTTTAAACACTGTGGGGGTTTATTATCGTTTTTTCCAACATAGTCTATTAATTTATATACATATTATAATTTTAATGTCGCATGTCATGTATTTTACTTATGAAAATACAATAAGTATAAAAAAGCAGTAAGCGCTAACCCAGAAGTATAAGAAGAATCGTGCATAGTGAAAGAGTAAAATATACTTATCTACTTTGTATTACACAGCAATCGGACAACATTGATAATACTCACGATATAGCCTTTTCCGGAACTACAGCGGCTACTGGCCTGTAGGCAGGAGAGAGAAAGCGAACATATGAGTGGATTGGAGTGACTAGGGGTGGTGAAGTTTGTCTCGTCTCTCCTAAGATTAAACTTAACTGGAATGCATTCTTTGTAAATTCAAGAGTTTGTTGCAATTTCCAATTTAAATATTGATACTTTTGTATCCTATGTAGTTTACATAGGAGAAACGAGATTGTACTGCAACGAAATAGAAGATAACATTTTATTTTACGATCTAACACTCAGTACAATCACAACACTAAGTGATATATTGACATGCATCTTATTGTGTTTTGAATATGAAGCACCACAATAATATATGTAACTTTTTGACCTTAAATGTAGTAAGGTAAACGAGGATACAGATTTTCGGTACAGATTATGTTTTTTCACTCGGCTTAATTGTCAGTAAACAGTTATAAGAGAAATGTGCGTAGTTATTCTTACAGACACGGCGAGCTTTGCAAGTTGATAGTAGTACTAGGCCGCAATGTCAAGTGAAGCAGGGAGAAATACTCACGTCGCTAAGACGATCGCGGGAAGAATCGGGATCGCGAGGAGCCACCGAACTACCCGTAAGTCTTTCTGAGGCCCGTCCACTGTCATCCGACGTACCAGCGTCTTGAAGCAGCGTAATACCCTGTATAAAAGAAATTCAGGGTGAATATAATGCCCGTACTTAACAGGGCAAGAAAATAATAAGCTTTCTTACATACTTAAGTGATAGCGACTCGTGTACAGATACCTTAAGGGCAATTCTTTTACAAAGAGGGGAGCAGCGGAAAAGCTTTTTATATAAGGCTCACAAAATTGAGCGGTAACTAGGATATAAGAAAACTTGATAAGACGGGCCGGGAAAGAGAGGGCGCGGGAGGGATGAGTGGAGCCGACCCAAAACGTAACGTGCCCCGGGCTTCGACAGTAAAAAGAGTTTTCCATTTATCACATTTCGCGTCTATTTTACGGTAGGGTACGAAAGGCGCTCGTTCAAGCGGGTCAGCGACAGTGATGTTCAGCCACGAACGCTGTACAATACTGCTAAAAGAAATAAAACCAGCATAAATCTTTGTAACGGTGACGACTCTTCAATAAACAGACTTCCAAATTCAACCTTCCTTTCCTGATTCAACAAAGAATATAGAACTTATATTAAACAAGAAAATAAGGTGAAAAGTTTTTAGCCCGTTGGCTAGTAATATAGGTATTAGTCAATTGAACAAAATGGCTCTATAATTACCTAATAGCTTTTTATTAGACTTGCAATATACTAAAGAAATTACAAGAAACACTATAATCTATATATTACTGCGTAAAGAGAATTCTTTGTACCCATTTTCAAACAAATTTCGCGCACGGTGGAATGTGAAATTTAGATTACTTAAAGTTTATATGTAGGAGAAGCTCTAAATTCAACAATTATGTTAAATTCCACCACACGCCACAAAAAGCTCAACCTCTTTACAAATAATTAAAATTGAAGTGTCTGTTTCAATGTCAAAATAACAGCTTTTTTACTAAATGCATGTGAATGTTTGAATACTTCTTAAAAGTTTTGTCTGTCTGTTTGTTCCGGTTAGGCTGGACCGATTTTCACGGGACTTTTACTATCACTTAGATATCTGCTGTAATAAGAAGTTACTTTTATTTAAAGAAAATAATTAGAGTTCCGCGCAAAAAATATACACAGACGCGAGCGGAGCTACGGCATAACTAGTGCCCATTATGTTTATATTGGCCTATCATTGTACGGAAAGGCTATAAAAATAAAGTTCAACTTATACTGGGTTTTTGTATTTCCATTTGTATTGGACAAATGGAACTACCATTTGTTTTGGAAATAGGTTTAAAATTTTGTGAATTATGGTAGAAATTCGAGTACCAGGCGATCTCTAGTTATGGTTAAATGGTGTCGATTAACTTTAAAAGAAAACACTGTAATTAATGTTGTTGCTATTTTTTATTATTATTTATCTTTTTAAAAATCTCTTCACCACTATTTATGCAAATTTTCATGTCTAAATTATTTTTTATGTAAAAAAAATAAGAAATACTTGACACCGTCATAACTTGTAAACGGATAGTTTTTTTTTCCAAAATATTTTTTTTTGTAAGTGCATGCTGAGTCATGTCCATTCAGTGATTAAAATAAGTATCCCATCGTCGGATACACCCTATATATCGAAACAAATAATATTGTAAGAAAGCAAAAGATAAACATTACGTGATGGTAATAATCGTATAAAACAACAACCTTCCCTTACCCCCAAATAGGTTATCATTTGACATAAACAATAAAAGTTTTTGACATAAACAATAAAAGTTGAATACGTTCACCTCACATAATAGACAACAAAAAGGCATACGCGCAAGATTATTCCGCCAAGTCTAATAAAAGGGATTACTTTCCGACCCTTTAAAACGAGTTAAACAAAGTCACACATCAATTTAATCTGTGTTTTAACTCGTAAGCGAGTGAGACCCCTCTAATCCTTGAATGGTTTGTGTCTCCGAGACATAACGGTTAAACATAGCGTTGCCACATAATTACTTCCGCACATTATCGTAGGCTCCTATTATATCTATGTGTAAACATAAATTAAGCTTTGCCACACTACTCGAGTTTTTGGACAGGTGATATTTAATCAGGACCATTCTAATTAATGCAGTAGCAGATATGTACTTTGAATAATATATTATAAGTGTGAAGTAAAAAGGCGAAATATGCAATTTAGAATTACTTGTACAAAGCTACCTAACTGTAAAATTATTTAAATGGATATAAAACAATTTTCCTATCTTTTTTACTAAAATTAATTGTGGACTGTGGTTCTTCGGCGAGTGCCTGGCGAGAAGCAGCCGTGCTCTCGACTGTAGACAGAACCGCTAATTGAAACAACGACCGCAGCTGAATATTACTTATTCATGAGAAGTCCATATGGCGGGGAAACGTGACCAACGAGATAAATCATTCAATTACATTTTTCGTGAACAAACACGCCAGCGGTTATGCACTCTCGACTTTATGCCAGATAATAATTATTCACATCATGCAATCGAGAAGGGATAGAAGTATAAATTTCTGCGGATTGTAAACAATTGTTTTAGTGATAGAGATTTTATAACTTATTACAAAACATCTAAACTGCAACAAGCAACTAAGTCGTTTATATCTTAACGAAAAAGTGCAAACTGCAAACATGTAACGTGAGATGGTAAAGGCGCGATGCCGTAAGCCACAGTTGCATAATTTATTTTTTGTTGCAGAACTTTACTCCTCATGGTCGAAGTCGACAGCAATGACAACGATATTTGATAAAAATATATAATGGCATCTATTATAACTGGTTATTTATCTTTCTTATAACGTGGTTAGAAGACTTTATTCATTTGATAACTTATCACCCTTTGCACCTTTTTCCAACTAAGTTGGGGTCGGCTCTCAGTTTAACTACTTTTACGTGAAGCGACTGTCATCAGACCTCCACAACCCAAGTACTAGGCGATATCGAAGTTTTGTAGTTAGACCAAGTTGTCGAACTTTTTACGCCTGCAACTACCCATAACGAATGCCACAAATGTTCGTATGGCAACCGGGCCTGGCGGCATAACGTGCTCTCCGAGGCACGGAGGGGTCTCTATGTGTTAAGAATCGTCACCTATCATAAGACTGACCTGGCTAGTAATACTTAACCTTGAAATGTTCTAACCTACTTGGTTACCACTGGTAGCCACGAGCCCCTCATTCATTTTATGATTTTGATTAGTAAATATTTGAGACAATTATGTATTTCCACGGGAATTAACGCGATCACGAATAGGTATTACATACCTGTTGCACTAGCCGTGGTCACAGGCTGACGAGTCAGCCTGTGACCACGGCCAGTGCAACCTGGTCGAAACGTCAGGCAATTCAGAGGTATGTAATACCTTTTCGTGATCGCGTTAATTCCCGTGGAAATACATAATTGTATCATAGAACGCGAAAGTTTAAAAGTTAGTAGTATTTGACACAATAAAATGTCCATAAACATTTAAATTACATATTGTAATTGTTGTTATTACATTAATGTTTTAAATTAAAACTACATAAATATCATTTAAACATTTTGCAAACAGTGAAAACGTTTTTCGAGTATAAAATTTCGTTTTACAAATACACGGTGGATTTAGCGCATCCACTGCGGCGCAATCAGGTCAGCTATAGACGACGGATATGAGTGTGTTAGTCTGTAGAATTTTCAAATGGAATTTTGCGACAGCCCGTTCTAGAATTAATACACTGCGGCGGCAGGCCGAATGGGTAGGTATGTGATTGAATTAATATTTTCAGTGTGTCCGCAGTCGAAGAGTTATTAACATTTGAACAGTTAGTAACTCGGAAACTGGATACGATATCCAGGAAGCCATTACAATCTGTTAATTATTTATTACATATTTAATCAGAATTAGTAAGTACTCCTGGTTTTAGCTGCACCTTAGCAAATGTACATTATAGTCAAATCAAAATCCGATATTAGGTAAACCTGGATTAATACAAAAATTAATATATATGTACAAGCGTGCTAGATAATTTATGTCCTTGTTGCTCATAAAGGTTTAGCAGGTAATAGAGCCAAACTTTTAAAGATGATCATAAATAGGTACGCACATGAAGTCAAAGACCGTTTTAGTCTGAGTCGTAAAATTAATGTATGTATAAAGTGTTAATATGTAATATTAAGCAGTAATGCATATCTCACTAAAGTTGTCCTTATGCATTAAATAAACTTGTTTGATATTTTATTTCGCCTGAAGCTCAAGTTCTCAGAACAAATCCCGCTGGCTTTATGCAAACAACCTGAACATATTGTGGCTTTATACTATGTAAGTAAATACAAATAGGACTGAGATAATATATCTAGTCTTATTTTGAATATCGCATTTTGGGAGAAATTAAGTTTTGTTTCGGTAGTTTGTTATACTGGGATAAAATCAGACACGAAGTGTATCATTGTCATCTTAATCTTATTTACATTCAGAAGTTTTTAACTTTGAGAAATATTTGTAGTATATGAGGTGACTGACTGAATCAACTCAACTAACTTTTATACTGAAAGGCCTCATAAAACATGGCTGTCTGGCATAATTTAATATTTAACAAGGACACTGATTGCTATAAAATACAATAAACATTTCGTTATAAGTATTGTCCACTGTTTTAATTTTCGGCATTAACGTAGATCACGTTCATGATATTATCATTGAATTGTCGATGAACATTGCGAATTGTTAAATTGTGAGCCACCGCGAATCCCAATTAATGTTCAATGAAGACATCATTTACCAACAAATCGATAAATATTGCAAGGCATTTTGCAAATAAGCGCATTGATTCAATAGCTTTGCTTTTATGGTGTAATAATATTGTATCGGTCACCTCGATACAGTTCTACGCCATCTTATCAGTGTGTGTTAGGTTTGTAGAGTTATAATGAAAACACTGTGCCTTTTACAAAACTGATTAGATTGCAGTTGAACGATTTTTTTACTTACTACAGGTACTTACTACATTATCAAAGAAATATAAATATTTAAACGTTTTATCACAACCATACTTGCGACCCATTTTGTTGTTTAAGATAAGGCAAGTTGAGGGGGACGTAAGCAAACGGCAATATCGTCCAGAAAGGGGAAATAAAAAGTATTTGGCATTGGCGTTGTGTTGTGTCCGTGGCGAGACGCCAGCTTTCCCGGAGACAACACAATAAGGACACTCTTCTGTCGAAAGCAATCCATGTCCGCCGCAACCAATTTCATGTTAATGTACAAACACAGGTATATTGTACGGATATTATGTAGGTACTTCGGAAATCTTCTTGGAATACGCATACGTTTACTTTTTAGTGAATCGAATATTCAAAGAAAATATGTAGAATATATTTATATACATTATTTGGATCAAGGTCCCGGTCGTAATTTAACCTATCAGTTTTTGAAATATACGAAAATACGGGAAGTATTTAAATTTTTTTTAAATATTTTAACTTTTAATCTTTTACCACAGGTATGAGAACTACCAATGGTCACAAATGCATAATAGTCTTGAAGTATAAATGAGGTCATTAACTTAATTACTCAACTAATTGCGAAGTGAATTAATTTAATTAAAGTTAAGAGCTAGTTGGCTCGAGTGGTAGGTGTTTGAAGCGAATTTTACTAGCTCGTCGTCAGAGACGGAGCGTAACTTAATGATCGCGTACGGCGCACAGGGAGGCTATATTCTATTCGACGGCAAATTGAATCTGCGAAGAGCTATTAGTCGACACCGCAGCAACGCGCGTTCCATTCGTGCCAAACGATCGTGCTCATTCCCAGCTCAACTCACTCCAAATATTGTTTGAACCGTTATATATTTCGTAAACTGCAACCGAATGGACTCTTAATAAAACAAACACATTTCTGCACTACAGACCGTGGAGTGTGTGATGCTCTCATTATAATCTTCATGTAAAATATTTTTTCGCCCGTTTGACACGCATGCTATGCAAACAGATTTAAAGTTTATGTTAATTCACTGTAAGCATCAATCAAATGCTCAGAGATTTACATGCACACCGATTTTGAGTTTCATATCGAGGTTGGCATAATTTATTCTGTCGATGGTGCGCTGCGGAGCAAGATTTTCCGCTTTATTCAAGCAACAGCACGAGCGGCGGGAGGCAAATTGGATGGGATTGCGACATATCTTGGCTGGCGCCGGCGAACAGTCGAAATTCACGGGGGAGCACACAGGGTAAACTGCTCGCATTCCGCTCAGAGTGCTCCTTTTGAATCAGAAATGTGAACCTATTTAGAACTCAAGCACACTCATCGAAGCAAGTAATATATATTCGACTTTTCATAAGATTTTATCTAACGTATGCATATCTTGTTTTTATATTTAACGATAGTGATAATGACACTACTATAAGGAAGGGCAAACGAGCAGGCGGGTCACCTGATGGTAAGTGACTATCGTCGCCCATGGACACCTGCAACTCAAGAGTCACAAACGCGTTGCCGGCCTTTGAGATAGGAGTTTAACCTAAAATATGAAACTTACGTAGGTACATGCTGTTGTAAACGTAATTCTGTCCCAATGTCAAAAGGTAAATTACAAAAATTTCTAACGAAAAAGCGCTTACAGTGTTCGTGAATTTTAAATTATTTTTTAACTAAAAGCAATTGCTATGCGCTTAATAACGTACACAAATTTATTTATACAAGATGCTTAAGGCTAAATGGTTCGTTTTTTTTTACTTGGATATTATTATTGTAATTTGTTAATGAAAACTCGCAACTTCAAATATGGTAAGTGGTCACTGGTGCCTATAAACACTCGTAACATACCTAAGTAGTGTTATTTGTAGGTTGCAAGCCTTATCTTCTTCTTGTAGGACTTGGGAAACTCCTCGACTACTCGCTAACAAAAATCAAAAGAATTGCTCTGTAGGATGGAGGTAGTTGCCTGAGCGGATGACACCATTTCAAGTATGCTGGGCCTTACCTTCTACTAAGGAAATGTAGCTTCTTGTCAGCCAAAAAATTTTCTAAGCAACTTTACCTTTTAAAAATATTAGTAAACATATCTACTTTGCCAGGGTACAAATTTCTGTTTACATAGGTGTTTTTAGAGGGTATTTTTTTCCTATCCGATATTCTTTTCCTGAAAACAACAGGGCTCGACACCAACTGATTGTCAAAGAGCCTAAAACAGCCGAATATAATATACGGTACCCGCTTTCATATTAAAATTCAAGAGCATTGATATCAGCGTTAAATAATTGCTTTTGTATTTAACTGCTGATTGGAAAACCGTTACAATACGTAAACAAGGTATGCATTTCTCATTTGTTTATTTATAAGCAACGTTTAGGATGAGGAGAAAAGCGCGTTGACAAATCGATTACCCGTTTCCATTAATTTTATGAGTTCTGCGAGAAGGTGGATCCCGGAAGGGGGCCAGCTCAGTAAGTTGCAGATTTAGATTGATCGCAGTTATAGATCTGAGATCACACGACCTATTTAACTTAAGTGTGGGTACATAACTTTAAGATCACTTTGCATAAAGTCCAGCTCTGATTTCTTGCCAAATCTACTTTAAAAATTGCACTGTACACTATGTATAATTAATGATGTTTACTTTGCTATATTGCAGTCGGTATTTTAGTTACATATTCTGAAATTGGACACGCAACAATTCAGTTGTTCCAACATTAGATTTCAATTATTGTTAAATCATTTCAGACTCCATTAGTAGTATAATTTCAGTGTATTGTTAAACTATTATATGATTGAAAACAAATAAGTCCAACACATTCTGGTAGAGTCAACAAAAGTTGTAAATACAATACCAGTTGTTAGTATTGGCATTTTACAATATCAATTATGTTGGACTTTTGTGTTCTCTGTGTTAACATGATAAAAGTCGGTTAAATATGTATGTTGTTCGACTACGAGATACAACATTCAAATACAAATAGCACAGAGTGGACAGCTATTCGCATGCTAAGCGTGACAAGGCAAACATTTTAATGAAAACAGATACTTATTAACTAGATCTCGTTTCGCCACTGCCTTTAAAGCTATTGGGTTGATTCGTTATATTGTCAAATTTGTCTATTTTACGTCAATCATTCTTTCATTATAAAACAAATTTAAATGTAGCGTACACACAAATTCACAATTCCAAGCAAAATAGATACATAACAGATAATCGGTACACTTGTTTACTGTTGTGAATGCAACGTCTGGTCTAGCAAAAGTGGTCACTGTACAAATAGTTACTTGACATATTTTGTCAAAAATAATTTGCTTGTTTGGAGAGTACTTTGTATCGCAGATTTTTAATACTTGGCCACTAGACATGAATTTTTTTATGTAGGTTCATAAATTACCAGTAAAAACATGATATTATGTTATGCATAAATATGTAAATGACCGAGTTCAAAACAAATAAAATAAATACCCATATTCGCTTAGTTTTTTATAGAGGTTCCCCGTAGCTTCGTTAGGCGTTGGTGAAACGAGATCATATAAAATGAGTAATACTTACATGAGAGTTGACATTGTTGGGCGGGTGATTTCGCCCTGAGTCGGCTGCCAACGCCGCCAAAGGCAAGCGAGGCTTTGTCGACAGGGCGTTTGTGCGAGGTGAGGAAGCGCATTTTACAGCAGCCTGTCAACAAATATGCACAAATTACAAAATTTTACACGTTGAGGTTTAAGATTAGCACTAAGTGACCATATATTAACTCTGCAGTGCACAGCAGAATGCTTTTGCAAATTGTTTATTGCGATTTAGAATTTCAAGGCTTCAGTTAAAGGTAGCATCTGATAGAGGCTGTTGCTGATGTCTACAACTACTTAAATATACTTTTTATACGTAAAATATGTATATCACTAAACAACGGTACATTGAAGGTTTTAAAACTTTATTTTTATTTATCACTCGTTACGTCTTCGCTCCTATTGAAGAATACAACCTTCTTCAAAAAACGTGCTAACTTAAAAGATGTTTCCCGAGACTTTTAGTGCGTACTATAACAAAATACATACCAGTTGGTACTACTAAAATTCTGACTTCAGTCTTATAATCTATTTTCTTTTGTGTGTAGAAACGGCTACGGGTGTTCGAAGAAAATATTATGTCGTATTTTGTAAGTCCTTATTCGGATATATAGATGCAAAAGTGTTTTTTTGGTTTGTAATTTCTTCAAACAACAACGGTTTAAGATATTTTTGCTTTAATTATGCATAAAAAAGTTGAACTTCATAGTATAAGCAAGAACGTCGAGTTATTCATACACCGTTACTTCACAGAACGACTACTGTACTTACATATGAATAAAAATATTATTATATAGGCCGACTCGACCACGGCCTCAGGCCGGAGGCAATTCAGAGATATGTAATACCTTTTCCTGATCGCGTTAATTCCCGTGGAAATACATAATTAAATTATACTTGATTTTTGATTATTACAAATTAAACAATACAAATTTAAACATGATTGACAAAGTTGACAAAGCTAGTAAAGAAAATTAACAAAGTTACTAACGAAAGTGTTCTTAATTGCCGCTGTTGAAAAGTACATAATTTACAGTTACTACATTGTTAATAGGGACATGCGACATGGCCCTTGAGATGACTGGTATGACCGCTAAGAAATGTGTTTGAAAGCAAGAATATAACGAAACCAGCTATTTACACTGCTCCATCGCAACGTTGTTCAAATAAGCTAAAACCACAAAAACTTTTTTTTTTAAATTATATATGTTATGGATCAAATGATTAAACGTTGCACTATTTATAATGCCCGGCCAATATGAATAATGTACTGATAAATCTGGCTGCGGGATGACACTATACAAACTTCGTTATTTATCACGTTGTCTGACCATTATGAATATTGCCACAAAACTGTTGGGAAAGGTAATAATTAAGCCTATTAAGGTACATTAGGCAGGGCGCTAGGATCAAGAACGTACTTGGACGGACCATGGGCATTAGCAAACACGCTATGCTACATAGTGTAGTTGTTTTCTATTTAGTTTACGAGTAGAATTACAAGCTACCTAAGTCGGACGGTACGAAACTTTATTAGAGTGTCATAACTAGTAATTACGTTAAAAAATAATATGTATTTGAATGAACATTATGAAAGTGTGTAAGAATGGCGTCACGAGAAAGAGGTCTAGAATACAGATGATGTGTTTTTTTTTTTGTTTGTTTGGTTATAAAGGTGGTATACGTATGACAGATATAGTTCCTGCAATACGTGCAACCCCGTATGAACGACGCGTCATGAACTCTCCGGAGCTAACGTATTATAAATTATCGAACCAACTAAAAAAACACACGAACAATGCTCCGTCACAAGTGTTTAAGTTTTCCTTGTTAAACAGAACTAAGGTTAAAAAACTAATACTTGCTTTTTATTCTTTTTTACAAAAAGAGTATTATTCGTTATTAGTATTCGTTCTCACATACCATATTTTTTTTAAATAATAATAAGGTATGGTATCATTAAAACAATAAGGAATGTGCTTGTATTTTTTTATTAAACGAATTTACATGTCATTACGTTATCGGAAAAATATAACACATTGTACAAAATAACAAACACATACCTACTACAGTAAAAAAAATACTACAGCCGGTCGCGTGTGATATACACAACAGTATTTAGGCGTGCTTTTTCTGTAACGTCAAGTACCACGATTTAAGCTTTATTGAGTTATGAAAATAAAAGTTACAAAACCTATTTTATAAAATTTAAAAGTTTATTTTACATAAAGCATTGTTCCTATTTTCTAAAATCTGATCAAAACTGCATGTGACAATGTAAATTTTCATATACCGCGAGATGGTAATTTAAGCAAAAAGTGGTGCGTCACATTTAGTTCCATCGAAAAGTGTTGCGTTTCAGAATTTAGCGAGGGACACAAAATAATTGTATAGGTTCTGTACGTTTCTATAGCAATAATAAAGACTAAAAATAAAAATATTTAGGCTATTTTGGAGTCACGTGCATATATATCCCTATTGAATAAAACACTTATCTTTAGTTGTTACTCTGGGGGCACATTATTCATACAGCGCGGTCAATTTGTTTATTTCAATCGTTTTTATTTTATAGACTACTCAAATTGGGCATTTTTTAAATGGCCAGACTATTATGAATAATGCTATATTAATCACTTGGTACATAACATACATAAGTAAGTACTATATTCTTACTGTACTTTCAATTAGTTATTTTTATTATCTATTATGTAAATAATGTAAATATTGAAATAATCCAATCAATGATATGAAATCTATACTATTAAGCTTAAAGCAGTCCCTAGACGATCATGCGGTATGACATGCATTATGTGCTGTCATGCATGCATGACCGTATTGATTTGTTTGATGCGAATGACATGTAAACTGGTTCGTATTGAAAAAATATTTTAGTGTTGGATAGCTCATTCATCGAGAAAGCCTATATGCTATATACCATCACGTTACGGCCAATAAGAGCGGAGTAGTGACCATAAACGCAGGTGACGGGGACGGCTAGTATGCAAATAAAGCAAATTATTGATAAAAGGAGAGTTATTTCAACGTTAAGAATTCGTAAGTGTAAATAAGTCAAGATAAAATAAGTTAAATACACAATACTATTGTTACTTAAATAAAAATCAGAAACAGAATGTGTGCGTGAAACACATGCCACAGTTGCAATATAACAATTTATAGGGGAGATGTTTTGAAAAGGTGAAGCAGAGAGAGGACCCTAGTGACATATTTTTGAATGTGTACGAAATATTTTAGCGTCATCGTAGCAACCGACGACTTAAAGGGAGACATTGATTTACATTGATTAAACACATTACCTATGTATATTTAAGTTGTAAAGCATGGTTTATTATTGTATAAATACAATCATGACTTGAACGCGTTAAGTAAAATGTCTGCAGTGTAAAATCAAGTTGCAATTATAATGAAGAGCTTTAAGCACAGCAAAACTTCGATTGTAGAATCGTCAGTATAGAAATCCTAGGTATACAAACACACCAAAGGTAGTAGTACCCCCTTACAGCCGTACCGAATAGAATAGAATAGCGAATTAACTATTGTACACGCGCAACTTTTCACTTTCACCCCTGGTTAAATAACTTTAGGGTAAATAAGTGTGAGAGTATTCAATCAGCCTTCGGAACGAAACAAAACGTACGAAAACGATACAAGTTACAATTTACATTTATAATCAAAGTAGTAAGTCCACGCACATGTTGCCGTGACCGCCCAACATGCATAAATAATAACAATAAACTACAACGTTCCACGCCCACAGCTGATAACTCACACTATTTGTAAACACATTAACGAATTATTTAACTTTAAAAGGTGGTCTTGCCTTTCTTAAAATATACAAATAAAAATTTTTATTGTCTTGTCCTAAAAATAAAACAAATATAATTCAGTGAAGTTACTTACTTCAGCGTTTACTTTATTTACTTCTATAATATATAAATTCGTCAGAATAATAACCAAGAATACGTATAACATATAAAGAATAAAACGCAATTGCCCACACAAGATAATAAAAAGAAAACATCCAGAGTAAACTTCATTTTACAAGGAATAAATCTCTTCAGAACTGCGACGAAAGCAAAATTCTCTTGAGAACTTTGTGACTTTCACAAAAGATTTTATACAATTCATTTCAGCCTCATAAAAAAAGTTATCACGAATTCGCAGAAATCGGGTGAGCTATTTTTCTGCCGTCGGCGTTGCTCCCTCTGGGAACGAAAGCTCGATTTTAGATTCTTCACGGTATCACAAGCTTCTTTTCATTTACGAACAATGAGCTATTAGTTATCATTTTAACATCTTTTTTATTAGCATTATGTTTAGAGTGTTTACTGCGACTCGTGCATTATTAATTATAATTAATGTGTTAATAGAGAATAAACGTGAAGAGTGATGTTTATAAGACGCTGTCAAATAATTAGCATCGGTCAATAACTCAGTAGGCCGCCAAGGTACCTAATCGCCTACCTACGCGAGTACGCCCGTCACACCTCGTCGAACCGCTCGCCGACAACGGTCATTTGCTGTAATTGCCTCACCAACAACGTATTAATCACTAATGTGACAGTACCGATACCACCATTATAAAGGAATAACATCATATTAGGCTGTTATAGTAATTTGTTACGTCTACCTCATGAATATTATTACTGAATTAATTAAGCTGATTCAGACAAACATTCAACAAAAAACTAGCCGTTCTAATTTATTTAGATAAGATCTTACAAGTACTATTATTAATGTTGAATAACTAGACCTGTATTCAAGATGATACAATAAAATTATTCTTTTTTCTCCAATGGAATGAATTATCATTGCATTAAATAAAAGCTATGACTAAATAACATAGTAGTTTATAATAGTTTCAATATTTAGTTTAGAAGCAAAATGGTAAGTTCATTATTTTTCCGTAACAATTACAAAGACTAGACATTATATCAGGTACAATGCATAATAGCTCTATGCTTATATCTTTGAATAAGTTTATTTGTATTCACAATAACCTGTCAGTCGCACAATAGAAATCATTACAGTTTCGAATTACTTGCCGTTGGATAAATTTAACATTATTTTTCGGGATGAGACTGGGAATGTTCACAACATGCTCAATTACCACGCTAAACAGACCTAAGATAAAGTCTTTCATAATATAATAGATGACGTTATGATAAACTACACATTTAATAAAAATATACATTTCACGAGTCATTGTACATCTACTGTAGTACATTTAAGAAATTTGTTTGTAAAATTAAAGATACTTAAATAATAAACATACCCATTGTTTTATAGTATCACAAATAATTTAAAGTTAGAAATGTAAAAATCAAAGGTTTTGGTCAAGCCAAAGTAACAATCGCTAGTTGGTTCTCTTCAAGTCATGGGTTTAAAAAAGGTCAAAGATCTATTTTTACCTGAATATCGATCGAGCTGAGGATCGATTTACGGTTAAACAAACCACATGAGGAACCCAGGTTTTATCCTAATGTAACACTGGAAAACCAAACGAATGTAAATAGGAGTTTTGCAGTAAGTTTTGTTACAGGATATCCTCGATTTAAATGAATTATTTTGTCACGAAATGGCAAAAACAGTTTGCGTTAACTCTGCATACTCTAGACGACATTTTAAAGGTATATATTTAGGTAGTACACACTGTGGTTACAGAAAAGAAAAAATAATATTAATACTACTGGCATATGTTCAAAAAAAGTCTAACCGACTTCAATGCGCCTTAATCATGGTAAATTCAAACAAGCTGTATGCTTTATCCCTTAATGTTTACGTTTAGAATCGGAATATTTTCTTTAACTATTTTCTTTAACTTAACTCTTTAACGGGACAAACTTTGTGTATAGCCAATTCAATTAACAGATTATAGAGTTATTGAAATCGTACTGAGAACCTCCCCCTTTTGTTTATCGAATCGCAACCCGTGAAATAGTTTCGGTGACTATCTGTGGTCTTTATAATCCATTCCACTTCATCAAATGGTGCTCTCGCACGAATTACTTTAAAAAATACACAAATCGCGATACCTATAATATTTGAAGGATGCCCTCGATTTCCACCTAGGAAGTATACCCTTTCAAACAGAAAAATAATTTTCGAAATCAGTGAAGACAACTTAGAGTAATCGGTGAACATACAAACAATTTTTTTCCGACGAACTGAGAACCTCCTCCTTTTTTGAGGTTGGTTAAAAATAGAAACCTATTTATAGGATTGTGATGTCCTGGTGGGAAACAAAAAAAAAGATAATCCACCGTAGTAGCCTTTGTAAAAAAACATGGTTAGTTCAATAAAAAAATATGTAACTAGTGTTATCGGCGTTAATTATTATTGAATGACTTAAATGTTTTGATAAAATTAATGTTAAGAATAAAAAGCTTGGTTTTAGTGTTGTTTATATTTTTAAGGTAAAGTTAAGTGGAAGTCATTTTATTATAAATGTAAATTTGACAATTGCAAATTGGGCTATTCTATAAATTTGGAAAAGGAATAGGGAATAAATTCAGCGTTAGTAGTGTTATATCACTAGATATCATAAAACAAGTCAGCTGCGTGTGTCTGTTTGTTCGAGATAAACTCAAAAACTACTGAACGGATTTCATGCATTTCATTCATGCGGTTTTCACCAATAGATAGAGCGATTCATGGGGAAGGTTTAGGTGTATAATTTGTTAAGGTTTTGTATAAATTGGTTGAAATATGATGATGATTGTTGGAGATGTATCTGCTACCCGTGCGAAGCCGGGGCGGGTTGCTAGTTGCATAACGTAATGTGAGCTTGGCAAAGAAATATCTGACCTTACTTTGCCAACGATATTTGCGAGCGTAAGAGCTTGTACCTTGCCTGTGCCTTAATCACACTCAGTCCGGGTCACGCGGAGCGAACAAAATTGCATTTTGTTTTTAATCTAGTAGCAGCCGCGGGCTCTGGTGTGAGCCTCAATTTGCTTGAGCTGTTTAATTAACAGCGACACGGCGGGTCATTAATTACGTCATCAGACAAGCCGGCGAGGGTTAGTACCTACTGCTCGGATTAGACACTAAGTTGCGTGATAATGAACGATTATATTATTTTACTTTCATAATAGCTTAAACGTAATAAAGATTACGTGAAGATGTTTTTAAATTATTTCTTTATATATTCAAGGAGGCATTATGCTGTACATTAAAATGTTTTAATTATAACTACACATTATTCGATATCCTTCACCCCACTAGAATGTGCTAGTAAAAATTACATGCATTACTTGTCGACACCTAAACTACATAATAGTAATAAATATAAGTAGGTATGTTTATGGGAAAGTATAGGATTCGCATCAGAGAATACATCACGGTATCATAATTGTATATAGGCGTTCGTCCAGATCCGAAGGGCAGATCTAGCAATGTGATTATTTGCCCACAGGGAATTTGACATCGGCAGTTATACATTTAAATAAATCTCGCTGTTTAAATTTTTATTTTATTTTAATTCATATAATGTGAAATATTAACACACAGACTGCAACAGCCATGACTAATTTCTGTACAATAATATTAGTTAAAAGATTATTTAAACAATTCAAATTCCAAAGCAAAATCTCTTGCTGAAGATAATATTTTATAAAACACGCAAGCACCTAATAAAATGTTTGAAGCAATGCAACACGAAAATTTGAGAATTAGGTACAGGTGGGAAAGTTTGAGTATATTGAAATGGAAAAGTAGGTAAAAAGGGAAGGCAATGAAAGGACAAGGATATTGCTTATACGGATGAATTGGGGAGTGTATTAATAGCTCGAAGAGGTCAGGGTCGCATAGCTGTAACTCGAACTGGCCTTTGGCGGAAAGTTCGAGAACTCTAACGTAATTATTCGACAATTTTTTTTATTATTATCAGTCATACTTTCATTTACGACTGGTTATTATAGTTTGTGTATATTCTTAAGTAGTTTTAATACTAAAACAATGAATTTCATTGATGGTTCTGCATTTTTGGTTTGCTGAAACAGCAAATGATCAGCAAAATGAATGCATATTTATACTATTGGGATCAGTTAGTAAAATAGTGTAGAGGCTTCTTGATGGTTAACGGTTACTGTGGAGCTACTACACAATATCTTGCAAAATGAACGCGATGTCACTGTGCATAAACATTCAAAGTTTCAGATACAATTATACAATGTATTGAAAATGGACAACGTAATTAATTGAATATCTGTAAAGTTGAAGTAAAATATTCTTTACTTGATAAAAACCAATTAGTGAGTGTAGACGAAATTGTGAATATGCAAAAAAAGTTTACATGCGAGTTAGTTGTAAAATTTGCTTTATAAACACTCTTCAAGAACGTTCAACATTAGTTTAAATTTGTTGGACAAAAAGACTGTAATCCAAGGCTATATTTTAATTGCCAACGCATTTGTAAAAATCCTTAGGTACATAGAGAAAACATTTCATACTAAACAAATTGCGCCGGATATATTTCTATAAATGACATTTAAAAAACAGTTAAGTACACTGCTGTCATGGTTTCAGAAGAAAAAATATTATTGTTTAACAGGAGCCATACAAAAAGCCAAACAAAAACGAACAAAAGAACTATTTCTTTCGGGCCGATGGTGGAACCCATTGTGCAGGTATGTCGAATCGTAAGTACTTTAAGGCTATGGTTAAATAATAATAGGTACGCATAATGCAGGCAGTTGGACCACAGCAGATGTCTGCATATTGCATAATGTGAAGGTAAGAACTAAATGATGTAAGGATAAGATAAATTATTTCATGTAATTTTATTACAACAATCAATGGCCAATAACATAGATTTTAATCTAGAAGCTATGTTTTTGAAATAAGTTGTTAGTGTTTCAACATTGAAAGGCAATCGAGTGTGGGAAACAATAGCAACCGTGTAATTGAATGGGGTGGATAGTGGCACGTGGAAACATAAATGAAGGGATGTAATCGAAATGTTTGTAAATGTATGTCGCGTGTCACTAGGCGATTACCTGACTGTCAACTTGCTCCACGCGCCGTCATGTTTGTAGAAATAAATAATAGATTTAATGAGAGTTGTGAAATTGTATGAAACATTTTATCTAACAATAATCTTGCTTTATTATACACATTACTGTTTTAATGTATGTATTATTATTTATCAGAATGTACATTTACTGAAAATATTAATATATTAGCATATAACTAACATAATATACTTATTATAGCTCAGTTAAAGTAATCTATATAACTCGTGCATTTACTTATTAAAATAGTGGAGTTATATATAAAAAGATAATATAGTATAGTATAGAGATAAGTATAGTTATAAAAAGAAACAGTATAATAGTATCATAGCTACGTCAGCAATAAAGACTAATAGTTCCATTATAATTTCGAGTTAAAAAAGTTCTGAGCAAGACGCGACCGTACTCGGCCGGCGACAGCGTGTCGGTGTCGCCGCGGAGCCGCAGAGAACGGTAGCCCCGAGAACGCTAATAACTTCTCAGTAAACATTTGCTCTACCTGACGTGTATTTAGCGATAATGGAGTAATAGTATGTTACAAATGTTTAGATTATGTCGCGCTGTGGACACTAATGCACGGTTCACGCCTAGATAATAATCAATTTAAATAATCCAAAGCAAAATTGTTATAGATAAAACGAATATACATATAACTTGAAATAGTAAAGTTACTCTTACACAAAACAAAACACGTATAACGTGGGAAATAGTAAGAGCGAGACAATAATATCAAGCTTTCAAAAGCGTTCCTAACCTAGTCTACTCTGCTTCTGAATCTAAATTGTAAATAAGTTTAAATACAAATTTGATTCAAAATTAGATTAGGTATACACTTAAGTTTTCCAAATATTCGACTACTACTAGCAAGTTCACATATAAAATGCTAAATCAAATAAGGCAGCTAAAGTACTCCACTTGAGGCATTCAAGAAGTCTGAGAAGTAGCGGCAGGCGCAGCGACATATTCACATTGGCTCTTGCTACTCTCTTCAAACTGAGATCGCGATGACCGAGAGGCTATGGAGTCGATCGTGGGCAGATCGCCGAGATACGTCGCGACCCTAAAAGGAATGGTACGACTTACACAGAATATCCCCCTGACACCGCGCTCTCTACCGGTGATATCGCGATTCTTACCACTTGGAGCACTTGGCACATCTTATAACGAGACTCTTAAGTATAAGATAATACATTTACCATTAAAATCTGGATAGGGCGTCGTTTTATTCTTCCTTTGATGTTTCCAACACTTAAAAAAAACTTCGTTTAATACACACTGTAATCGTTTCTTGAAGAATTCGAAAGTATATAATATATGTTATACTATTACATTTTACTAATATTATTAACGTGAAAGTTTGTGAGGATGTATGGATGTTTGTTGCTCTTTCACGCAAAAACTACTGAACTGATTGCTATGAAACTTGGTATATAGATAGCTGGAGACCTGGATTAACACATAGGCTATTTTTTTATCCCGATATTCGCATGGCATCGAGACTTACGCGAGTGAAACCGCGGGGCGCAGCTAGTTTATTATATTAGTATTGCATGTCCTTCATATATCATACACTGATTGTTTCATCTATATCATATATTATGTATTAGGAGGGAATTTTAATTATAAAATTTTAATTTGTTCTTCATTCCTTAAAACTTGAAGGAGTAATGTGTAACTTAGTTTGCGATCGTGTAAAAAAGTTAGGTTTCATTTTAAAATTATTTAGTCGCTGTCCGTCCTCAAACGTTAATGATGCCACAAATATCTTACTTATATAGTTTTTAATGTCCAGATACTCGATACGTTAAAGTCTCGAAGAAATTTAATAGTTTGTGTTATTTAATAGTTACGTGTTTGTGTAATTCATAGTATATAGTACAAATAATGGTATTTCATTGAGTAATATGATAACAATACAATTACATTTATAACTACCACATAAGCGCCGGTAAATGTTAGTTATAAGCACTTTCTAAATATTAACTCTGATTTAGAGTAACTCCACGTTATCGTATTTGGGGCGCAGAAAATCCAAACGATATTCACTGACAAGCCGATGCATTCACAACGAGTGACTGTTTGGTGCGGATTTTGACACAGCGGCATCAATTAGTAGTATAGTATGGTATTATTAGCAAGATATCAATTAGTTTTTTTATAGCCGATTTAAATTCCAAACTCTAGATGGCCCCACCTGTTATTTACTGTCATTATAAAGTACAAACATGGTTGGTTGGCAAATTTAGCTTCTATATAGAGTACTAATAAAGATATGTTTATTCAATTACGTAACGTTGTGAATTTTAATGATGCTACTAATATTATAAACGTGAAAGTTTATGAGGATATATGCATGTTTGTTGCTCTTTTACGCAAACCTACTGAACCGATTGCGATGAAACTTGGTATGTAGATACCTGGACACCTGGATTAACACATAGGCTATCAACTTTTCTGAAGCGGAACCTCTGGTTGTGGATTGATACTCAGATTTACCGTTAAAATGGTATAAAGGTTTAAAATTGGCATCTGTTTACCTATTTTGCATTACTTACTTTTTGGCAATTAGTCTTGCTTGCTAATCTCTTTCCTAATGCGGCGATACTAAAATCATGCTCCGCTACGGGTAGACAAATAAGATGACAAACCAGGAAAGAGTCTATAACACTATGGTGTTATACCTCATTTTACTTTGGATATTTAATATTCACCTTTTTAATTACGGGTCAAGTATCTGGCTACAATCATTACATTATCTACTCAGTGAAGATCAAGGTCGAGAATGCCCGCAACGTCGGGTCATCGGCGATTCCGTTCAATTTGTGCAATTGACCACCAGTCTACAGCCAGAACCGCGTAGGTGGAGAACAAGCTCAAACTCCTTTGATCTTCTGTGTGACATTAAACATTCAAGTCATTTAAACTAAATTATCAAAAATTTTATATTTTACTAATATTATTTGTCAGAGAGATATTATGTAAATTTTTTTACTACTATTATAAAAGTGAAAATTTGGATGTATGGATATTTGTTACCCATTCACGCTAGAACGGCTGAACGAATTTTTTAAATGTTACAGCACGTATTGTCAGAAAGCTACAGTTTTTAAACAATACGTAGATAAAATCTTATTTGTAGAAGAAGACTTCTATAAAGCTTATGGTAGTCCAAATTTCCATTCCTGTCAGTGCGCGTTTGTTTGAAAAGTGCGTACAATGAATTTATTCTTACGTATTAATATATACCTAGATAATCACTACACAATTAGGTCGCAGCCGAAATCAAAGTAGCCTAAAGAAAACATGAAACGAGTTTCATTGAGGGACAATAAAAGCGAAGCGATGTAGTTTAAAGTTTACTCAGGTAAGTATTTATGTCACAACGTGCTAACATTGTGCTCCGGGGAGCACTACAGGGGGATGGGTCAAAGGGGTGTTGATGTGCCCGAGACAGTGGCGGTACTCCCGATCGTTGCGGTTTGTCTTCTAAGGCGAACGATATTGATTTTATATAAAAATATGTAGAGGACATCTAAGCACTTTTAGCGAGAGTTCTTTAACTTATTGGTTAATACTCTGGTAGACCTTAGAAGTTATCGTTAACTGTTTCTTTGTTTATATTGATTGAATTGAATAAAAATGTTTATTTTAACCAATTAGTTAACTTCTAGGTAGGTTCATTTCATATAGATAGCTTCAATAGCTAATGATGGAAAATTTCTATTCAAATTTTAGAATTGAGCAGAATCACGGTAGCTTTTGTTAGAGTGAAGAGTTTTGACAATTATAGTGCTGCGCAATACTCATTATCACTTATTCTGCTGTTTGTGTTCGTTAATTTACTTTTATCTAGTGCAAGAAATTAAGGTCCTAAACTAGTGTTAAAACTGTTTAAAAAAGTTGCAGTACATTATATGTTTCTCAAAAATAAGTCTAGGCAAACAAGAAACAAAAGTCGAAGAAAAATGTATTATAGCCTTAATTTTGCAGAATTTTAATAATCCGTTGACCGTTTTACTTTACGCTCGCTAACTTCTGTATGTCATTCCATTTTTTCTCAAACGCTTACCAGGTAGAAAGACCTCTACAAACTTTTACAATTAAATTTTTGACATTCATCGTTGATGTTGCAGCTAACTTTTTTTGCGTAATCAATATTACACACTTGTCATAAAGAATAAGAGCTTTACAAAACAACAAAAAATTACCGTATGACGTTATAACGTACTTAGTTGTTCACCAGTGCCGTAGTAACGTGGTAGTGTTACAAAGCTTTGTTTTTGTAATAATGAATTAAAGAGAAAGTGAAAGTTTTTAATTATGTAATTTAAAAAACATATTTTCTAACTTATTAAGCAAATACCACGTAACTAATTTCTAGGTCTTGGGCATACGTAAAAATAATCATTTCGAATGAAAGAATTTGTATACGGATACCGATAGGTAAATGGAATATACCTAAAACGTGTAAGTTCTTTACATAATGATGACGCAGATATAAAAACTGCGTTATTAGTTATGTGTGCAATTTATTACTTTCATCATCCTCCGTGCCTTTTCCCAACTAAGTTGGGGTCGGATTTCAGTCTAACTACGATACGGCCGAACTTCGATATTAAACTAAAAACCACCCGGTTTTCTGCTACTTGCCTATGATCGGGAAAGCGAGAATCGCTATTGCATTCTTCCGCAACCCCCGACAGGCATTGACAAGTCTCACCCTAGACGTCCTGTAACCCGGTGCGACCATCACCCGTATGGTCACCCATCCTAGACTAACTTGGCTAGTATTACTTAACCTTGCAATGTGCTAACCTACTCGTTTACCATTTAGCCACGAGCCCCTCTGCAATTTATTACTTTCATAGTAATAAATTCTGAATGAACATTATACATAATATAACACAGATAGACACTTTCTGATTAAACTGTGACTAAGGAAAGCATTAAAACCGTGGGAAAATAATAATTTAGCATCGAGGTACGTAATTGTTGATATTCAAGAAGCCGTTCATCGCTCAACAGGCGTCTGACGACATGGTCACGCACGAATGTTTTTTATTCAGTTAACTGTACTTTATCCATCATAAAACTATTTCGTTCATGGACGAAAATGTCCTTAATAAGTGAAATAAAACAAAATTCGTAGAGATTAAAAGTCCATTCTAATTGGTGTGTTAGTGTTTTATTTAGGTGGCTTGTTCAATGTTAAAGAGTAATTTATTAACTTCTCCCGTTGACTCGTGTTAGTATTAGTTTATATTAACAAATGGGAGATTAAATCGCGTTAGTTTACAACATTGTGGTATTCATGAATTTATATTTACTACAGTCATAAAGCGAGATTCATGATAGTGAGGTAAAACTAGAAAAAGTGTAGAATTGTTACGATTTCTGGGTGAGAACATTAATAGTAATGGACTGTTGAGAATCATGACATGGTCCTTAAAACACGTAGGTTATGTAACAGAGGTTACATTAAGCGATGTAGCTTGAATTAAAATGCTGTGTGAATTTGGTTTGGAGTTAACAAATTATGTATAATGATAATTGTCGTAATAACTAGACCTCGTCGAGACTTGAAGTTCTGACGTTCAGAATTAATTTGAATTACATTGTTATTTTAGTTGAACCATGCAAATATTTATTTGTCTTTGACTGCAGTTCTCATATGTACGAAACAATTTCTCTAAAGATCTTCCTATTTTCGTAGACGTTTTTTTTAATAGCATCTTTTGTAATTTGTAATAAAGGCCCCATAACGACTACTACAGTTTCTACGTCCATGATGTAAAGTTAATTTTCTACTGAAGTACGTTTAGTAGAAAATTTACTTACAGACCATTGTAAGTAGAAATTGCATAAGCATTGCTCACCACATGTGGTGAATTAAATAGGAGCAAAGAAACCTGTTCAGGCCTATAATATACGCGCGCGCCGCTCCAACGAGCCACAAACGGCAAGCCTGTCGCCATAATTTAAAACGATAGCGGGGAATGTAGTTTTATTGTGCACATACGAGACTTCAACGTACACAACATATTGCCATTCGAGGACGGCGCGATAAATGAGCACAAACGAGCGAAAGCCACTTAGACCAAATTTACACTTTGTGGGAGACCGCGACTGCACCTCGCTTGCCGAGAGCGGTGCTCGGTACTCGGCGCTCCGACAGGCACGACAGTCGGCAGTCAGCTGCTCACTACCATAATATACATATACGTATTATCTCCATGTGTAGATAATATATGTATGACAAATACAGGTTTATTCATAAAGGAACAAAAATACCTACTTTCATTTACGTAAATAACAACTAAATTTTACTATCTACTTTTTACAGGCAGGGTTCATTCGTTGGGTCAATGCACTTCCGAGGCGACGTCCAAAGCGATTACGAAGCGCCGTTTTTGTAATGGGTATATTTTAGAAGAATCCGAATTCCGAACGTCTTACTAGATAAATTGTTTTTTTGTTTCTGTAATCCAAACGTTCATAGGTATAAAATTTAACAATAGATGTCGTCATAACGCTGGTATAATTAACAAATTTTTGAAACAGCTAAAATTAAGATAGTATTACAAGGTTGTCGAGTATGGCAGACAAATGTAAACAACCTTTAGTAATTCTTGTATAATACCTGATAATTAGCATTCGTGCAATGCACGAGACAAGAGAATAATTCTACAGTTCTATATTCTCGTCTAAACTTGTTATCATAATAGATTTATTAGTTCCAAAATAACATTTTTAATCTTTTTTGTATAATATGTACTCCTCACCTCTAGATCTTCGTAAGTGCGAAATGCCATTATGGCGAAACCATCGATGATGTCCTCTTCTCCGAGCGGCTCCCGCGACTTCTTCCTCCTGGCAGGAGGACGAGGCGGCTTCTCTCTCGTTGGAGACTCGTCCTCGCCGCTGTCTCCATCCTTAACTTTGATCTCTCGCTGTGCTTGCATGCGCTGTGCCCGCTCCCTTCGCCTATTTCTCTGATTGCGCTGCTTCACTTCGTTTTCCATCGTTCACACATTATTCGAATCACCCGACCACCGTGGTTCACTACACTAAAGTCCGCACTACACTTTTATCACACATGGTTATCCGATGTTTTTACACCGCGTTATTCAACAAAATACAAATCTTGCACACAGAAAAAGACACAGGCCGTTTCCAATGGCGGATCGTACACCGTTGCCGCATTGCAAGTAAAATGGCCGCGTAGCACTCCACGGGCTGCTTTATTTCACATTCACGTAAACGGAGGCATTATTACACTTAAACTAAAACATACAACTATATATTTTAACAAGAACTAAGACAATAATACGATAAATTAACTTTATACATTATTCTCTGTGTTCAGAATCAGTCAATAGTCAATACAATGAAAGGTGTTACACGACGCCAACGCTGCGTTGCGGTCGCGATGGTGAACTAAAACAGCGCTGCCAACATACAGTACAGACATTCCGCGATTCTGGGCGTCATTGGCAATGTGGCGATTCGTTGTACTCTTCCAACTGGTAAGTCTATCTCTTTTGTCAACGATAATAATTATTTTTGTGGTCGATATTTTGTTAATGAATACGAGTATTAATAATCTTTCAAGAATAACATATCCTCTTAAGACGTTTTAAAGTATATTTAAGCATTTCAAATATTGTTTTTATTGGGTAATTACTTTCGATACTTCTATTTGATTTTCCATGTTGGTATAATGTGTCATAAACGTTTTCCAACTCATCATACTCTGTGTTTAATGTGCGTTACTTTTACGTACACTGTGCTTATATTGAAGTCGCATGTATTTTGTTGGAATAGGTCTATTAAATTGAAGTTTGTGCATTATGTTGATTTTGACATTTCATTATAAGGTTGCGTTCATGATTTAGGCTGTCTTAAGTTGGCGGGGAGAAGTCGTTTTTTACATTTTTTTTGCTCTTTCAACTGTTCGTTAACTGTTCTTAACTGTTCGATCAAAATTTTTATTTATTCGATCTTAGTTTTTTTTTAAATAAAATAAAAAAATACCCTCAAGTTGGCGAGGAGAATTCGTTTTTTTACATTTTTATTTTGTTATTTCAATTCTTCGTTAACTGTTCGTCTAAAAATAAAAAATTTGATCGAACAATGACGAACAGTTGAAAGAGCAAAAAAAAAATATAAAAAAAAGACTTCTCCCCGCCAACTTGAGGGTAAATTTTCTTTTTTTTTTAAAAAAAAACTAAGATCGAACAAATAAAATTTTTGATCGAACAATGAAGAACAGATAACGAACAGTTGAAATAGCAAAAAAAAGTTAAAAAACGACTTCTCCTCGCCAACTTAAGAAAGCAAATTTTTAATTTTATTTATAAAAAAACTGAGATCGAACAAATAAAAAATTTGATCGAACAATGACGAACAGTTAACGAACAATTGAAATAGTAAAAAAAAATGTAAAAAAACGACTTCTCCCCGCCAACTTGAGGGTAATTTTTTATTTCATTTAAAAAAAAACTTTGATCGAACAAATAAACATTTTGATCGAACAGTTAACGAACAGTTGAAAGAGCAAAAAAAAAATTTAAAAAAAACCACTTCTCCCCGCCAACTTAAGACAGCTCATGATTTGTAAAAAAATTATAATTTTAGCATTCAACCATACCTAGGTATGCGTATTAAATTCAAAGAGACGAACATCGCTATACCTGCATTTACTGTAATCAGTGCCGGATTTATCAATAGGCTGAGTAGGCTGAAGCCTAGGGCGGCAGATTTTAGGGGCGGCAAATTTGGGGCCAACTTTTTTGAAGTTATATGTACTTTTTTTGACGGGAAAAACGATGAGAGTACATTTTTACGATGCGCGCGCACAATGTCACAAAAAACCGACACCCTGAAGTTAGCTAGTCAACATTTTAGTTTTTCAAAAAAAGTTACCAACTTCACGATAGTGATAAAAATGGTTTTTACATATTACTTTGAGCACGTTTGTAGAATTTGAGGTTAGTTGACGGTATGTATTATTTATTATGATATTTAAATAAACTTTATTAAACTAGATAAAAGTATAACTTTTTCGTGCGTAGATAAGTACCCACACACTTTTTTTTTTAATTTCATCGTCATAATCAGGCGGATTGTTACTAGATAATTAAATTTTTTTTTTTTTAAACGCAATAAAAAAATTTGATTATGTTTAAGTTTCGAAAGTTGTTCCCCGGGAAAGGCAAACAGCAAGGGTTCAAACTCTCTCCCGAGACTCGAACTTATGAGTAAAATGCGTAGCGTGCCACTCAGGCGTCTTCGTCAGATAGGATAGGTAAACCAAATAATCATAAATTAAAAATTTAAAATACCCCCCTACTCAAAAGTCCCTGCAACGATTAGAAAAGAGCTGATGATCCGAAGATCGAAAACGGCTGAACAGATTTTCTTGAATTATATCTAAGAACACTCTCGATCAAGTTACATGATTCGTTGGCGAGCTACGAAGCCACAGACAGACACACAGACACGTTAACTTATAACACCCCTATTTTTGCGTCGGAGGTTAAAAATTAAAAAGCTGATATGACCCAACCTCCGACGCTTTAACACACACTATAGAGAATACAATTGAGCAGAATAGAAGGTTAAAAGTGTTTGCTCGGCACTTGGGGAGGCCCCATTTGACGAAACTTAAAACTGAGAATGGCAGTCACCTCAAAGTTCGAGATTCTCAAGGAAATCGAGAAGTTTTATGATCAGCTGAACGCATCCCGAACGCATGACCGAACCAATGAGACTCAGTGATGATGACCACGGAGCCCCATTAACGCGCCATTATAGTGAGGAGATACCTGAAATTATCCACAGCGAGATAGAGGCGGCTCTCAAGCAGCTAATGAACAACGAAATCTCCAGGGAATGACGGTATTACTACCAACCTCCTAAAGGTAAATCGGATCCCAATCCTGAAGGAGCTAGCGATTCTAATTTAGGTAGTATTTTAACAAGATTTAACACCTAGGGCATGGATCGGGAGTGCGGGAGTACTTTTCTTCAAAAAAGGAGGCAACATCTTGTTGAAAAATTACAGACCCATCTCACTCCTGAGCCATATTTACAAGTTGTTTTTGAGAATCGTCAAACCGTCTCGTGAGATTCCAGTTACCGGAACAAAGGGTTTCGAGCAGGTTACGGTACGTGGACCGTATCCATACTGTTCAGCCGGTTTTCGCAAAAGACTGAGAAGTGTTTTCAGCCACTGTGTATGGCATTTTGGACTACGAGAAATCCTTCGACTCTATCGAGACTGGGGCAGTTCCACAGGAGCTGACAAGCATATATGACCGTACAGCTCCAAGACCAGAGGACAAACCAGATAAACTTGCAGCGTGGAGTTAGACAAGGAGATGTTATCTCCATACTGTTTACCAATGCGCCTGATGACGTCTCCAAGACTCTAGGTTTTACGAGGAATAGATATAAATGGCGACCAGACCGATTGACGTTCGAAGTTGTTCAGAAATATGTGTACCTTATTGGACAGGTTATCCAACTCGGTGGAAAGAACTTCAGGAAAAAATCACCAAAAGGATCCTGTTAGAACGGGCAGCAATTGGAAAACAACGTCGAGTTTTCCCATCACCCTTGCCGCAATGCCTCAAAACCTAGAAATTCAAAAGAGCGTCCTACCTGTCATGACATACAGAGCTGAGACGCTGACACTAGCGGTGGGTCCGTCAATGCCCACGTCTCGGTACCGTATGTCATTCGGTCCAGCCCACAAGCATAAAGTCGTTTGAAGTATAAATTTCGTAATGAGGTCAACTGGCAATGAAATAAAGTTACCGAAATAGTTTGTAGAATAAGGGTGTAAAGTGGTAGTAGGTTGACTACATAATCATCTTAGCCGAAGGACCGATCCAAACTATTCCAAACGGTGGAGTGGAGACCGCGAATCGATAAACGAAAGGTAGGATACCCTAATGGACTGACGACTTGAGGAAGGTAGCTGGGACAGATTGGATGCGAAAGGCAGAGGACCGGGTATTATGGCGCACGTTAGGGGAGCAGTGGACTGCAATAGGCTGGTGGATTAGACATATATCGAATATACATGTTTAAGTAGTATTAAGACATATCTTACCTCACCTTAATAGTAGTGCATAATTGAGCTTTTATTAGCTTAGAAATATAGGTACCCAAAAATTATTCGTTGTGGCAATTTTAGCTAAATCGTTGGGTTGTAAAAATAATCTAGGAACTGAGACATCGATCCCCTATTTTACCTGACCGTTACCCTTGTAGAAGCAGGCCCGAGGCGGTGGCGCGACGTGTTCCACGCTCACCCCTCCAGAGGGGGGTAAGGCCCCCTGTACTCCATGATGTGGTCGCCTGCTGAACCCGGCTGAACTGCTGGTTCCCGGAGGACTTCTTCCTAGGTTATACCCGGGTCCCCAATAGGCCCACTTGCGACGGAACACCGTGTGGTTTTAGTCGGTTCGATTCCGACATACCACTTTACCGTTAGCTCCGGTGAGGTGATGACCCGTGGGGGCTTCCATACGGTAAAAAAAGGACGGTAGTGCACAAATCATTGACCAAAAAAATTAAATAATATGATTGTGAACTGGGGTATTGAATCGAAGAGGACGGTAGGGGCGGCAAAATTTAAATAGCCTATAGGCGCCAAATGTATAAATCCGCCACTGACTGTAATAATGTGTGCATAGTGCACATTCTACGTTAGGTAATTGTTACATTATGGTAAGGATAAACAAGATTTAAGAACGTTTCGAAGATTTCGTTTTAAGAACATCTATCTGTTTTTTCTACTAAATCTGGAATGCTAGTTGCAAAATTATGTATAGTTTGAAGGTTTTATATCCAACGATACTAGTACTAGGGACCGAATCCGCAGCCATGGTTTATTGAAAACACTTAACACAAAGGAATTTGACAAAGTAACGTCATAAAACATTAAGGCATTTCTGCAAGTCGGACCTCGATAAGTCGAAAAAATATTTTATTCCCTTCCCTTCAAGTTAGGGATTGAAGGGAAGGGAATAAAATATGCCTCCATTGCTCGAAATCTAAACCCTCTACAAATCGAAATAATCAGTGGGTCCCTACAATACATTTCAGTAAGTACATATTTTCCTTCCATAACTCGAAAAAATATATTAAACTCTGTATCTCGAACTGTTTGATTTAACAACCTTTACAACTCCGCCATTTGGAACTAATTATGTCTATCGCTTGAAGAAAAATAAAGTAAGTTCCCGTCTTTATAATGTACGTTATAGTTTTTACCTACGAAACTATTATATGAAATGATAAAGGAATTTATGGCTGACGTTAACACGTGGTGTCAGATTTTTAATTTTCGGTACTTATTATTGTTATTGATTTCATTTGAACATGCGCTCCATGGGTTTCTATTAAAGGGGCAACAACAGTATTAAATACTTTACGGAATTTTATAGAACAGACAAAAAAATAGTTCTAATGATTATCACATCTGTAACTAGAATTTTTATTTATTTTACCTCCGTAACTCAAAATTAGTTGGATTGAATCTAAATCTGTACAAATCGAAAGTTTCTTACAAAATCCGCGTAAGTCGATTCGATAAGTCGAAACCCTTCATAAGTCGAAATCTATATAACTCGATTTTTTTTGGCATGTCCCTGGAAGTTCATCTTACTGAGGTTCTATGTATGTATATGTTATAGACCAAGTGATTAATAGAGCATTATTCATAATTATCAGACCATAAAAAATGCCCAATGTAAGTCGGCATTATGATAAAAAATATTGCAATAAACAATTTGACCGGGTTATATGCATAATGCCCCCCCCCCATTAGGAAAAGTAATAAAATATGTGTTTTATTCAATTGTTTTAATGATGACATACATTTTTATTATAAAATAAACATGTCAACACCATCTTTACAACCACATCGACTTTATTCTAGACCTCTATCTCCTGACCCCATGAAGTTCATCAACACACTTCCATTAAGTTCACCTATTTACTTTTTTAGGCACGTTGGGCACTTTTGGTATGGTCACGATGAGATACGTATATACAGATGTGTGTGTGTTTTCACTTCTGACGTGTAGTCTTACGACTGACGGTTTTATTTTGTAGTTGTTAGGAAATTGTAAATACTTAATTACCAAATTGTATTATACTAAACACACATTATGAATATTGGTTTTAGTTTAAAATTCGAGATAAGGATAAACAATATAAAATGTCCACCTTTATTATCTTTTAATTCTAAATGGCCAGACAAGTGATAAATAATGAAGTTTATGTAAGTATTAATCACAAAGCCCTACTTTACTTGTCATTATTCATATCACCCGGGCATAATGAATAGTGCAATGTCTAGACATTTGGCCCATAACATCACGGGGTTATATATTTTGAAACATAGCCAGAGGTGTATTAAACCCACATTTCGCTAATTATACAACACAGATATTCCATATAAGAATGTGCCTCGTTTGTTGTATATCTAAATATTAATACGTGAAGCGAAAACTTTTGATTCCTTTTTACGAAAATTGGACGGACGGAGGAGTATGAAATTTCGTACACTTATACTTTATACAGAGAAGAAGTGACGAATGCTATAATTTTTTAACAATATTTGCTACAAAGTTAAAAAAAAATGCAAAAACGGGTACATACAGCTATAAGTGTCCAACTTTGGTCGAAATTCGACCACCACGCGATCTCTAGTATTTATAAAAACGCTCACACAGTGCATTATTTAAATTAGTGCTACCAGAATCCGGTAAATGTTGTCCTGCCAATAATTTTATACTTATTGATCCCTATATACATTCGGTTCTGTTGCTGCAGAAGTTGATAGCAGCTGTTTGAAGTCCGTCCATTTAAAGAAAGAGAGTGCGCATGCTATTTGTTCTTGGAAATGGAAAGGATAGCGATATACTGTGTATCATTTTGGAGTAGTTTATTATTAAAATAGAGGAATAGTTATTTAATTCTTTTTAAATATCCAGCCTAAAGGGTTTTATTATTGCAAACGAAATAAGAGTAATCTGTTGCAACTCATATTCAGAGTCATTTCTAATGTTTTTAGTAAAAGTTTTTCAAAGATTTTTTGGGTAGGTACGGTGGGTGACGAAGAGTTCGTAGTTGTAATTGTAACACCTGTGGAAGTCTGGTGTGCGGTGTGTAAACAAGCATTGTTGTGAAGATGGAGCGGACTAGGGCAATGAAAAATTTTTGCACCATCATTTGTATGACGTGAGGATTTCCATCGTCAGTTACAATTCTATACAGTAGCGCTTTTCAGTCATTGTTGTGCTAGGTCTCAATAAGCTGTAGTGAGCAATGACGGCAAAGGTCCGCCTTACACTCACAAGACAAGCAGCTTTTATATTTGTTGCCTCTCTGATTCGTCCTAGTTGTGCAACTGACGCTTTGAACTTTTCCCTAGTTTTTACAAGTGACAACCTCGATTACAAAAAACCTCGGTTTAATTGATTTTAATTTCAGGACACATTTAGTAACTGATTAAGATAAAACGTTTTTATGTAATTCCGTATAAAGAATCAGATGCCATAAACTATATGAAACGTACTTATATTCTTTACTTTCGAACACGATTTGTTAGCGAAATTTATTTTTATATGAAATAAGATTTATTTAAAAGTTGTTTTGTAAAGTTTATTCGGCAGATCCGTTCGGCGGATCTGTTGTGTGCGGTGCTCAGTGGGCCGGATAATATAACTGGCACCGATAGTTATCAGTTTGACGTTTTGTATAGGTAGGTAGACATGGCATCCCACGTTGTTAGCAACTTCATATAAATCATTTTATAATTAACTAGCTGTGCCCCATAGTTTCACTTGCTTTAAATTGATTTATGTCTTTATTGTATACCATACAACTAATCTAACATACAGACTTGTTTCAAATATTTACTACTTACTACTTATCATTTTTACTCACGGCGATTTTTTCCAAGCATGGCCGGGGCTCAAACTCAAGTCTAGACTAATATTATAAAGCTAAAGAGTCTGTTTGTTTGAACGCGCTAATCTTAGAAACTACTGATTCGAATTGAAAAATTATTTTAGTGTTGGATAGCCCATTTATCGAGGAAGACTATAGGCTATATAACATCACACTACGACCAATAGGAGCGGAGTAGTGACCATAAACGCAGGTGAAACTTCGGGGACGGCTAGTTTAGAATATGCCTAAACGAGAAATATTAAAATCCAAAGTTTGAGTTAATTTACTTCTGGTTCATTTATTTTCAACAAGTAAATTCAATTTGGCCGATGGGGCCGAAAGGTTCTGGAGTGGAGACCGTGGATGGGAAAGAGCAGCGTAGGACGTCCACCTACAAGATGGACAGATGAACTTATAAAAAATTACGGCTCGACGGTGGATGCAGGCCGCTTCCAACCGCTTTTCTAGAAAGTCATTGAGGGAGGCCTATGTCCTGCAGTGGACATCCTTTGGCTGAAATAATAATCATGATGAAGCAACAAAATTATCAATTCCTTTTCCCCTATTTTAATGTATTTCTTAGTCAAATTTTGTGTGTAGGTATGTCTTACTGTTATATGCAAGATTCGGTGTACTGCCCTTTGGGCAAAATATTTTTGGTCAAATATTACTTCCCAAAAAACTTATCGTCCTAGTTTCATTTACCAAATGAATATTTAGCAAATTTTCATCAGGTTAGGTTAGAACTGCGACCCCAACAGCGCGAGCCGAGCGAGCGAAGCGAGCGTGCTGCGGCAGAGGCCGGCGAAGCGCCAAAAAAGAATTTGCAACCTAATTGACAAATATTTTTTTGCCAAATGAAAATTTGCGAAAAATAGTTAACGATTTTGGGAAATGTTTTTTGCTCATACAGTAGTAATCCGCAAGATTCATCTAGAAGATGTCAATCAAACGTGTTGTATTTTTTGTTTAAGTACTGCTTGTGAAATTGTACCTACATTAGTTTTGTGATGACCTTTATATAATCTAACATATATAGATAGGTTTATTGACATAAAAGAATGTTCAACTCGGACTGGTAGTTTGGTTTAGGCATAGAATACGCTAAGACAGTTTAACATATTACACATAAACAAACGGATTGTTCTACGTAGCTACCAATATGGAATATTTTGAGTGAGTGAACATATCTGATACCAGCCTAGCCTCCACAGAAATCATACCCGAGCCTAGAAAATACAGTATAATACTTGTAATAACAAAATAATCACGAATATCCTGTAAAACAGTGACCTTGAACCAGCGCGCACCGTAAATACCCAAAAAACCATACAAGCAAACACCATTTGAATTCTGTTCCATTTAATTTTTTGCTAATGAATAGGGTCTGGTGAGGGGGGTGTTATAAGTTTAACGATATCGTGTATCGGTGTGTGGCATCACAGCTCCTAAAGCGAGGGACCGACTTTGATTTAGTTTTTTTTCTTTGTAAGGTGACTGAGTCGAGAGTATTCTAAGCCACAATTCAAGAAAATTTGTTCAGCCGTTCGAAGATCATCAGCTCTTTTCTAATTATTGTTGAAGGGAGGTATTTTTTTTTTTATTTATGCTCGTTAAAAAATACTGCTAGTAACGTCACACATTACTGGTGTTCTGGCCTTTAACGCTTGTGTTATAAGCGGATTCACGTCGGTAGTGAACTGAGCGGGGTTCGAAACCGTAATCAGTAGATCGCATATCTGAAGGCCTGGCACAGGTAACCGCATAATATCAGGCCGGTCTTGAGCTGGTTTGCCACCATAGTAGTATACAAGATAAAATAATTTGAAGGAAAGGCCGTGTTTTACTACATATTATTTATTAAACCAAATAATTTTTTGACCAGTCAACGGCGAATCGTGTACATACTGCTTGATCATTTATTATTAAGTTATGAAAATGAATAATAAAACCTTCTCAATGGGTACATGGTCTGTCATAAAAAATACATCGCGAAAAGGAACTTAATAAATTTTGATATTATAAGGGTAACTGAGACCTATTTTCATTAATACATATATTATTTTAGCAGAACTGTAATTTATTTCGAAATGAAAGGCCACAATGGGTCGAGGATCGCGATCCTGTATCAATAGAACAGAAAATCATAATCACAAAACGAAGGAGCATTATTCAATAAAAAAGCGCTTACTAGTGAACGGTACAAACCACATTGGTGTCTAAGGTGTCTACCATGGTTTTACATAATATCTGACTTAAATTTCTGTTTAGGACATCTTAGAGAATTTTTACTTAAAATGTCTAAAGTAACTTTAATTCTACATATTTACCGTTTGCAGCAAATACTTTTGTCGATGTAACTTAAGTAGTTACTTTTATTCACCTTTGCACTTTAAACCGTTTTATGTATGTTTAGGTACTTAATGGGTTCGTCTACATAAATGAATTAATAATAGAGGCGTTGATCATTCAGTCGAGCTTGTGATATTACGTAGGAGACACGTCTGTTATCAAAAAGAATTACGTGTTATTTCAGTTAGATAAGACATTGCTGAATACTTCATGTTTATCTAACAAATTATCAATTTACACTGTGAAGTAAATTTTGATTTTGTGACCTTTATCGTGAGATTTAATTCAGGTAAGTTGTTAAAATATAATTTGTATTTTAGCAAATTATTATACTTACGTATTTTATAATGTGTGTTTTGTATAGCGTATCTGGTCAGTTTGTGTTCGTGAATAAAAATTTAATTATACAAAGTTATCATGTAAATACAATACAAAAATCTTAATTGTTTTTACTTTAAAATTTTAACATTCTGTGAGCAGTTTGAAGTGCTAATGCGATTGGTGTTTATTGCTTTAGAGTGGTTTATGTTAACAAAACGTTAGACCCCCAACGACTCTGCATTGTGTGTTTTCTTTTTAATTTTTATGCCGCACCACTAAAACAGCGGCTATGCACGAAGGGGTGGCGAAACGAATCTAGAGCCAAGTTTTTTTTATTGTTCTGTATAACATGCGGCTAAAATAAAATAAATTTATTAACAAGAGATCGGGTGAATTTATTCCGTTGTAACTTTAATTATAAATATAAAATACAATTAAGAAATGATTAATAACTTGATTTGATATTGATCTTTGAACATAAATATTTTAAGACGTTAACGCCCGCTTTAATAATGACACGTATTCATTTAAAATAAGTTTAACTGATTTTTAATGAGCTTAAATAACTTTTATTGGATGCTATTATCATATTAATATGATAGAGAAGTATTCTTTATTATTTTTAAACACCTCGTCATAAATCATTTCTAATACAAGTTTCTAATGTAAGCATCCTATTTAGTAGGCGGTGAATCTTGGACAGCGGAAGTGGCAACGTTTTTTTTTTGGAGAAACGTTGCCTCTTCCGCCTAATGTTGTGCATGTCCATCTGACTCGTAAAGGGTACAGTGGAGCAACGGTATGGATATGGACGGGTTCGAGGTCTCTGGATTTTGGATCGGCGGACTTCTGGCATAGACAAATAACTGTAAATGGCAACGGACAGGAATGGCGGCTGTTTGGTATTGCAAAGAAGAGAACTTCCAAACAAATACCCAGCGGTGGCTAGCGGGTTTGTTGCTTTTGGATTCGTTGGCAGACAGTACAAGGCGGCGCGTACGGTGCTTGCGCGCGCCTCTCGAGAGAGGGTTCCTCATTCCACCAAGTGGACGAGGTCGTCAGAAATGGTTGCGAGGATCAGTCGGGTATTAGTGGATTAAAAGTCGCTTGTTCGTGTCCTTCGAGAAACGTGAAATTTACCAAGCTGATTAACCACCTATCATAAACTATTCCTATGCAAAAGATGATTTTAATCATCTGCTCCGTCATTGGAAGAGGGGAGGACATACCAAACACACTCTTTCGCATTTATAATTAAGATGAATTTTAGTAATAATTTGTTAGGACTTTTTAGCATATTGACGCACGTTGATCTCTAAACGACTTGTTTATTTTTAGCAGCCTTGAAGCCGGTATGAGAAGCTCATCTTTATCGCCTGAGTTGACCTTAATATGTATTAATATTTTGATATAAATATAAAATATTCGTTTATCCATTTACACAAAACACTCTAATATTTTGTTTATTTTGAATTTCTTCCATATTGTTTAGCCGCCATAACTTGGATTGTACCTTCTTCGGATTACTTCTGCAATAATATTTATAATTAATTAATAATAAAATAATATTTATAATTTGCAGACGCACTAAAATATTAGGTATACGAAAAGGAAAGTTTATTATATTTTAATGTTATCGTGGTTTTGTGTTGGCCATAAATTTGGGTTTCTCTCCATTCAAATGTTCGTTTTTAATGTCAGAGCAGTGTTAAAACATTGTTTACACAATTAACAAATGATTTAGCATGTTTTATGAATATTGCTCACGTTAAAATTAGGGAGCCTTATTACTCTATACGTGTGCGTGGCCTTCCATTATGATTTTCAAGAGCCGTTACATTTTAGTAGTGCTGATATTTTGTCTTATTGTTTATATTTCTTTGTTATATCTTTTTACTTGTTTAGACGTTTTACTGTCTGTTATGAGACTGAACAGCAAAAGGGAGTGTGGACTAGTCGTTTTCCCTATTCTGCTCCATAATAATGGACATCCTTTTTCCATAATCCTTATTGGGTTCTCTGTCACTGATGGCGATCTTAACAGCAGATAGAACCCTGGAAAAGGTGCTTTAAGCCGAGGTTCACCTTAAGGGCAAGGTACCTGGCCTAGCCAAAAGTTTCAGGGCGACATGGTGTTGGAACTAGGGAAGATACATAATCGAAAACTGTCGGAAGGAGTGCCAGACAAAGTAGTAAAAGGTGTAAAGTTATTACTACATTGTAATTTTTTTTTGTCTAATCGTTTTTGGCATTTTCTCGCCCGTGGCTTGTAGCATTTTATCTAAGTTTCATAAGATTTTCACATGTTTTACAGATAACCGTTGACCATGAAGTTGAAAACCCTTGATCGAGTAATTGTGCTAACCGGCATAGCTGGAATTCTGATTTCAACGTATGCTATGTATGTGGAAATGGCTGTGGAGTCCCAACCTGGATACAAGGCTCTGTGTGATATTTCTGAACACGCTAGCTGCTCGCGGGTGCTGTCTTCTAAGTAAGTTTATTCTTATATAAATAGTGTTGGGTAATAAATATTACAGATTGTAAACTTTCGTTTTCAAGTTTTAGCACTGTTAGAACATGTAGAATGCTTATTTGCTTTCGAAGCTCATTTGTTTCATTGAGACAAAGACAAACAAACAAGACAAGCGACACCAACACATATTGAAGCTTCACTGCTTGTCCCCGGAATAAATGACTAATTTAGAAGTACTTTCTTCATCCGATAATCAATTTCTATTTTAGTCTAGAAACCTAAATATCATTATAGTTTTTACAACTTATGTATGAAATTTGGCAGGGTTTCAAGAATAAATTTTTAAACCGATCGTAATGAGATTTCTCACATAGTTTAACTTTGTAATTTGGGCCCTACGAAGGAGATAGGTTTCTTTTATCACAAATTAAAAATATTAAAGCTAGTCCTGAAGTATAGACGCTACACTAGATACTATTTTTGCGACTACCGTTACTAGAAGACAGAGCCGCGTCACAGATTACTTGGCCGCGTGCTGAAGGTCCATCAATGAGTTTTAAACGTATTGCCTGGACTGTGTAAAGTCTTAGTAATACCGTTAAAGGAATGTTTAGGAGTTTAGGCTTAATTTTTAAATGTTGTTTAAAACGTTATTTAATGAAATTACGTCTGTACCGGTTCGACAATATAAAGGATGGTAGATGTAGTTCTTGTAGCGTGCAGTAAACATAAATATTTACTTTCTTTACTAAGTCAGCATAAATTGCAGGGATACATGCGACCTTAAATAATATGATTTGTATTTCAGGTACGCCAAAGGATTTGGTTTATTATCAGCAGATTCAACGCTAAAAGTGCCAAATTGCATTTATGGAATCTTCTTCTATTGCCTCATGATATTCTTATGTACGTATACGTATACCAATCATCAATCAAATTATTACCATTCAGTTTCCCATTAAACACAATAAATATTATGTATGTAAGTATTTAGAGGGCCATCCATAAATTACGTCACACGAATTTCATGATTTTTGGGACCCCCTCCCCGTTTTTGTCACAGGTGGTCACATTTGTGGAACCCCCCCCTCCCTGGTGTGACGTCACATATTTTTCACTTTTACACCCAGAACTGAAAAGAGCAGTTCCAATATTATTATTCTTTTAGTAAAAGTGTAGTAGCGTATGTAGTCTTGCGTTTACAGGTAATGTTTTATGTTTAATACTTTAGATTTTGACATGTGACGTCACGAAGCTTATGACCCCCCCACCCCTTGTTACACTTAGCTGACCCCTACCTCCCCCTAAACGTGTGACGTAATTTACGGATGGCCCCTCAATTATATTGAGAGGTATTTAGCCATAACTCCACAAAGTTGGTAATTGCAATTTTTTAACCGGGATACATCTTTCTGTCCAAGCCCTCTCAAGTTTAAATAACTATAAATCTCAAAGAGAATGTGCTAAATAATTTAATATAGGGCATTTAATTAGAATCATAGGGCCCGATTTTTTCATCTTTGAAGCAATTTGAAAAAGGAGGCATTAAATACTTCTTTATTAAAACAAAACATCTGAAGAAAATGTGAAATTAATTTATCTAATAGATTAATTTATAAGAAGTACCTACTGGGTAATCCACGCCCATAATTCCCGGGTTTCATAATTCATATAACATAGTCTACTTCAAACATCAAGAAAATTCTCAAGTAAATAGGTATTCTCAAGAATGTTTCCTTCGCTTGTTATAAGTAAGTGATTATGCGTTCTATTAGAAACCTTGGAACGAACTTGAAATTTTGCCGTTGGCCCGTTGTAGCAATTGGGTATTTAAATTGGGTGGTTAATTTTTGGTGCTAGGCTGTCACAAATTTTGGCATTTATAAAAAGTCTCTGTTCTATTTGACGTTACTTTTGTTTCGCAGAACTTCTCAATAAAGTTGTAGTAAATTTAACGACTTTACCCCACTCTTTAACACATCTGCGTAATATATTCAAAGCTCGTAAATGTGCTTTTTCTTTAAATGTAAACCAAACAAGCTATAAAATAAAAAGGGTATCTAAACGCTATCCACTTTTATGATATTCAGATTAAAATGGAAAATATAAAGCTGTCGTCAATAAAAACGTAAAATACTGCATTAATAATCGATTAATTAATTAAAAATGTGAAGTCCATAAAACTGTACACGAATGTCTTAATAAACTATAGTATTACGAGTTGGCTCCTTATCGTAATGGTTATATAAAAAGTGTTACCACAGTGGGAGTTATTGTAATTAACGGCTTGTGTAGCTACTAGTTTGAGTGGTGATTACCATCGCAATTAGAATAATCGACATCGCATTACGATGCGGTGTCACTCAGTGGCGCGGGCGGCTGCGTCGTGCAATTCGCACATCTACGGGGTCCGTGGTTAGCGGTTTCGTGACTACCTGCTAAAAAAATAATATTACGGAATCCCGCGCAAGTGACGTAATGCTTGTTTTCTGTCTATAGCAACTATTATGTATTCTGTGTATATAGTTTACATAATTTTCCCTTCGACTTGAGGCGTGTTTGAATAATACATTTAGAGACTATTTCTTTCTGAAATCTGGTGCAAATTAATCATACTTCGGACGATTTTTTAAATCCATTTCTCATTTGCCAAAAATTCGAAGAAAGAAAGAAATAATTAAGAATAAAAATATGTGTAGGTGTGTGTACATGATAAAAAATCTTTCTGTATGATAATGAAGTTATATATTAAAATCTAATAAATTTAAATTGAAAAACTAAAATTATTAAAAAAAAAAAATTTTAGTGAGACTAATCAGAGGTACATACTTACCTAAAATTGAAGTAAAGTTAAAAGTGTCGGTAGAAGTTGCAAAAAATTAGGTTGAATCCGTTGAATCGGTCTAGTTCACAATATTCACATAAATATTAAGGACAATAAAATATTACGGGTAAGAAAAGTTAACGTCGGGGGTTGGCAAAATTGGTGTGTAACGTTTGAAATAATAACAAAAGTTCTAATGATCATATGAACTAATTTCATTTGATATACTTTTCTTTAATATAACGATCACATGAAATAATGAATTTTTGATAATTTACCTAATTTTATATGGTTTAATTTTTTTTTTTTTTTAAGAAAGAATACTAGTAACGTGGGTCACACATTACTAGTATTCTTGTTAACCCCTCCAGCTAAGCTAAATGCTTGTGATAGGAGTGGGTTCACGTCGGTAGTGCACTGGGTGGGGATTGAACCTGCAACCACTTGATCGCAAGTCCGACGCCTTAGCCATTACGCTACCGCCGCTTTTAATGAACATTTTCTATAATGCACATTTGAGCTAATATTCATTTAGTAAAATATTCAGTTACCATAATAATAATATTCAAAATCTATAAGTAACGTTTAATATAAATTGGAAGCGTCAGAAATCATCTACTGTTATGGAATCATTTAGGACTCCCGGATCCCTCCTACTTAAGGCGCAGTACGGCACACCGTGTGGTTTTAGTCGGTTCGATTCCGACACACCGCCCCACTCAAAACCCCGGTGGGGTGACGGCCCGAGGGGGTTTACACACGCACAAAAAAAAAAAGTTAGAACAGTGACACTAGGGGGGGGTCCGGATGTTGTAATAAAAGCTGTTCCCTGATCCCTCCTATTTTAGGCGCAGTACGGCACACGGTGTGGTTTTAGTCGTTTCGATTCCGACACACCGCCCCACTGAAAACCCCGGTGGGGTGACGGCCCGAGGGGGTGTGCCCACAAAAAAAAAACAAAAGGTTAGAACAATGACCATTAACGCGCCAGAACCCCTCAGTTGTTGGTGAATCATTTGCTGAGGTTTAGTTGTTTCCTGATATTTACTTATTCATTACAGAAGTTTGGCTGAAATTTTATTATATCTTTTTATTACTAAATATGAAAATTAGGTCAAATGAACGTTATATAAAAATATCATTATACGAATTGAAAATGATATGAAATTAATGTTATACTAAATGTTATTAGAGCAAATCAAAGTTATACGAAACATAACATTAGATCACATGAAATTAGGTTATTTGTTTGTATAGTATATGAATGTTGATGAACGTTATTTCAAGTGATATTATACTATCTGTTATTATGCCATATATTACACACCCGGCAAAATTATACTGATTTTGTATTCCAGAAGTAGAATGCACAAACTGCCAGAATCAAATTCTGTATGCAGTTACACAATCTGACCGTCTGGTCTTAATGTATTGATTATGCAACGCTTTATTTAATGGAGAATCGATTTCATTGAACTTCAATCGAATGTGATAAACACTGCTTACTTCAGGCACATTTGTTAGCACACGAGGAGCGAATAACTTTACTGTTATCGTGATAGGCAATAATAGGCATACATTGGTACATATGCGTGGTTTAAACGTTTGAGGAAAATGTACATATATATCTACCAATTAAGTTGATTAGTTTCGTTTATCAATGTTTAACAAATGTTCGAAAAGTTAAAGGAAGTTGTGACTTACTTAACTTTGGATATAACCCGTGGCCGCTCGTAAAAACATAATCCCCTATAGAGGGAATAAGAAAGTCAAACTGGTATTATTTAATACTCTCAATATCATTACAGTGTACAATAATAAAATGTTTCTCTATTTGAATATTTAGAGGGTTTGCGTGAGGTTTTATTGCTTCGCTAAAATGTTAATTCCGTGAAACACGCTCGTAAATGGTTGGAATTGTAGTGAGCATTGTGTTATTTTAGTCTGATATTGAAATAAGCCACAGTCGCTTTGTTTGATCTCTTACGAATTGTAATACTTTGCTTTTGTTGTGTTGAGTACTCATTTTCTGTCATTGTAATTGTTGTATACATGTAATAATCTTATGAACCATTCACTAATATTAAAGCTTAGGAACTGCGGCTTAGGATAACAGACTTAATTAACATTTTCATAGTAAGTCAGCGTTTCTTGCTATTAAAATTAGTTGCACCCATTAGCGAACAGGTTAGTTGGCATGGCCCCTCATGGTTTAACTTTTTAGTATGAGTATTTGTTGGGTTGAGTTGAGTATTTTTATCCTGTGTTAAAGAGTAATATCGTAAGAAGAATTAATCATATCGTGAGAAAAATACTCAAGATGTCTTTAAACTTCGTGATACTTGCGCCATACTGAAAGTTTCTGGATTTTGATAAAGTATTATATTTAGCTATATTTATTTGTTTTCTAACGTGTTTCTTTAATTCTCTCATAGGTACCTAAACTTATTCCACATATCTATAGGAAATGATTTATGTATAGGTTTCTGAAAAAATCTCTCCAAAACATTATATAACTTTTGTGTGTTTAACTGTGTAATTTTAGAAGGTTTATAGTTTATTCTTGATTATGCAGGTTGCTTCCAACCGCTTTTCTTGAAAATCAATGAGCCAGGTGTGGACGTTTTATGGTTCAAATGATAATGATAATTACCTATTCTAATTTTAAATTTCTAAACTCAAAGTAAAGTTATACTTAAGTTGTCCACTTTGAGGTATTCTAATACGCTGTGTACTGGTATCTATCGGAGGAGGTGGACACATTATTGTGTTAGACAACTACTCTACAACTTTTTCTATTACACTTACACATGGCAAATGAATGTACATATTCCAATTTGCAGTCACTGTTCTTCAATTTTTAAGTCGTTTTGGTCGTCGTCGAAGAAGCGTAATAGTGCTTTTACCTTCCTAATTTTCGTAGGCGAACATTCAGAAGAATATTACTATTACTTTAAAAAACGCCGAGGTAATGTCTCGATGATATCACATTATGATAATGTAAAATACCTTCTAGTAATGATTGCCCTCTGTCGCAATTCCGGATAGTCCAAACTCGGAACTGAGGACCTGTAGGTCGTACCCATGTTCCTCATTGGAGGTTAGATACCGATGCGAACATGTCTCACAATACGGGTAGGTACCACCCGTATTGTGAGAGGAGGTCGAAGCATACCCATACGTCATGCCGCTACAAATGACATGTGTCGAGGTAACACATCATGATACGACAACGCTCATCGTATGACGAACTGAAGTGACTACAAACTCTAGTTACTATTATTCATTTGTCTCAAAATATAACATTTAAATATTTAAAATTTTAAGATATTATAAATACCATCGCTCGGTAGTAAAATATAAATTGCTATTTTTTGTCCATATACGTGTGCTTATGACGTCAAGTCGTCAAAGAGTATGTGATAATCTTACTATAAATAAGTATGATAATAATTATAAAGCTGATTACCTAGTAATTCGTCATTAAAAATTAAAACGATCTTCTTTGTCGATTCTCAAGACTTCCATTACATGTATGATTTAAGAGCAGTGCAATAATATAATCTGTTATTGTAATTTCAGCCACATTCGACCAGCTGCTGGTGACACGTATGATGTTTGTCTTCGCGATGTCTTCAATAGCTATGTCTATGTACTTGGCTTATTTATTAGCGTTCGTTCTTTATGATTTCTGTATAGTCTGTGTTTCAACTTATGTTGTTAATGGAGTCCTTACAGCTTTAGTTTTAAAAAAAACTAACGCGTTATCTGCTAAGAAAAAATAAATAAGACGTTCTTTCAAAGTTCATTTCTTCTATCGTCATTGATGAATAAAAAAGATACTTACCTATTCTGAATAGAACAAAACAATTGAGCAAAGTGTATAAATTGAAAAAGTTATAAGAAAACTATGATCTAGAGACAGAAAATTGCAGATAGGTATACCTAGGCTTTAAAAAGCTCTCTTCAAACTTAAAACAAGATGAATTATACTACCGAATTTAGTTTTTATACACAGCTCAGTATTCTTATTTCTATCTCCGTTCAATCGAAAATTTATTGTAAACTTATTATATTAAATCTGTAATTACAACTGTTAATCAGCGATATTTAATATGTATTGATTTTATAGCCGTCTTAAAAAATTTAATCTTATGTTTATTTTATAATCACTTCTAAAAAAAAGGACAGAGACCAATTAGGTTTAAATTAAATGAGCCGATCCTAAGTATGAGGCATAGTAACTTTGTATGCATTGGGCAAAGATTTAATTCCTTAGATACGCATTCACCATACTTAAACCGTGAAAGTATTTTAACAATTCAAGAAATTCGAACAACGCTAGAGGTGCTGCTTTTCTTGCGTAAGTTCCTTTTATGAGTATATTAAATGAAAAGACGTTAGTTTCATACAAACACAAAACAGTTATATATTTGACGAGTTAAGGCGCATATAATGATTTAAATCTTTGATATTATATATTTTTATCGTTATGTTATTATCTAGAACTATTAATACAACAGGTAACATACAATTACAACAAATATTATATGTAAATAGTAAAATATTATTAAACATTCCCACCATAAATCTTTGTGGTTCATTCCTAAAATAGATACGTTAGCTAATTGCATTTTTTTTAAGAAGAATACTAGCAACGTGGTTATGATCTATACAAATATAATAAAACTGAAGAGATTTTTTTGTTTATTTGTTTAAACGCGCTTATCTCTCGAACTACGAGTCAGATTTGAATAATTGTTTTTGTATTGGATAGAGTATTTATTAAGGAAGGTTACGGGCTATGTAACATTACGCTACGACTCTTAGGGTCGGAGCAGTGACCTTAAACGCAAGGTGAAACTGCGGGGAAAGGCTGGTTAAGTTTATGATTATATTATGTGTTACAGAAAGGTGTCATCATACTTTAGGATAACAATCCTAAAGTATGATCGCACCACAGGTTTATTGTTTTTAGACTATTATTAACAAATAATAGCTTAAAAAAAGCCTCTTTTTAAGAAAAAAATTGTTTGGTACCTGTATTGGCCTACCTATTTGGTAATAATCTTTCCTACACGAGATTTGTACCCATAAATAAGGAAATTCTAAACAAGGATTTCTAAATAGCGTAAAACCAATTTTCATGCGATTTCAATAATTTTGTTATTATTTTGATACTCACATTACCAAAATTCTTTTATTTAACACGTATACCTAGTTGCATTCTTAACAGTGTTCTCTCTTTATTAAATATTAGCTTTATCGATAAATTATCAAGTTCATATGGCGAGTTCCAAAATAAATATTTAGTCTTAAAAAACTGTGTCTTTAGTGGTTTACGTTACGTTCCTTTTTTTCTGTGATACCTCTAATGTAGATATTAGGTAGACAAACACTGATTAATTCATGTAATATTCCTATTAAAAGTGAGTCACGTGGAAGTTTTATTGTTCATTCAAAAGTGTTAGTAGGTACGGTTTTGTGTTTAATATTAATTTTAATATAAAAATATAATACGTGAAATAACAGGTAGGTAATTACAAAAATGTTGAATAATGTATTAAAATGACCTTAATAAATGTAATTTATAGCATTCTACGATTTTATTATTATATGACATTATTTTCCTGTCATAAACATTGAGTGTAAAGTCAAACAAAATAAGGCAAATAAAAAAAAATCTGCAGTAAAACAAAAGTTTAGATTAAGACTGGGTACATAATTAGGGGCAGAGCATGACATATGAGCAGACTAAAATCATACCTAGGTAGCCTTAGCCTTCTTCTAAAATTGTCTTCAATTACAGTTCGGCTTGCCTTTATAAGTTTATAAGTTCACAAATCGATTTTAACTCATTCCTAGCAGAAGTATTTTGCTTTGTCAGAAAAGTCAGAAAAACTAACAAGAAAAATATGTCATTTCATTTTGTATTTTCATTGTAACCGATTTTTAAGTCGAACTGATTTCGTTGTTCATGAACCCCAAAAAACTATTTCCATTGTCTACTCACATCAATTTATTACATGTAAATGCAAATATTTTTAAAATTAAAGGTGTGAATTTATTTATTTTGATTTTATTAAATAAAGTTTGAATTTCATTTATTTTAATTTATTTCGTATATATTTCTCATAATTCAATTTAATTATTTTAATTCAGTAATTTTAATGTAGGTACAATTATATTAAATATAATATGTACAATATGTACATATTATCTGAACTAAAAAGTAACACGTAGAATCCAGTAAATAACCTGTAAAGAAAAAAAAGAACTTGACAAACGCGCTGTTGTTAGTTGATCACAGACAATTTTCTTCTTACTGAATCGTTCTAGAATTTATATTGACTAACAAAAATATAAAAAAGTAGGTATAGTTTGGCGTTTATGTTCCACTTTGTACCCAGTGCTCGTAGTAAAAGTAAACTCGGTAACTAAGTGCCAGCACACGTTGAATATTCAACGTAACTGCAGAATTATGTTTGTTTTACAACTGCAATTTGTGATTAAATCAGAATTTAATTCACAAGCAATGACTTGCCTGTGAATTGAGCTTGTTGGTAAATTTTTATTCGCTTTTTTCAGGTTTATATCTTGGTAGCCACGTCAGTTATTGTGACCTTTATCACAATACTCATGGTATTGTGATAAAGGTTATGAATATTCTTTTAGGCAAAAAAGTTAATCTTGTTTAGTTGCTTTTTAAATCGGTAGAGCCGGTTTCAAAATGTTCACCTTTCTCAAAAATCTCTGATGTTGAACCAAAGTGACACGATGTCTCCGACATCACACCGAGGTTTTGGCTATAATTTCGAGAGACACCGGGTCCCCTTGTCTCGAACAAGGGAATGGGGTCGCCAGAACAGCGAACACTCCTCAAAAAGCGCCAGGGGACAAGCTGGCGATGCCTATGTAAATCTTTACAGTGGTTTTTATCCTCGCAGTTCTGAAGCTACCGTTCCGTCTGTTACTGGCCAGGGCCAGGCCCATAGAATTGTTTGGAAAACATACATACATACCTCACGCCTATCGCTCCGAAGGGGTAGGCAGGGGTAAATACCCACATTTTGCCAACTGTAATTTAGTCCCATTCACGTAATAGGGGGCAAACCTATTGTCCTCAATCGACCACTTTGGGAATGAAATATGGGAAAATTATGAGTATATTGTAAGGAGAAAGTATTTAATAAGGGAAGGCAAAGGAAAAAAAAGAATATCGCTTATACGGATGGATTTGGGAGTGTAAGCAATGCGCAAGCATATCAGGTCATTATAATAATAATAATAACTCCACACATCTCACACACGGCCGTCTGATCCCAAACTAGGCAGAGCCTGTACTATGGTAACCAGACTGCTGATAAACATACTTATATATTTCTAAATACATACATATTATAGATAAATTACACCCAGACACAGAACAAATTATAGTGCTCATCACACAATTATTTGCCCTGGGTGGGAATCGAACCATTATAACCCATTTATATCTGAGAACGTTTTCGATCAAGTCACCTTTCAAACAAAAAAAAAACGCGCTGAAACCGGTCTATTCGTTTGGGAGCTACGATTCATCAGACAAACACAGATACACTAGATACACTTATAATACCCCTCTTTTTGTGTCGGGGGTTAAAAACTAATTGTGTCACTATTTGTCGATCTTCGAATAATGAATGGACATGTGCGTGATACTTACGCCTGGGCAATTATTTTTATAATGTATTTATTACTAGCAGTTCCCGCGCGGCTTCGCTTGCGTGTACATGTTTATATATTTTGCTCAAAACCTAATTGTTTTTCTAAATAAAAGTAGCCTAAGTTACTCCTTATAACACCAGCTATCTGCGAGTGAAAGTCCCGTGGAAATCGGTTCACCTGTTCCAGAGATTAGCCGGCACAAATAAACAGACAAAAATTTTAAAAATTGATTTTTGGACATCGGTATCTTGCAAATAACTGTATGAGCTTAAAAAAACTATTATTTTGACATTATGAGCAGACACTACAATTTTATTTACCTATTTGTAATGATAAAAAAATTACGAACATGTACTGAAAGCCACCAAACATTGCAAGAAGTCTTGTTTAGGGCTAACCTCATACCAAAGTAATGGGAACAGCTGGAACACATATCTATAGCTGCAACATGAGAGCCGCAGTGCAATGTAATCATTTATGGAATTCAGCGTAAGACTCACAACACCAGTGATGTCATTTGTGCACTGCCAACCCTATTGCTCCATCTTGGTGGTTATTTATTTTTTATCGTGTGTAAACCCTACACCTCCACCTACATATTTATGTATGAAGCTCGTGCAACCTTACTCACCAGCAGAAAAAATACATACGCACGTATGTAGCTCTGGCAACCCTACTCACCACCAGAAAAAAAACACGTACGCACGTATGTACCTACCCCTTTAATTTATTTTTTGGCACTTTGGCATTTGCGTTTTGGCATTTTTTGACACAAAGTCACCATGTAACAGTAACAATATTATAATTTACATTAACCGTCAGTGCCTGTCTCGCATACCAATAGGTAATGCTGGTGGAAAAGAAGTTATGCAATAAAAACTGGCTATACAGCAATGAGTGCTTGTTATTTTGATTTTAAAAATATTTTTATAATCAAAAAACAACTTAACTACATTAGCATTGAGGGGTCTTACCACCTAATGATGTGTAATACCCTCTAGTGTAGTAGTAGTAGTATCTCCAGGTAGAAAGTGTAAAAGAGAAAGTATTAAACCATTGTACCCAATAACTAGGCACTAGTTTATCGTGCATACATGGAAACACCGAGGGAGCGACAGGGGAGGGAGCTGCCCTCCCTGGCTTAAGCAAAATTAAATTTTGCCCCCCCCCCCCCCCCATGGCATAACAAAATCAAATGTTGCCCCCCCCTAGGTTGACAAAATCAAATTTTGCCCCCCCCCCCCTAGCATGACAAAATTAAATTTTGTGCCCCCCTGGGATGACAAAATTAAATTTTGCCGCGGACTTCCCGGCTTCCCATTGTGAGGTACAGGTATGCGACTCTGACCTGTTCGAGCCAAAGCTTACACTCCCCAATCCATCCGTATAAGCAATATCCTGTTGATTCCATTGTCTTCACTTCTTAACTTAATTTCCCTTTTAGTACACTCCCAATTATCCCATCTTTACCTCCTAAGGTGCCCGATGGACGGCAATACGCTCGTTGACCTGATACGTGAGTAGAACCGAATTATAAAGGTAAAATGTTGGTGTAGAACATACCTATGTCTACTCCTTCCGGGATAAAGGCGTGAGTATACATATGTACCTATCTATGTTTATATTTACTTAATCAAGGGCATATAGTAACGTAAAGTAAAAAGTAAGAAAAAAATACGTAATACAATTGCACGATATTTGTTGGTATGTGATAAGCATTATTATTGCATTAAAACGAATTGTAATTTGTGCTCAGGGTACTTAACATTTTTATAAGAATTCATTTGAAATTTCATTTTATTTCAAATTCAGTAGCGCCATCTTCTGTTAGGTAGTGCTACTATTCTAGAGTTGTTCTTGATTAAAGCACCATCTGCCGTCAAGAATTTTATACTCACATATTCGCCAGATGGCGTAGTTTGTGTTTAACTCTTAATAACATCCCAGAGGAGTAATATGTAGTTGTGAACTTTTGCGCATTTGCCAGTTTGAAATGCACATACAAATACAAAATTGGTGAACTTTGGGGGTAACACCCATTTATGACTAAAGTATCCAAAAATATTTTAATTGACTAATGTCATAGGTAATGTTATCTTTTAACGGATCTTGAAAATGAAGTGATATTTATGTTTAAGATACGTGACGACTGCTCTGTGAAATAACAATCTATATAAATATAGAATTCCTATTTCACTTGGTCAAGCCATAACTGGAGAACGATTTAACCGATTACATTCATCATATTTTTATGTTTTCTAATACTTTGTACAAGGTTATTACGGAACGAAAAATTAAGGAAATTTAGCAGAAAATCGGTTCCCGTGGGATAAATTTGAATTTCCACGCGAACGATGTCTCGGGCAACAGCTAGTATGAAATAACTAATGCCTCTTTGTCCTGGTAGTTCCAGTACGGTTCTGAATTCTGTAGATTGCCTTGACTGTGTGACTCAGAGAAGGTGAATTTTGTTTCATTAGCACATGTTTTTACATTTTAGTTTACGATGACTGTTGTCGATTCGTTTAAGCCCTTTCAGAAAATGTTTGGAGCAGTCCTCTAACCCCTTAATAAACCTAAACTGTAAAAAGACATATCGCTTCGAATACGTTTTTTATTTGCACGTCTCCTAAAAATCCAATACATAATTAATCGTATTGTAAATGCACAATATTGTAAATTGGACCCCTTGTATGAAGTTTTACAGTTTACTTCTACTATCAATGAGTGTCATTGATATGTCCATATGACACTCATATATACCTACCCTGGGGTAGGACGCGACACGCTTCTTTGCTGTCTCCGTTTACGTCCACGATAAGTATTGTCGAAGCTTTCATACATTTGCTGATGACAGTCCTGGTGCAAAGCGTGTGTACTTACAACGAATATGGAAAGATTCGCGATTACTTATCGTTAAAGTAAACCGTAAATAGTTGTACAATTTGCAAAGTACTCGTACAAGAAAATCCAAAGAAATCATTAAATGGCCTTAATGAAGATTATAATTTTTTTATATAAAACGTTATAATCTTCATTAAAAAAGAAGAGTGTTCAAAAAGAATGTTCAATAGTTTTATACAACTAAGTTGTATAAAACTATTGAACATTCTTAACATAAGTAGCGTCAGCACTGCGCAGGAGCAGACAAAACAGTACCACGTCTAAGTATCGTAACGCTGTCTAACCACGGTCTTCTGTAAATTGGAGGTAGATCGGGTGGAGGCGATTCCGATTCGGTAGATTATCGCCAAAGTCGGAGAAAAATAGCTACTTAAATATAATTTTTTTAAATAGTTAATTAAGCTTATCAGAAAACCGTACACATATAATCCCTAGTTTGACATAAATTAAATACAAAAAAACTAGTAAAAGAAGTGTAAAATCTCGCAAAATAAAACTATCTCATAAGCTTGGATGAAAATAATGTAATGTAATGTCGTGAATGTATAGGCATGTGTATGTGTGTATGTGCTGTATATGTAGGTTTACATACATCGACAAATGTATCTATAAATGTCTAATTTTGAATGATTATATCATGCGAACTTACATAAAAACCTACGTGGATTAAGCGAGTGGCTTAGTCTTTTAAATAATATGTATTGTAAACGTTTTGGTCAATAAAGACACATACAAAACAGTATAAATCAGAACTGATCGGTATTTGACTTTGTCACTGATCATCAACCTTCCATTCCCGTAAAGTAATAGGTACTTGATTACGGATTCATCGATTCGCAACAACGCAAGATGTGGCATTAATAGTCATGACATTCATTCGATTGTGGGAAGCTATGTATATTGATGCGATGTTTTTAACAGTCGATAATGTTGTGATTCAATTTCTTCGTGTAGGTATAAATATAGTACGGTACCAGTGACCTTCAGGGGCTCGTGGCTAAGTGGTAACCGAGTAGGTTAGCACATTACAAAGTTGGTTAGTAATACTAGCCAGGTCAGTCTAGGATGGGTGACCATTTTTAACACATTGAGACCCCTCCGTGCCTCGGAGAGCACGTTAAACCGTCGGTCCCGGGTGCACTACAAACATCTGTGGCATTCGTTACAGGTAGTTGGAGCCCTAAAAAATCTAACAACCTGGTCTAACTACAGAACTTCGATATCGTCTAGTACTTGGGTTTTGGAGGTCTGATGGCAGTCGCTTCACGTAAAATATCAAAGTTCGGCCGTAGTCGTAGTTAGACTGAAAGCCGACCCCAACTTAGTTGGGAAAAGGCGCCGAGGAGGATGTTAACCAGTGACCTTCCGCGATTATCCCGTCCTGTTCCTTTTTCATCTTGTGTTAAAAGTATCCTAAACAATGCACTTAAGTGAGTATTGTCTGTTTTCTAGAATCTCTGGTACAAGTATCCCCGAACGTCGATTTTTCAGAATATCTATTACCCCGAATGTCTCTTACCATAATGTCTATTTCCTCGAATGTCGATTGTGTTAAATGTATCCTCACTGTCCATGTATATCGAAAAATGACTATGTCCTCGAATTTTTTTGGACACAGAACGTGCGCGTTTTTCCATGGAACGAGTTCATTTTAGGAAGGACAACGAAGGATGGATTCTTTTTAAATCTCCAAGAAATTTGTAGATTCATGTGATAGGTAACGCCATACTTCTTAAAATTCTTAATAATTAAATTCTAATCGCCTGCTAAATTCTAAAAAAAAAAAAGAAAGTGCCTAAAACTAGATACACAGACTCTTTAATGACAATCGATTTGAACGATATAAATGGCCAAGAACTACTTTGGTACAAGTACCAAATTAAATGTGAATTAACTAAATAGAAATAGTATTGTCCAACTTATACTGTTCCGTTTTTTTTTGAAGTGAAAACTTCTTTAGCGGCGTTGTGCACTTTTTGGGATGGGTAAAAAATGTTAAACTCGCGTCAGGACACGTGACCTGATCGAAAATTCGTAAGACGGAGCCGAGTTTCTTATATTTAAAAAAATATAACATTCGAAATTCAAACATTTATGAGTGGCCAGGAGCGCAGAACTTCCAGTGTACCCTATGTATACATTTAGATATGTTATTACCTACTTTTTATTATAAATATACAGATGTGTGTGTGTGTGTGTATGTATATGCAAATACATTGTGAAGTTATGTTTTCACTTCTGACGTGCAGTCCTACGACTGACTGTTTTTTTTCAGTACAATCAAGTGCTCCTTACATTAAAACTGTAAAAAATAATTAAATAAGGTTTTATTAATATATTATTATATGATCACGTTAGACTAATAATACGATAATGCCGAAACTTGTTTTACAATAAAAATCTTACGGTTTCCAAGAAAGTTTCACTGTATCTTCTATGAATTCAGATTTAGGCACACTGTCGCATTTGAAAAGAAACAGTATTTTGAAAGACATCTAGTACTACTCGAACTAAATGTAACAGACTAGTTTATCTAATCAGATTTATAAACCTCGGTTTAGTTTATAGCAAACCTGTTCAATGAAGAAGAACGTAGCTGGAATTGATTTTTTGCGGGAAAACGGAGAACCAAGCTCTATGGATCATGGCGCAAAATCCGAAGGGCCTATTCTACCGCAGTGGATTGCATTAATCGCCAACCTATTTGAAACCGTCACTTCCGTTCGAGCGCCCCCATACATACTTCTTCTTCCTTCTCATTTACTAACAGTGTCTCGGTAAAACAATTTAGTGACGCAGGATTAAAGGTAAGGGAGAGATTAAAAGTATCTGTTTAAGCTTATTTATTATATTATAACTAGATGACCGGTGAACTTCGTATCACCTACAATTTATTTAATTTCGAGCATTTTCATATTTATTCACCTTTTAAACCTTCTCCGGACTTCCACAAATAATTCAAGACCAAAATTAGCCAAATCAGTCCAGCCGTTCTCGAGTTTTAGCGAGACTAACGAACAGCAATTCATTTTTATATATATAGATTAATAAATTTTTGAACACACAAATTCTAAATTAACGTCTAAAACCACACACCAGCTTTCCGTGAAAATGATCTCATTACCTCCCACACATAAAAACGTTGTTATTACAAACGGCCTACAAGTCCTTTGACATTGACTGAGCTATGATTATGTGGTCGAAAACGCGACGCAGATGCCGTATATGGAACAATCTGCAGTAGGCCACAGTGGCGTAAGGTCAATACCGGCTCGACAAAAATGGTCCGGTGACCATTAAGATGAATGACAGCAGAACTACTACAGTGTACCTTTGTAATATTTAAACAGAGCTTTGCTACGTGTTTTTACTTATTTTGTAGTAACAACCCGCCCCGGCTTCGCACGGGTATCAGAAACATATTCAACAATCATCAACATATTTCAATCAATTTACACAAAATCTTAACAAATTATACACTAACTTCCTCACTCTTCCTTACACTGTCTATTAGTGAAAACCGCTTGAAAATCCGTTCAGTAGTTTTTCAGTTTATCGCGAACTGACACAGCTGAACAGCGTGGAACTTTGTTTTATAATATGTAGTGATTGGTATGTTAAACTTTAAAGGTCTGTTCTTGCATGAACAACGACGAAATCTTGACGAATCTGCACACTTACTAAATTTCCGTATAAAACTGATTAATTAGCGATTAAAATATGCACTTATGCAGAATATAAATTCACCTTGACGTACGTTGTTCTGTTTAGTTCGCCTGCCTCTTCCGCTACTATTAAGTGCTTCGGTGGCATTTACAAATCTCTAGAATTTGAATCACGGCTAGTGCAATGGATTTAGAAAAAAGGTAACAGGGTGTCTTACTTATTATTTTGATAAGACTTAGCATCACTTTGCTCCTATGATTAAAATTAATAACATCTGTAGAAACTATGCGTTAAAGTAGAGCCTAGGAGTCTAAAGTTATCAGTCATGTTTTTTTAGTGAACACGCTAGCATTGACTTACAATTAACTATTTAAATATTGAAATGGCATTTACAATGATTTTGCAAAATAGAAAATGTTAAATTATTTAGTTCGACCGCTCGGATTTCCTGGCAACAATGTAAGAGGGCTCGGACTTCCTGATGAAGGCCCAGGTAGGACCCCCTGACCTGCTCCAGCTATTGCTAACCCTCTCCAACACATCCGTATAAACAATATCCCTTTCCTTCTTAGCCAACTTTCCAAAGTGCCCGGTTGACGTTTAATACGCCTATCTACCCCTTCGGCATAATCCCCGAACATACATACACGCCTGAAGAGGTGTGAGAGTGAGATGTATGTAAAAATATGTTGCACCAATTTTGTGAAGACCTTAAAATTTTTCACAAATTGGCACATAAACAGTTTTTCATGAGGTATAAACATGTCTACAGTTCTTCAAAAACTGTCAACGCCGTCATCTTGTAAACAGCAATTGTATTTCTTGACTGTTTTGTAGTAAGCAAGGCACGTCAAAGATAAAACGCAGTTGTCGCCGCGTGGGCACTCTTTGTGTGCAAATTCGGAACAAACGAGTATGTACCACAAAAATATTATAAACATTAGTCATTCCAACCGGTAGTTCCAGTCTATTAGCATACTTCATTTGAGAGTTTAAAAAACAACAGAAGAAATATGGTCGGTAGACATCTGATGAAAAGGTACATGCCTGTCGTCGCCACATCAAAAACTCTTATTTATTTTATTAAAATTAGGGAAAAACTATAATAGATGATAACACAGTTCACTATTTAATAAGAATAAGTTAATAGACATTATTTTGACTGATTATACCGGTAACGCAATACTATTGGTCGATTGATAAATATTAACTAATAGTGGGATTATAAAAGGGTAGGAATACGAAGAGAACTATTGTCTTGAGTGCGAAGAGTGGTACGAACAACTTGGCAGTTACTGTAGTTAGTGATTTTCATATTTTATGTCAGTGGTTGTGAGACTGTTTCTAACATGCCTAAACTTGTCGTACGTGCTCATTATACTTTACCTATAGCTTTCTGACGGTAATGGGATTCAATTTTCATCCAATTCCAGATGGGCAGTTTAATTAAAATTCACACTCTTTCATAAATGCGACGTGCCATCATATTTATGCTCCAGTTGAAAGCACGCGAGTGGAGAAGCACCGTCATCGAATTTGAGTTTTGTTGTATTTCCGCTGTTGAAGATAATCATTATGAGTGCTACCACCGCTTCAAATCATGTGTTGTGTGTTTTGATATTCGGATTCCCTTCCTCAAAGGGAAAAAGGAACCCTTATATGATCACTTTGTTGTCTGTCTGTCTGTCTGTCAAGACTCTTTTTCTCAGGAACGCCCGTGAACGCATCAATTTAAAATTGAAACCAAAAGAAAAGTAGCAATAAAAAGTATATTGCAATAGTGAATAAAAACTAGGATACTTTGCTTATTTTCCATTCCGTTCGTGGTCACTCTGAAGAAAAACTTTTTGAAAAGTCACCATAGATTTGACAGACGCCATCAGCGAATTCATTTATGGACAAGTTCAAATTACCAAATATCGGACAAGCGACCTCGCTATAACCGTTTCTTGGTATGTCAGACTTTTGACCTGGTGGAAACCGGGAGATGAGACACAGAAATAAAAATGGATCATATATTTATATTAATATTATTAAGCTGAAGAGTTTGTTTGTTTGTTTGATTGAACGTACTAATCTCAGGGACTACTGGTTCGAATTGAAAAAATCTTTTTGTGTGTTGGATAGCTCATTTATTGTGGAAGGCTATAGGCTATGTAACATCACGCTACAACCAATAGGAGCGGAGCATCAAAGAAAAAATGTTGCGAAATGGGGGAAAATTTACAAACGCGTACGTAGTTGCGCGGATCAGCTAGTTATACACCGGTGAAATAATCATTTGTAGACAAAAGAGTATATTATACTAGTATGTCATCTGCATCCGCTATCATCATGTGATGTTTAATACTCACATTATTAAGTGTTTTTATATCTTATTTTTATTTATCAATAAGCTTCCTGTAGATAAATAGTTTTATGAAGATAGATGACATAATAACAGACACATGTAGTAGAATAAAAACTTATTAAATGTTATTATTCTTACAATGGACAACAGTGTGGGTTGCTTGAGTAAAAAAATTGTATAATTTTGAAGTATTTGTAGGCGTCGTAGGTGACTATACCTACATGATTAATTGGTGCGATTAAAAACGGTGTTCATTTGATCACTTAATTTTGTTTTTTTTTATTCTTAACTTATAGAGTTTATTTCAAGGATTTGAATCTGTTCCTTTGCCTATAAATGTTTTTGAAGGATCTGTAATTACGTAATTACTAATAAGAATTAATTAGAACCCGACGTTAGACTAGAGCTCCTTTGATAACTTTTTTTGACAGAATTATACCAGCTAGAAAGATCAGAATAAACTAATAAAAGCAGTGGGCAAAGAATGTATCACAGGCACAGCGAAGCGAGATGTAGGTAATTGAGTTGAAGGAAGTATTATTGGTCATTTATTACAGGATATAACGATTTCACTACTGTAATGGAAAACCATGAAGAAACTACATTCACTAAGAAGTTAGCCAGCTTTCAAGCCTAATAGCTTTTTAAATCTTTGAACGTCAAAGCCGTTCTTTTCGTTTTAATTTAGAAACTTGCAAACTAATTGTAAATAACGAGTTGTGACGTTATCATGCAATGATAATTTTTGAGTATAATGTGATTTTCAAGGTATTTAGTAAAAAAATCCTGAGCTCGTTGCAGATTTATTTTACCTAAGGGTAACTATTATTAAAAAAAAACATAGTGTTATTGATTCGTTACTCATAGACGCTTCCAACACCAGTAGTGTTACTTGTGGTGCGCTACTAATCCTACCATCCTACCATTGGCGACCCTAAAGTCAGGTCGACAAGTCATATAATATAGTTAACATACGCGTCACTACGCGCGATTGCACGAGCATGTACGAACACCTGCGTCTTATTTTGCCAATAGCATTAACTGTCAAATCCCAATCCGACATTATTTTAAAAAAAATAACACTACTGACTGGCTTAATGTACGAGCTACAAACACCCGTCCGAAATAGGCTAGAGCATGCGCGTGTGATACGCTAGGTGTGAGTGACGGCAAAGTACATGCCCAAGCGTGCTTGAGCATAATATCCGCTCTCTACCTAAAAATCTAACCTAAAAGAAGTAGCACTACCTACTTGAATAGTGCTGTATAAATGTAATATTTATATCACTTAAGTTTTTTTTATAGTAATATTTTAAATTAATTAGTTTGTTTCACTAGGTTATCTAGTGAAACGTTTTTACATAAATAGCTTGAGATTAAAACGAATGTGCGTATTGTTTGGCAGTTCACATTGCCAAGTTTACGGCTGAAACGCATGATGGACGATAAAAAAGTAACACTAATGTATTGTAACTTAGATAAATGTCAAACCGACCCATTCAATAGCGAAAAATAAAAATATTTTTTTAAATAAAAAAATTTATACCTAAAATCGACTTCAACAAACGAGGTTCTCAAATTGTCAATTTTTGTTGTTTACGTTGCGCAATATTTTCGCCCATTGTGAACCCATTTCAATTATTCTCAAAGTTGGTCCCATTTCAATTTGAAGAAAATATTTCACCTCTTAGGGTGGAAAATTAAGGGCTGAAAATACAGCTTATTGCAATTTATCTTGATTTAGGCGCATTGAAGTCAGTGATACTTTTTTTAAAGATTATATAAATATTTCTCAATCTTATGAACACTTCAGATAAAAGTTGCCTTTTCTAAGAAATATGTGTATCTTAAGAAAAGCGTACCTGCTATATTAACGGCAATAAGTTTAAAACTTGACAACACAAAACGACACCAAAATAACTTGTCGGGATATGTTCAAAAGTGTCTTCTGCATGCGTACTTAAACAATGTCAAATACCTCATGTTCGCTACTTGAGTCGTGTAATCAGTGGCTTTTAATCGCTCCGTTTGGCCCATCAGTCCAACGACAGCTGTATCAGATCGTCTGCGCCTGCGCAAACAAAGCATTCGTCCTAAGGTCGTTACACCTTATACCTATGTCTTGATTCTTGATGTTACTGACGTTACCTCGCCGCTTTTGCAAAAGGTAAAGTGTGACACGTTTGACAAATCACGATAGTTGGCTGAGCGACTTAGTGGAATAGTAGCCGCCAGATATGGAAAGAATCTGTAACCTAGTAAGGGTTTTTTTTCTTCTCCCGAGTTGAGTCGTCAATGATGGGATTGTCAATGCACAAGTGACAGTGACTATATGACAAAATATGCAGTTTTAGTGTAATACAGGAGACATTACGTCGAAACTTTTTCTTGAAGTCGGTTAAAAATAGCGGTAAATAAATATATAATTATCGCACACCCATTGCTATGCTTAAATGTCCCTCTACATTTGGTAAGTAAAATGATACTAGAAAATTCTTCCCAGATACTTTTAAAGGAATTGCAAGGGTTCCTACGACAGCCGACATTAATCTTGTACATACGTTCAACAGCCATTAAGGTTAACCAAGGTGCAATATAAAATTCCTTTTACGATGTAGTAAGCTTTATTTCACTTATGTATGGTCTCCCTTTAATATTGGTTCAAGCTCGCAGTTCGGTAGTGATTACACGACAAGTACGAATGCCATTGACATGGTGGTAGGGGTTTCAATGCAGGTAGAAAAATTGAAGTAATATTTAGAATAGAATAGAATAATCTTTATTGTACACCAACGACATATTGCTTAAAAAATATACAAAGTGGATATGTACAACTGGCGTTTTGGTTAGTGACCCTGACGCAGATTGTCATGGTTAGAGGTCATGGATATTGGTAATCTAATAAATCAGTCTCTGTCTACACCTTTCGTTTTACTCACGTACCACTGAACCTGACACAGGTGAAACTGCAAGGACGGCTAGTATACAAATAAACTTTCATTAAAAGTTTTTTTGCAAGGAGTACGTAAATAAGTATGCGTTCCTGCTGGCTGCTGCCACACCACAAAACATTATTATCAATAGTTTTAATATTAATTCTTAAAATGTAGGTAGCTACATTTTACACAGCTCTAAAGCTGTTATTAAAGAATATAATCATATATTTCTAAGTACCTAAACATTTGTATCAAAACTTAAACACTAATAAGAAAAAAAATCATTATATTTCGTAATGATATTGGAGCCCAAAGGGGTTTAAACTCATATATGTCGTCGGAGATGACATTACCAGCTTGATTCTTCACCGTCACATAGGTTATTGAAGACGGAATCAGGCATTTTCTGCAGCTCTTAATATTCGCAAAAAAAAACACATTTGTTCATTACCTGTAGCCTTTATCTGTTACGATCAATCATTTTACTTTGACGAAATTAGTGGTCATTTGATCTGTCTAATGAAAGTGTATACCAGTATTACATAAGTGGTAATTATTAACAACAGATTACTCTATTATTTATGTATTCATGACATACATTGACTGTTCATGTAATACAAGTACATACATATGTACATACTTCTTTATAAGTATGTATGGTTCTATTAATTGAACGGATTAAGAACATCTTTGTCTTTGTAGAGTGTGGCACTGATTCACTAGTAGAGTATAATAAATGTATGCAGGTATGTGCAAAGTGATATGAAGCAAAGGGAAAAACAGATATTAAATCTTGCTATACACCAAAGGCTACCTAACCAGCAGAAAATCAATTTAACCAAAGTTAAAGTAGTAAAATTCAATCACAAGCAGTAGTAAGCATTATTCAATCTCTTTTCAATCTTTAATCGTATGCAAACTCCCACAAAATATGACGAGGCTGTTTGATCAAGTTTATCCAACTAAAGCCACACGGTGTGCCGCCGGTGGTGCGACCGACGGTAGGTCTTCAACGGACCGTCTACTAACTGACACTGAACTGACGTCCAGATACACAGGAACGTGCTGTTTGCGGGGAGCTCAACTGTTAGTGGAGGACGATGAACACTCGTCTGATTCATCCCCGCATATCCATCCGAAACCTCCTAGATTTGTGTTATCACCACATATATGTACTTCGACGAGCACCACTGTTTCCTAGTTTCGAAAGGTTGTTTCAGTTGCACGGTGCATGTATCAGTGTTGCCAACTCCAAAAACTATTTATCCCTAAACTAAAGTCAAAAAACCCTAAAAATGCAACAATTACTAGAAAACTCCCTAAAAAAAAAAAAAATTTAGCTCAGGAAAACTATAAAAAAAAACTTAAAAACTTAAATGACATATGTATTTCTTTTTTCAGTACCGAATTTACAAGTAACTTGCATTCGAAATGATCTAGCTAAATAAAATATTCTTCTGAGTTTGATTAAAGAAGGTTTTGTTCGTAATTCAATGGCGCTGGTGATTCTATGTTGAAGGATTATAAATTTCGGATTTAACGTTGTCTATCTTGATCATTTATAAACTACAATGGAACAAAACTACCTTTTACTTCTGGACCTGTTGCTCAAATTTTAGTAAAAAGCTTTGGAATATAATTAGGCATAATTAACTCATTGCTTTTCGACACAGCAACACAAAAGGAAAATTAAAATAAATAACTTTCGTGAAGTAAATAACAATCAAATATTTGGAAACTATATTCACCACAGACTTGTTATAAAACTTTATGGTTACACAAAGACAATCACCACACATTATAAAACAAAGTCCCCCACCCACTTGAATACAAGTATGGAGTATGGAGAGTAGTGCAATAAAAAAAACACAATTAAAATTTTATCCCTAAAAATACCCCCAAAAGTTTTTGTCCCTAATAAACCCCCTGTATAGATTTTTTTTCCCTAAATTTAGGGAGAAAATCCCCAAGTTGGCATCACTGTGCAGTATCTGTCTAGATCGTAAAAACAATCTCTAAAATAATGTAAATGATGTTTATCACGTGAGTATCTCCTGTAAAGGTCGACATTAACTTATTTAGACTTGTCTAACCTAGAGTAACACCCAACGAGCTGTCACTTAGTCATTGTACAATAGAAAGTGATACTAGATATAATGATTGTCGACGCTCATATCAATCTGCTTCGTCTGGTTTCGGAAGTAAGGCTAGCGGAGTTCACCACAACATAATATAGAGAAATACATTAGCTACTCAGCCTTAATTGATCGTGTCTACATCGCGCAACTGAGGTACGTGTATAATATGAACGATTACATGGCAACAATTAAGCTTTAACAGGTTGCAACGAACTACTAAGGCTGGGAGCCAATCCAGCGGTTATATATTATGCATGCATATCGGACCGGTGTTGGTTAAATTACTGGATAAATGTGGGGCAATGGATTTTGTAACTTTAATAGTTTGGCTTTATGGTAATGTTGTACTCGTGTTACTTATGATCTGTATTTGTCAAGCCTTCTATTTCCACAGACCACATTGGCATTCATTTACGCTACATAGGTACATCAAGAATATTTTAAGCTCATTTATCTATCTATATTAAATATAAATATGTTCGTCCTGTATGCATGTTTAAACCGTTGATCACATTGTGATGGACCTTTGACAGGGTCTTCTGAGAACGCCTGCGAGGGTTTCTGGCCAAAAAAATCTATATAAACAAGGTATTGTAACGCAGGTCGGGTACAGCTAGTGTTATATAAAATTAATAAAAAATATGTAGTTTGTATCAGGTCTTGTGATTGTTTTAATTTGTTCGGTTAAAATGTCACTCGCTATTTAAAAAAATGATCGCTCGCCTGGGCAAGTACCTAACGGCCAGTAATTGGAGACTATTCGGGGCTTGAGTGTAATTTTTATTATTATTTTAGGTGCCTAGTGCTACCTCGACCATTTCTGTTCTTTTGTAGAGCACTCAACAACAAACATTTTAGTCGCATAAGTGAAACTAATGCTACTCGAAGTGCTATAAACGTCGTAATTAAGTAACTTCATTATGTAATACGGCTTAGTGTCTCATAACTTTATACGACTTTTTAGTCGTATTAGACATCTTATTCGACTTCTATACAACCTGTCGTATATGACTTTATACAACTTTTAGCGGTATAACCAGTACTGTCGTCTTAGTAACGCCTATACAACTTTTACACCGTTATTAATCGTATTAGAGTCGCGGGAACTACTTTTACGCGATGGTCTTGTAAGAGTGACAAAGTGCACTCTTAAATGATTTTCAGTCAATTTAATTACTTTTATATAACTTTAAAGTGACTGGATGTCGTATTAGTGTATAAAAATTCAGTAACCAGACATTCTTTTATGATTCTTAAAAATAACTGTATGACGTTAAAATGAATAAAAAAAGCTAGGCAATTGATTTTTTACACGAAATCTCTAAATGAACCCTAATTACGTTAATGGCTGACATATACTAAGTGCACAGAATGAATAAGTTGTTTAGACGTTGTATTATGGTCGTGTCTTGAACTCTAAGTCGTAAAAAGGTAACTGTTAGCACGTTCGTAAAAAATATTTGTTAAAATATTGGTTAATTTAAAGAATATATAAGGCGCGTTCCTTTTATAGATAAAACTTGCTTATATTACTCGATAAAATTAATTTCCCAACAGATTTATGTACAGGACACTTTAGTTTTGAAGATGCAAATAGCTATACATAAATATACAAAATGGATACTGACAATGAAAATAATGTATTACAATATAAAAATTGATCGTCACAGTCAATCAAAATCCCTCATAAAAGTCGCGATAGCACATATGTAATTCGATAAAATGCCGTAAAGCGGTTATAGTAAACACCATTACTCGATGAGAAGACTTTTATTTGGGCTTTCACGACATCTACGCGACCATTACATGACTATTTAGTGATAATTGCAACCACTTCGCGACTCTATTACGACACTGATTCGTATAAAATGGGCCTTTTCTCGGTCGTATCGACGTGCTAGCAACGTATTTGCGACCAGCTTACGGAACCAAAAGTTAGATTTGGCACGTCGTGGCAACCTATAAAATGTTTGTTGGGTCTTGCTTTAAAGTTCACTGCTCAGACCGATGGCTTCGAGAAACCTCCAGATCCTATCAGCAGTGATTGTTTGTATTTCCTGCGCTTGCATGATGTGCAACCCTAGGTTACTACTTCGGTGCCGCATTAGTGGCCCGCAAGAGAAATCTGCATATTGTGTTCGCGCCCAACTTTAGGTTGAACATATATTATGTTTGTTCAGTTTGTAGTGTCCGGTGAGGACTCTTGTTACTGCACAGGTTTTGTATCTTTTGAGATTCAAAAGTTCTTTTAATACTTTGTTATCATAGCCCTTTATTAAGGCTTTCGAGTGTCTTAGACCAGTCGTCGTCTTCAATCTCTTAATTGCCATTGAGTGTGCTTCAATTGCATCTTTAAACTTTACATGAGAGTCCTCGCGTTTCATACTTTTTTTAGCTTTAGCTTTATATACTTCATATTAAAATATTTAAATATCTGTCTATTTCCTTCCTTCCTCTTGAATTGTATATTTACCTTTGTTTCTTACCTACCAAGCTTAGGAACTCATCTCACCGGGGCTAACGGTAGTGAAGTGGTATGTCTGAAACGAGCAGACTAATACCACGCACTTGTAATAGCTGACTATGCTCGGAGTTGTCAAAACAAATTTATAATTTTAGCAAATTACTGGTGACCTGTACATTACAGGTGAAACGAGGGCACTGGGTGGGTAAATTGGATGCGATTTTATGATTGTCATAATACTGCAATTTGTAATACAATATCGGCATGAAAGCGCACATAACACAAACAACAAAAGTGTTATAAAGCGTGTGAAAGTATAAGGTACCGTGTGCAAAAACAGATCGTAAACCTGTCGAATGTTTTAAAAGACACGGTCCTAATAGGAGTCGTGGGCGGACCACAAGGCTTAGCGATCTGAAGTAGGCCGATTCCACTGCCACTTCTCTGTCACTGCACCCAATATGGATCTGTACGCTTTCAATTTAATGTACACATTTGGTGTCTAAGAAATATTATGGAAACTGAAACCTTCTGTGAGTCATAGTCGATTAGACAATTGTGTTACTCATTGTTGCTCGCGTTTTCTTTTAAATTTGAAATTAAGAATCCAGCATAAAATCATTTACTTTCAGTCATACTTTTAGACAGCTAAGGTGGCATACTCATACAATTAGTTAATTTAACAGCTTATCAACAGGTCTACCGTTACCTTGTTTGCCTTTGTATTACCTGCTTTGATAGGATGATCAACGAAGCAATTTGGGTGTATATAAACACTAATTTCAGAAACTGAATCACATATATCACTTATCACTTTATCATCGATCGAAAGAAAACTTGTTTTAAGTAGGTACTTATTTTTTTATCTTATTCGCAATTGGCATTATTTTCCTACCTAAAACTGAATTAAGTCCCATCACGATTGAGGAGACATGATAAGATATTTAGTTTGATAAAATTTATATTAAGTCCTTAACAATGTTACTTGCAGATAAATGGGGACTATTTAATATTGCGTAAAATAAAATAGAATAAATTATCTACATACAAATGCAAGTTTGTTTGTACCACTGATACTGGTACAGCTTGTTGATTTTTTATTGGTATAGCGGGCCAACGAGCAGACGGGTCACCTAAGTAGGAGTAGGGCAACAGGGGAGGTTTGTTAGGGCCTCCCTAACAAATCTCCCCCCTTCCCCTACTCGCACCTTTCTCAAAGGCCGGCAACGCACTTGTGAGTCTCGAGTTGCAGATGTCTATGGCTGAGGGTAGTCACTTACCATCAGGTGACGCTCGGTACCCTCACTCACGTATTTAAACCTTGAGGATATTAAGCTAAGTTTATATGCATTCAAAAAGGATGACGTTCTCAAACACATTACACAAAAACGCAGTCATAGACTATGACTTTAATTTAAACAAATTTTAATGATCCTGTTTATATGAGACATGTCCAGAGTGGTTAGAGAATATAGAAGAACATAGAATTTCGAATCGAATTTTAAAAAAAAATATCAACCTCAAGGGTGGCAAATTAGACAATAAAAGAATTAAGACGCATCGAAATCAGCTGTACTTTCGATTATATTTTTTGGTATTGGTATTTTCTTAATTTTATTTAATCATAAATATTTTTTATACTTAATATCAAAAACATATAAAGTTCATTAGATGGGTTGTAATATAATTGTAGTTGTATCAAGTTTGTTTTGATTTTATCAGCAGTAATTAGATTTCGAATTTCTCAATTAAAATATAATCGGACTTCATTATGCTTTATTTACATTATTCTGCTCTTTTTCTTTTCTTAATTTTGCATATTGCTTTTAAGCAGTTATAATTCGATCATTAGAAACAAAAGATTTAATTGACACTAAGGTTAGGTTCCATAAAAACAACATATTCAAACACAGGAAACCAGTGATTACAGTAATTTTAGCCAGTAGGTATTCTGATTACACTCATTAGATCATATTATTATTTCGATCGCATTATAATGACCAATCCTAATGGTCATGTTAATGTTATACGAAAAACTTTTTTAGGCCGTATATAAACACTTTATTGGTTTTGCAATATGGTCTGACAGTTTAACAACTGATTGACATTTAACTTTTCAAATTTTCAATTTAATCGGATGTCTTCATGTTATGAAAAATACGTTGAAAGATTCTGAAACATAGATACTTAAACAGATAGAAGCAAGCTAAGCTAATTAGCTTGGCTTGCATCTCTATCTCTTTAAATTATTAATCACTAAAGTGTGTAAAAATACCACATTGTGTTTGTAAAGCTTTATAATCTTTGTATGGCGAAGACTTTGCCAGTCCAGGCGAGTCCTAATGTTTCAAACGTCTTAAAATCACTCGAAAAACATTTCAACATCATCATAGTCGAAATATTTAGATTGTCAGATAAGTTTGTTAACTGATTTTCAACATTATTTTAGCTATACGATATTCATACTAATAGTGTAATTTATTGAGATTGTTTATTATTAATATTAGATAATGCAATTTTATGTTTGTTCCTCTATTTGGTGAGGCAAGGACAGAGGTTGAATAAAATCGTTACATCGCGTTGGTATAGTGATTCATAAAAGTCAAACAATAGGGCCGTATCAAACAGATGTATCTGTTTGTCTTGGGACAATACTTGTATTGATTTTGTCAGGATTGATTTCAAATGTACGCGTACAGATAGCGACATAAATCGAGGTCAGTTTTCGTCACGAAAACTTCGTGACGAGTGTCGCGTGGAAATTATGATGAAATCTATCCCACGGGTTCCCGTGGGATAGATTTAGAGTATATTTAGAGTATATTTAGATTTAGAGTATAGAGTACATTTTTCCGGGATAAAATTATGTGCCTGAGTCTATGTGCTTTTCCAGACTATAATCTATCTTTACAGCAGTTTTTGCTTGAAAGAGTAACAAACAGCCATACATCCATAAATTTTCCCAAACTTTCGCCTTTATAATATTAGTAAGATTCAAGTGCTAAATTAAGTGCTAAAATACATTCCGGATACGATTCCTGGTTCTTATTGCATTCGGTTTTATCAAAAGATTCAGTTGTAGTTCCAGAATTTCGAGTTATGCCCGATACATGGCAATAGGTTCGCCACTAAACACATCTGGGCTATGAACAAATTTGGGTATCATTCACCAATGGATAATTGGTATTTCTTCCGAAGATTAAGGTGCAAAAGTGCGTTGTATATATATATTTAACAATAACATCAGTTTTGGAATAACAACTACATGTCAAACACATAAATAGTTATTCTATCTCTGTATCGAACACACGACACTCGGATCAAAATGATGTAATGTAAACACTTTACAACGTACTTGGCGTAAACAAACATTTGTAAATAATGATGAATAGATTTTGTTACGCTGTAAACCGGCTCCTGGTGAAAATATTTGTAGTGTGGTGTAGTATGTAGTGTGAAAGGATTTTTCTCAAATGAGAAATTTCCGCCAAGATTTCCTAAGGATTCCGCTATGGGGGTTAGTTAAAAAGGGTTTTAATGTAAAATGTAAAAGGGTATGCCGATTTGCCTAAAAATACTTAGTGTTACAATCTGTTGATTCAACTACCAGTCGATATGGTCATAATGATAGTCATAATCGTTACTCTCTATTTGAAGCGATTGATGTTAGTGGGACAAATCGGATGATATACTGTTATCTCCTTCGTAACATGGTAAGTTGGTTTAGACTGTTAGGCAAATAATCCTTTTAGAGTAGACATATTACCTCCGCGACTTATTAGTGAGGGTTGTATACTACGTTGCCACTTTAGTAAATTTTCAACGCTGTTTCGCATATTACTACTAGTTGTTTATACTTCTAATTAATTTAATTTTAGTTTAGAGACCTCTCCCTAGCAATTCCGATGCCTAAAATAAAACTTCAAAATAATATTACTTCACTTACGTCAAAACCTTGATGCGTAATTTCCATACCCAGACTAATAAACCACTTACTAAAGCTTAAAATTCTCTACGGTAATTGCAATATTGAACAAAGTTGTTTAAAAAGGCAATAAAATAGTATGTACAGTTTAAGACATGTTGTAACAATAACTACCATAAACAAACAGTTCCTGACCTTTTGTCTGTCATCATCAACGAGAATGTACTCACAGTCACTCCTGGTACTTTCATCAGCTGATCAAACACTTGTGGCGTCGTAGCGTCGTAACTATTCGTAATCGTTCGGAGTACCTATTACAAACTGTATTATCTGATTAATAGTGGAGGTAATTGCAGTAGTTAGATATTATTAATTCATTTTAGAACATTTTGTACTTGTTATAATTATGGTATTACGGGCTGATTTGCTACCTTATACTGATAAGTTGGCGTTAAAGTATAATAAAGTTATTATATAAGACATAAAATAATGTCTGCGTGCATCGCGTGGATCGTGAGATACTGGGTACGATTCCCGGGGCTAAAGATTGATTAGCCAAAGGCAAATTGCATTACTAATGAAATTTGTCAAAGGAAAAAAGGAAGGAGCATAGTTTTATCATATCCACATCCGTGCCGTCAGAGCCTTGAACCAAAACCAGTCTAGTAAATATGTTTAGCACTTTACAGCAAATTCGTTTAGCTCTAGGCAATACGTGGGAGACTAAGATGTAGTTAGTTAATAAAGACTTAAGTTCTAAATCGTTCTGTAATTATAGTTATTGGCTGTTGGCAATCATAAATGTATATACATTGTAAGTACGATAAGGGAACATACCCATACTACGTGACCCGTTCTAAGGGGGAATGGGGATCTTCAAAATACTACGCTTGGTCACTGGGGCGGGGTGGAGAGGGCTTAGGGTTTTAGTCATGAAGTCAATATCCTCTAGGAAAACCTCGTGCTTTTTCGAGCTAAATTGAAATATGGCGCACAGCGTTTAGTGCTTTTTAAACTCACAGGTGGCAAAAAGCAAGCGTTTAGCGCTTTATAACTTTCTGTCCGCAAAAAATGATTTAAAACCATATTTATAAATTACTACGTGAAAACTAGAGGGGGAGGGGGAGTTGTCTTGGCATATACTACGGATGGTAAATTGTAAAAAATGGGTCACGTAGTATAGGTACGTTCCCTAAGATAAAGTGACTCATTGAACCAAAACAGAGATAGATTTATAACTGTAATTTGCTGTAACTCTTGCAAAATAAACTGATAAAGTCCACGGAATTTAGGTGCTAATGCACTAATGCACTTATTTTGTCCTCTGTAATAAATCTGCAAGTACTACTATAATATTGTAAGGGTATAAAGCTGTATTCTCTTTTTATCTTTACATAATAACAGAGGATTAAAGATACTTTAATTGAGATGATAATGTCGTAGCTCAGGGGCGAGCTGGTAACAGGATTGTTGGATCTATTTCTAGGGAAAAGTAAGTAAAAGATTACGTGGGTAGCACAGTGACTTTACTTGAACTCCAAATTATAATTACAACAATATATCTTAATAACAAATTATTATATCTTGCGGTTCCGTGTTTTCAGCACAGACGTCTGTCTTCAGACGCTTCACAGACGATTGTCCTTTCTTAATTGGTTCTAAACTACTGCTATTACTCTTTTCATTTAAATTCGAATATGAGCAAGGTGCCACCAGCCAGACCCAGCGTGCCAAAGAGTTCTTAATCCAACCACAGAGTTTGCAAGCGGGGCGCGTGGGGTCCGTTCCAACAATAGTTATAAACCATCATACTACAAATAAGTTTTATGAAAACAAATTTTGGGAACAGTGGCTGGAAAATTAGAAATTCGTAGTAGGGCGGAACAACCTATCTGAAACGTCCGGCAATTCAAAGGTATATAATAAAAATTACGTGATTACGTTAATTCCCGTACATACACATAATTATATCATGGAACCCGAAAGTTTAAAAGTTAGTTTAATTGACAAAAAATCAATAGTGTAAAAATGTTTGTTACTAAAACACTCCCTTATCGCTGAATCACTTATAATTTAATTGGCATAGATAGGTTGTATCCTGAATCATCACATACGTATGAACGATGGACGGTGGCGTGGACGAAAGCAGGCTTTATGCCCCGATTGTCATGTATGCATTCCGCTCAGTGTGCACCACCAAATGTAATGAATAAATACCCACACGTATAAACACTGGAACGCGAATCGTGGACTCAAATTAAATTTGTTGCAAACAAATTTAATTTTAGACACATTGTTTATTAGTATGAATTTTTTTAAGGTCTTTGTAATTTTGATTCATTGTAAACATATATAGTAGAGATACATACACACAATTCGTAGGTATTTGTCTCATACGTTTTACGTTCTTATTTGAAGTATAATGTCATGTCGTAGGTAGGTAGAGAAGATCATAAGCAGTGTGTTTACAAAATTTTGTTTATAATGGTGCATTTGCAATTTTAAATGGTTATGTGTGTGCGTATTTTCTTAGAGTAACGATATACCTGAGTATCAGTCAAATGTATGTATGTTAGGTAATTACGTGACTAGTCAGTAGCCAACATGAGTACAATTCTGATATAAGGACGGCAACAGACTTGCGAAGTACTCTAATTAATCTAATTATTCACTTCCATACTATTTCATAACATCCAGTATTTACAAAAGTTTAAGTTCAAAGTATAGCTGCTTGTGAAAAACACAGAGAAAAGTATAAAAGTACAAATATTTTTAAGTGCTTATTTATATGCATTTGCTATACCTAACTCATTTATAAAAGACGTGAAAGTGAATCTGAGTAGATTTACTATCTCCTCATTTTTATATTTAAAGTTATTGAGATTTAAAAAGATTCGTTTTTCTTTACTCTTATCACTCATGAATTTGCAAAAATTGTATTTAACAGAAGTAGTCTTATTAATAGGACCTATACGAAATCTATTTTTAAAACCAGGCTCAAGGTATCTGTAATAACTAAATCGATGTATTGTTAAATCATAAAATTCCCACATCTTGTGTCGGGTCTGCATTAACAACTCAGGTACTCTCTGTACTTAAGTGTTCACTTCAACAAAAAATGGTTGTAAATTGTTTCTTTAAGTTTGTAATGTAGTAAATCCCACTAATATTATAAATGTGAAAGTTTGGATGGATGGATGAATGTATGTTTGTTACTCTTTCACGCAAAAACCACTGAACCGATTGCGATGAAACTTGGTACGTACTTTTTATCCCGATATTCCCACGTGATCGGGACTTACGCGGGTGAAACTGTGGGGCGCTACTAGTTATATATAAAACAACGTGTCCATCTGAAAGGCAGTCAATTTGTTTTACTTATCTGTTTTTGATGTTGTTATATATTTCATAACCATTCTACTTAAGTATGTGTCCGCCTTTACCTGAGCATGTTGAAGATTGATAAAAAACGCAGCCCACATCCAATTAGATGGCAGACGTCGTTACCAAAACAGAAATTATATTTAAAATGGTCATGGGCCGGAAAAAAAGTAAATGCTGTTGTGCTTTGGAGACGCAGTTCGCTGGCACAATGTAATGTAGCAAGGTCTGTCAATTCAATAAATTTAAATTTATATAATGTGGTGAATAAGGTACCAATATCGAGATTTCGCTTTTGTTGTTTGGACAACAATCCTTGGGGATAATAGACAAAAGCTACAAATTTATGATACTTTTGGTATAATAAATTTGTAGCTTATGTCTATTGGTATGTGTTATAATTCAAAACGCATGGACTGATTTCAAAGTACCGTTCAATAAGGATAAACTCCTTTCCAGCAGTATAAAGGTCTTAGGTGTAGAGATTTTATTATACCACCAAAGTGATAGGCAAGTTCGAAGAATATAGCTCTGTTCCTTTAGGGAGAACGTTGATTTTTTTTAAAATTTATGATGAAGCCTTTCTCATTGCAGTAAGTATACTAAATTTTGCTAAAGTTGATGACGATCGGTTTATAAGTATAACAGTGAAAGGTAATAAACAGATATACAAGACAAATAAATTTTCCCGATTTTAATCGTTAAGGAAGCGCAGTTTACCGTGTAAATTTCATCAAATCAAATCAAATGATTTACTTTGCGAATATAGGTACATAATAAAGGTGTTAAATACAGGTATATATAATTTGTTCCAAACCATGATTGAATTCATTTTTTTTTATATTATAGGGGGCAAACAAGCAGACGGGTCACCTGATAGTAAGTGACGACCGACGCCCATGCACACCTGCAACTCAAGAGTCAAAAGTCCGTTGCCGACCTTTGATATTGAGTACGCTCTTTTCTTGAAGTTTTGAAGGTCATATCGGTCCGGAAATACCGCAGGCGACAATTTGTTTCAGAGATTGGTGGCGCGAGGCAAAAAATTGATCATGGATCATCGTATCTTTATGTCGACTAGTAGTTAATTTTTTCCTTGTTGTCTATTGAAGTGACACTCGCTGCATCACCGGCATTGTTTATGTTGCGTGTCGTACTTACAAAGGTACTTAATAGCGGCTGTCGATTAAATCATTCGGTATCAATTTATGATTAAACCTGCGTGCTAAGTTCGCACTTTATTTTCCTAGACATGTTTCATGTTCATCAAAAGCCTAAGTAATTTACATAATAAATTTAGTACACCTATTTGACATCAGTTTAATACTCTACTCTTATAATAGTTGCTCTCGAGTTTAATCGACTGTCAATACGTAGAAGTAGCATAAATTGTTATTTTATCTAATTTTTTGTCTTTTCAATTTTCATAAAATCTAAATCTTGCTCCTTTAGAAGTTACTAATTTATAGTACAAACTCGTTCTTTGTATACGTTGTTCATTATTATATAATTTCTCATTCCAATAAACCTAATCATGTAGATAAGTATTACCATTTTATGACGAAATAAACAGTCAGTCCCGTGATCCAGTCTTTAAGTAATAATACTATATTACAGTGAGGTCAACCGTATTTATTACAAGTCGTTGCTTTTAATAACATCATTACAAGAATATAACAACAAATTCTATAAACACTGTAATAATATAGACTAACTACCACGATTTGTAACGACCGTTATAGCTAAAATGTTTTTGAATGTATCCTTTAACGGGACAGGGTATAATCAACATGCATCATTATTTACTTGAAGGACCACTTTGACCTTGTTTGAAATAGAAGACTTGAAGTACGGTCCTCATCTTACAGGCATAGATAGCATAAAAAGATAAAACATTCTTCATTGCACACCACAATTAGCAACTGCTCCACAATCTCATACAAATTCTTTATAAGGCGATAAGGACAATGGGCTGTCTTATAGCAGAATGCGATTCATTACAACCTTTCGATGGAACAGATGATTATGAGTGTCAATGAATGGTAAACAACAGGGGAGTAAATATATATTTATTATAGATTTCTGCTCGTATTTCTTTCACCCTACAGAAAACCGCAGTTAACGAGCACAACTAGTTAGTCTTTTTCAGCTGGTAAGTAAGATCTTCAGAGAGAGAGAGAGATGGGAGGGACGGTGTAGGAAAGTCTTTGAAGAGCAATAATGATGTAAAGCTGAACCGCTCAAGGTCATGGAAACGTTGTGTGGTCAAACATACTTGAGAAATGAGGCTAAAATAAATCAAACAAGAGCCAAATTAAGACAGCAGACAAAGGATATTGCGGATGTCAGCTGGAATGAAATTTGATCGACTCATTAGGCTATTTGAAGAGAAATATTCTCTTTACCTTTATGATTTGTTACTTTTCCTAAAGATGGAGGAAAAAGTGTTTGTCGATGTGAGATCATTTTACAAAATCTAATTATGATGCTGGACGACTTAGGATGTTCATTAAAATCCGATCCAGCCACATCACTTACCTTCATCTCATTAAGATAAAACCTTGAATTTACATTTGCTGTCGGCGTTTGCGTGAAGATTATAAACGGTACATAGAGAGGTTTAGCATAACAGTATTTTGTAATCTATTTACCCGCCAGGGTCAACAGATTCCAAAATACGTCGATCATTGGGTCTAAGTCAAAATAGGTAAAAACCTTAAATCAGCTTCTGACGCAAAAGTAGACAAGTGTTATACTTTTTTGGAATTGACTATTAACAGCATTCGTTTCGAAATCACTCTCGATAAGTTTTGATTATTTTTATGTTAATAATAATCCGATACGGTGGCTATAAACTGCCATATTGGATTGCCCTGCCTACAAGGGGCTCCAAAACGAATACCACTTGTCAAATAATTTAATTAGTCTAACAGTGGGGCAGTTTCATAGTTTACATAATTGCCACAGATTGCGATGGAAGTTGGTCTCAAGGACACTCATATCGGGAGCATAACTCTCTATGGATTACTGATGCAATGGAGTAAGGATTCTTTGTGATAGAAATGATTTTGTAAAATGGATTGTTAACATTTTAGCATTTGTTAGCATTTTATTGTTTTATTTTAACGTTAAAACGTGGTAACGAGGTAGAGTGAATCTCTTTACTCCCCCGAAAGCCCGAGCGAAAGTAGAGATGGTTAGACGAGCGACTTTCAGTCTCCAGAATATTCATATAATTGGTATCTGTAAATTCTCAATTTTACGAAACCCTTAGCTGTATCTTTTCTTTATCGTTTGAATATTTAACCAAACAGCCTTATCGTAATCATGGTATTATATTGATATTAGTATTTTGATATGATGCTGGCCTGTTCAGGAGTTATTCTTAGATCGTGGGCGTCTAGGAAAACGTTTATCTCATAGTCATAATAACAATAAATTTATTGGAGCAAAGGGTCGTATTAAATAATTGGCATTTTAATTGACAAAATTTGCATTACATTTAACTACTTCTCTTAAATGAGAGGACCGTTAAAGACGCATTCACAAATTTTGCTAATTTTCACTAAATAGATAGGTATAGAATTATTTAGTTTTGATAATGAAACCTAATTATTATTTTATAAATAAATAGACATATTATAAGCTTGAGATATGTATAAATAAACTTTGTATAACACACAGTAATATGAATTCGTGGAAAAATGTCTGTCTGATCCCAAACTAGGCAGAGCCTGAACTAGTGAGTGACTGTACACCCAGACGCAGAACAAATGATCGTGCTCATCGCACAATTATTTATCCTGGGTAGGAGCAGTGGGGCAAGTGGTATTACTAACCACTAGACCAACAGGCCAGTCAATGTTGCATATATGTACACAGATAGAAGGATATCTACATGGATCTGATTTTATCAGCACACATTAAATTATTGTGCTCATATCCAATTTAACTTTCTCTGTCCATTGTCCATTAAGGTCGGCGCAACATTGCAAAGGGGTTTTGCCTGGTTTCTTTTATGCCCGGCCGCCTGGCTGACGCCAATCTTTGAGAATGTAGTAATTTTAAGACGAGAAAGAAGAAAGAAGGTAAAATAGTATAGAGAAAAATGGGTAGGGAGAGGAACCTAGGGTAAGTAAGGGGTACCGTAAGTCTTCGACTGAGGAGGACTGAGACTGTAGTAGCTCGCAGATGACGGGGTCGCGTACCCGAACGTCCTGTATTTCCTATGACTGCAGAGGCCACTAGGACAGGAACACCAGCTGGCAATTCTCTGTTCATTGTTCTACGTGATTTTCCTTAACTTTCTCTTCCGTTCATGATCCTTGATTATATGGAATATGTTATATTTTTCTTTAAAGAAAATAGTATGTTTTAGATGCTGTATGACCTCTGGTTTTTAATCAGCTTTTTTTATAAGGGTGGTTTGTTACGTAGTGTTGTCTTCTTAAAGTATTTTGACAAGACTGTGTATATACGTCAGCATTGTCCACTGTCATTCACCGACAGATTGTGGTCTATAACCTGTAAGGAAAATGTCCGGCGCACACGTGTGCATCTCGGAATTGCAAATGAAATGTTTTCTCAAGCTTATCGCTTAGTTACAGTCCATCAAGATATCCGCCATGTCCATTTGTAGGTCTCATAAAAGGACAGCGGCAAAACAAAATGATCGCTCTGACTCAGTGATTTTGTTGCGTTGATGTTGTATTGCAGAATATTCACAACCTGGTGCCATTTTATTTTAAATGGTTCCATAAAATAATAGTTTGTTCTAACAAAGATTGTATAATCTTTCTATAGGTTCAGTAAATACAAACTAATGGGAACCATTACTTTGTATTATAATATAATAGACTATAATATTTTCAAAATTTGAAATAGTTGTAAGCACCACACCGAATATGCCCTGAAACTGCCTGAATACATAAGCTTCTGATCCTCACAATGTTAGGGCGTAAGTCAACTTATGGAGGGCAAAACTTGTGCAGGTAACCAATCACTAAATCATTAAGCCCGTACTTTGCTGTTCTTTTACCTACATCATTTTTATTTACCTATACGTTTATAGCATTACTGTTTCGATATTAAATATTAAAATTTAATAAGAATTTATCTAGTTTATTAGGTACTTAACTACTTAACTTAAATAGTACTTAATCTTTATAAATAGATTAGTTAGCAGTGTTAATAAGTATATTATTTATACCTATTCTATTTACAATCCTCATATCCATATACTGCATGTCGGCTTTATTTTATGTAACTCAGTTGGCAAATAACACACGTCCCAGATGATGAATGGCAACTGGTTATCCTATTTGCTAGCTGAAATTGACAGCACTCCGTTAGTAGTTCATGCCAGTAATAAGCTCAATTACGAGAATGCCAATAAATGACATTTAAGTCATCTTAATCTCTTATAAGAACAGAATTCTACACATGTCCTGCTGTACCGACCGTCTCTATTTTTCATGTACCATTTTTTTAGTTATATTCGCCAAATAATCACAAAATATATGCAGATGGTATATATGATCGAAGTGTAGATGTAACTAAATAAGTACACATAAATATGATTGTTAAAACAAAATAAATGATAGGAATCGAACCAGTGACCTCTAACGTTGCAGCCAAATGCTCGACCGTCGGCTATAAATTAGAAACCGCTTAAAATAATATTGGTTTGAAATTCTCATTTTACTCGGGCGAGCAAGAGCGATATTTGCGAAATATAAGCACATTATTGTGGATACGGCATTGTATTTATATATATTGTAATTTTATGTTTCAAGTGGGCGGCCGGCGCTAGAAACCAATTTACAAAATACCAAACATAAAATTCCGATAACTTTATAATGACATGGGTGTCGATTCTGATGCTACGAACTTAATTCACAATACTAAAACAACTCTTTTTAACCCCCGACGTAAAAACGAGGGGTGTTATAAGTTTAACATGTGTATTTGTGTGTTTGTCTGGGACTTCATATGGAGCAAGATCCCAGAGCCGCCAGACGTCACGTATTTTCTGACGAACGAAATGTGGACGATCGAATAGTGTTAGTATGTACTAAGATTGCATACCTACCTGCTAGCTTGGTTAGAGGGCCAATTTCCAGGTAGCAGGTAATGAAGGTACATAAATACATTACTTACCTCACGTAAATTGTCCTAGCTGATTTTCACGTATATTTTAGACAATATCGTTAAAAATAAATCGACAATACTCCCAGACACTTTCCGTCGGCCGTATTGCTTTGCAGACGCTTTAAAGCTCCTAAAATAATTCCTTAACTTCACGTAAATTCTGATGCTCCATTTTTATATATGTTCGCCAGACAACAATTTTAAAACCTTTTACAAGAAGACAGACCGATCCAAGGGGCCAATCATCCCCTAAACTCAATTTTAATTCCTCTGTGGGTAGGGGCGCAAGAGCATTATCCACGCGCATGAGAGTTTAGATTAGTCAGAAAATACGTGACGTCTGGCGGCCCTGGGATCTTGGACTAATAGGTCCTAAACGGGTGAACCGATTTTGATTTAGTTTTTTTTTGTTTAAAGGTGACTTGATCGAGAGTGTTCTAAGCTGAAATTCAGGAAAATTCTATTCTCTATTCTATTGCTTGATGGGGTTTTTGAGCCGGGGGTATTTCAATTTTTTTTAATTATGTTGTTAAAACCAAACATTAAAAAAGGATAGAAGATTTTAGTCACTGACAAATAAATTGGTTTATCGTTAACCTTAGTTGACAGACAATTGTGATTATTCCATTAAGAAACTATTTTGTAACAGCTTTGTCTATTCCTCGGCAACAGAACTTTTTTCCCAATGAAGGAACCCCTGACAATGTGAATCCAAAATTTCACGATGATCGGTTGAGTAGTTACGGCATGAAAACCTGACAAACAAACTCACATATCATATTATATTAAATTAGGACAGTTAGGATTAACAAGATAAGACGGTCAGACGTTACAATTACCATCTTCATCATAGCGTGACAGCTCCTACATCAGAATATAATACCTAAGTTTTTTAGCGGTCAAACATTTTAGCATAATGTAGAGAAGTGTCTTATATCAGAGAGTTTACAAGCGGTTTGTCATCATCACATTCTTTAAATTTCATGACTGGGTACGTACATCGTACAGGGGTACCTGGGAATTTGGACTTCTTTTTAATGCCACTTTAGAGTTGGCGAAGTTAACGCCGTTAAACAGTCCCCAGAAATCCCGTTCCTATCCATAACGCCAAGGACTATGGATGGACCGACAGAGAACGTGTGCTAGACCATAGTTAGTTAGTTAGTTAGGTTAGATTTACAACAGCAGTTTTCCGCAACTCCACGACAAAGTGCATGTTTTTCTTTGATGGGAATAAAAGCTATTCGAGCCATCCTAACTCCCCGAAGAATCCCAGTAACCCCTTTACGTTACTGACGACCCCGGAGAGTGACCATATGCTCGATTAAGCCATTGTTCTTTTTGTTTATAATTGAAGCCAATATACCTTACGATCCGTTACAGAACGGATATTTATGGAGATCTAACTAAGTATACCAAATGATAATATTTTTTATGATTGTTAAAAATCGATAAGAAAAATAAATTGAAATTAAAAATATTTGATTCAGACGTACAATAGAATCGATTCCAAATAAATTACTTTTACATTGTAGGTAACTAGATACTTTAAAATGCTTTATCTTATAAAATGTAAGAACCTAATTTGAGATAACGAGGGAGCAATATAGTAAGAATTGTATGACTGTATATAGCAAAGGGTCGATGGAACAAAGCTTGATCGAGTTGGCTAGTTGGATTATGACATAGTTGGTAATGTTTGTGCAGAATGTCGCCCACGTCTCATTGGCATGCATCTGGGGCCGGAGTGATAAACAAGGACGGTAGGCAGCCGGTCCTCCCACTGTCCTGTTTAAAGGTGCCTGTACTTTTGCATGTTTCGCCTTTAGTTAATTCAGTTACGACTAGACAAGGCCCTCGAACAAAATTGGAAGTATAAATATCCGTATGAGTAATGTTTGACTTGATCATTAGCTACATGCATACACATGCTTTAAAAATACGTTGCTTTGTACTTACGTTAGGTATGTATGTATGTTCTTACAATTACAGTTCGTCCCAGATATTATTTGTTTACAACATGATCTAAGATTTAAAGAAAAAATACTAAGTACAGTATATTTTTTTAACCAACGATCAGGAAGTGATAAGGTAAACCGTCAAACAATGTGTCAGTATAAAGTTATATTAAATATTTAGAAAAATACATACTAGGAAAATAAATATTTGGGAAGCCGCCCTTACGGCCAGATTCTCACAACAAATGCGTGGGGCACCGAAACCATAAACTTAGTATATTACGTTAGTATACTAAGTTTATGACTGAAACTACGTTATTATAGGATCAACATACGAATAGAAAAACCTTTGGTGACTCAGTGTAAATGACAATTACGTCATATTTATATATTCTGCCTTCGGAGGACGTATGGACTATCAAAGACTGTCCGAAATATATACTTAATTTCATGCTCATAATGCAATCTTGCATTATGACCGAGAAATTCCTGACAGTAATACATTTTATCATTCTTTATGTACATACTTTGGGTTTCACATAATATGATACACAATTGCCTGTTCGTTTTCAAGTACGGGAGCTTGAAAAGAAACAGTGACAACAGTAAAAAGGAAATATATTTAATTGACGCAAATAAATCCAGGATGTTGCAGTCGTTTTGCTTTGAATGCTGAGATATAAAAGCCATAAGTGAATTTAGATGAAATAGAATAAAATATATATGTGTTAACACACAATTTGTTAGAATGTCTTTTAATAATGCTGCAGTGGTCTCTACAATTCTATCACGTATTACCTCATTGATTTTTATGGCTGTGACAATATTTACATTACTAAAAACTTTAATAAAACGATAAAGATATGTTTAGCAGAAACCAGTTCTTAATGTAGTATAACCGGATTGTCCCCTGTGATGACAATGTGATCATCAACTTTGGCGTCGGTTAATTTAAATAAGCCATTAAGGTTGTCAGTTGAGGCTGCGTCCACGCAGTTTTCCATGTTAGTCCTCGCGGCCCCCACTCTTGCGCACTACACGAGGCGAGGTTCGCCGTTGTCATACTTGTAGTGTCTCTGTCTCACCCGCGACCGCGTGTACGATCGATCATTACGCCATCGATTTCCACTGATACGTTTTACGTATTTTTCTGAATGAAAAATCCTTCAAAAATGTTTTGACAATAGCGCGCGGGAATGTTAGTGCCATTATTAGCTTAGTTTGGTGTCTTTCTGCCTGTGTGAATAATTTTCATTGTTTTCAGTGTAGTGACTGAAAGTTGTAAAACTGTTTTGTTGTGTTATTTGTGAAGTTTACGTGTTTTTTGTCCGAGGTTTGTAACTGCTTAATTATATACATCTACAAGCTACATAGATTAAAATCGACATGTTTTTTGTGTTCGCAGTGATATCATTACATTATAATATAATGTTTGGGTGTTAATGGTACAAATGAATTTATGTATGCATGACTAGGTACATACATACATACCATATGCACATGCACGTCATTTGTCATGTACCTACCTATTCATAGCTGATACAAATTAATTATTTGCGGTACAGCAACATACAAAGAATAATGAGATGTATATGGCATATTGACGCATTTCGGAAGGATATGTGTTTATTATAGGATATGTATAGTGAACCCACAAATTAATTTAGGGTAAATTACAAAAAACCGAACAATTAACAAACAATTTTACAGGAAGATGCTTTTGATTTATATGACAGTTAAGTATTCATAGAACATTAAAATTATTATGTTTTCCTATCTCATATAGTTTACCAAGGACGTTTTTGAATAACGATAATAAAGTATAAGATACAATAAAAAAATACTGACTTGAATTTTATTACAGCAATAAAACTACAAAATTAAACTGGCGCGAATGTCTATGTAATAAGTAATATCCGAAAAGAGTGAGCTGCGAGATTCTGATTTCAAAAATATTTTGACAGTAACACATTTTTTGTGTAAAAAAAAACAATACACTATAATAATAAACAAATAAAAATGTTTGAGGTGTTACTAGTATGTTTGTGTGAAATAAATGTTCAGTGACGCATGTAGGTGTCTTGAAAAGTTATGTGGAAACATTAACATAAGCCTTCACATTGTACATGCGATTATGGTAATGTTCGTTTCCTGAAGTATAAATGGAGTTATATGTATTGTGAATGTCATAAATAAACCATTATTTATTACCTGTTGGGAGTAAGTTTGTGATTTTTGTCATTAGAATGCAAAATCAGAGTTTTATAAACTACAGGCAAATTTTTTGAATTTCCATCACAAAACTCATTGATTGTTGTTTTGTGTTGTTTTTTTTTAAGTTTGCGCATCATTTAAGTAAGTACTTATTTAAGAAACTAATTTGTGATAACGATACTTATATATGATAACTTCTTTAGAGGTGTGGTATTTTGTAAAAAAATTTCGATATAAATATGAAAAAAATAATTGTCACGAAACATATAAATAGTAATGGAATTTATGTACAGTAATTTATATTTTTTCGTAAATAGTGAGAGCTTCTGTAGTGGCTGTCTCCAATTTTCACCATAATAGTTTTACTGGTATTCACCATACCAGTATCTAGAAAGAAAGAAAGAAAGAAACATATTTATTTTGCATATCATAATAATATTGACCTACTGTTATTTTTAATTCATACATTTCAGTGTGCGAAAAGTACGACGATGATTAAGTTTAATTATTACATAATAATCACATAACAAGTTGTTTTTTACAACTTTAGTAGATAATTACTTTATAAAGTATGCAAAACATCATGTAAATAAATTTCCAGTAATTGTCGCTACATATTAATGAACTAAACGTAATTGACAGAATTATCATAACTTGACATAGTATATATGTAGGCAACACGAACGGTGTAGATACTAGTTACACCCGTTTATGAAGCTTAGGGACTAACAAGTCATAATATTCAGTAAAATACTTACCTCCTTCTTTTGGAAATCGAGTAATGTAGGTAAAATAGGTGGGTCAGGCGTATTGTTGTCTTTGCCTAATACGACATCTGTGGAATTAGAAATTATTATCTTTTTAATCATTAACGGAAAAAAATAAAAACACAATTTAGTATTGATATATATTAATATACTATAGGTACGTATAGTATGTTAATATTGTACTGACACACTATTTTGTAGGAAATCTTTTAAAAGATACCCAAGGTGGATTGTGTTGTGATTAATACTCATAATATCTGATGCCACGGAATCTCCGTTGAAAACCACAACAACCGGGGCTGTCCGCATCATGCCCTTCGGCCACTCTCTAATACAATGTGTTCCCTTTTATTTATCTAAAGCTACCTCTTCTTTAAGGCTACACTCTCCTAATAAAGTTACTATTTTATCAATGTGTAAATATATTTTTAAAAATAATTATGTCAAATATGACAGGTTTTGCGGCCAGCGTTGCGTTATCCGTGTCGACTATTGTCTCTGAACGAATAATTTGTTTTGATGCCATTGTAAACACAATTTTGTGTACTTAATTGTTTTGTGAACTAAATTTCACTTTTAATAAAGAGAGAGAGTACTGGTCTGTTTTGATTTGTATTTCGAAGGTATCAAGACATTTGACAAATACAAAATTCATTTCTTTTCTAATGTCACAATTTGAATTGCTACCATTGGTTTTGACCCCTTGATATCTTGGACAAGACTAATGATTCGCTTGTCTTAAAATATTAAGGTATCTCTGTCTAGGACAAAAAGGAAGTAACTTTGTAGATTTACAGTATAGACTTGTCACTTACGGTGCTTACCCGTTACGGCTGAATAATGGTCTCTGCGCTTCAACTGAGCGGGTAGCAGATTTAGACACCTTCATGAATTTTATAGTTATGCGTAATGCATTGCTTCGCCGTTAAAGTTTTGACAGGACCACGAAAATGCGAAACTTAAATGTGCTTTGGAATATATCTTGTATGTTTCGTAAACGTACTTAAGATTGGTAATTGTGTAAACGGTCCCTTCGGTTATACGGAAAGTGCTGTCATTACGAGGTATATCGCCGTGATATTAAATAAATATCATAGCGATACAGTCAAGTTATGAAATATTTTGAGCAGTTTCCAAATTATTTATTTATTTAAACTACCTGCAAATATATTGTAAAATGCGTACTTAATGCTGTAAACATTTGCTACCAGTCAACCTTTGGGCGATGCAGAGATGTGTGTGGCAGGTGGGTATTTAAAAGTCATAAGATAAAATAGTAAGCGAATGTGTTACATAAATAAGCCTTGATATATGTACTACATATACATAAAGATGCAACATACATATAAACATACTTACAAATAAAGAATAAAGACACTTGTAAAGTATTATTCCAATGATTCTTCTAATAAATCTCTGTAGAGCTTACGAGCTTATGTACTAGGCTAAATTAGGTTCTTTCTATATTTAAAAATATTTGGATTTTTTAAAATAAAATATTCAAACACTAAATAAAGGTTTTACTCGCGGAAGGTTTTACTCACTTTACTGAATAAAGTGCTTGACATCGACGCCAGTTTCACCCCTTGATAAAGGGCTCTCGACGCACGGATACGAAACTAGTCGTGATCCCTAAAATACACACGTGAAACCTTATCAATAATATCTATGAATAACACTCAGAAAAATTTATATTATATAAAAATTATATAAAAATCACGTCACCCAAAGTCTCCCCGTGGTTTACATTTAGTTTCATAAGACTATTAATATGGTTGTAGTTCCAGTAAACTCCTACAACTAAGTTTTTTTTTGTACTAAGTTTGCCGCAACCAAGTACCGATAAACACTCGCAACACCATTCTTGATAGCCATGATACCAGGGCCCTATTTCATAAAGTTGACTTTCCGACAAATTTGTCAAAATTTGTAAAATTTATCGGATTGTCGCTCTAGGCTTGCTTTAATAAAGGCGAAAACTATGTCCAACATAGCCAGGTAAAATGATGACTATTTGCCAAAACTGTAAACGTGTCTCATAAAACTCGACAATTGTCGAAAACCATTTTCAAGTTCTACGTCAATTGTCCTTGACAAGTATCTCTTTTACCATATTTATAATTAACATTATTTTATTAAAAAAAAGGAGGATAAAAAAATTAAATAAAGGTTATATAAGAAAATTGTTAATGCACATTCAATTTGGCCTTTATATTTGAAAAAAAAATACTATTTTGCAAGTTCAGTGAAAGTGACGCATTAAAGAAAAATAAAGATATTGAAGGAAATTGTTGTGCGATATAGGGTAAGGGCATGTGCCAAGATTGTACGAAAATTCACAAATATATCCATATGTCGTGACAATTTGCTATTTCATGTCATTTCACATCGCCAAAAAGTATGAAACAAAAAATTGTAGTACATACACTTATTTGTCAATTTTCCACCATGACAATTTGTCACCTGTAAGTCTTATGAAACAGAAACTTGTCGAATTGCCAAATTGTCGGATGTCGGCTTGTTAGCTTTATAAAATAGGGCCCTGATCAATAAAATGAGTTCTGGCGCCTTAACCCTTAACCAGCAGTGATACAAGCTTATCCTGTAAATAATCTTTCTAAACATGTCTCTTTTCTTTTAAACGTTATCGTTACCATTGTGCCATCTATTTCAATTAAGAACTAACTACCAATTACATAGTGCTTTCTTACGTAGTTATTACAATGAAATTAAAATGTTTACATATTTTCACGAACGTTGATAGGTATATAACTACACTTAAACTAAAGATACAACCAAATGTGCTGTCTACTTATTTTGTTTTTCAATTTTAAATATATTTTTTAACGCTAAATGTCAATACAATTGTAGAGTATAAAAGAATAACAGAACCATTAATATAATGGACCTACATATGTCATTATTACTCGTATTGCGAAGAAACTATTATATCACTTAATACTTCTCGACATAATACTTAGTCATACGGTTAGTGACAAAAAAGGGACACAACATCGGTGGAGGCGTTGTTATAATAATATTAGATAAAGAAGAATATAATTGTGGTTGATTGTCAGAAATGCGCCTACGCACGCTTTGTCGATCAAAAAGATAATGTGTTACCCAGATAATAATATGCTACTCCCAGATCAATGATCTCTGACATTAGGTGTTAATCCCAGAGCGTTTGAATTGAAAACTTATATTTTTGTTATTTTATTTGGTACAGTCAGCAACAATCGAATAATTTATTCTTAGTTAACATTCGTGTAACATTATTATTTTTTAATAAATTTAAATTTACAGATACTAATATTATGAACACGATAGTAACTTTCTGTCTGTCTATCTGTACTGAACTACTTTTTGTAGCAAAAATAAAAATTGAAGGAGCTGAAATTGGGGATTAAATTTGTATGGGAGACCCATAATTACCATAGTTTTACGATATATAAAAAAACATCATCATTTGTAGGAATTAAAGAATGTTTTTGTCACCAGAATAAAAGTAAGTCATAGTAGTTTTATTACAAACAAACAGTTGAAAATTTAACAAATCAAAGTGTTTTAGGAGATTTTAACACAGTCTGCATCCTTGACTTCGATGGATGCAATTGAGTGAAATGTAAAACAAATACTTATTAGTGACTTTTGTTGATGACTGTACTTAATTTAATCAACGGGTTTGAATGATATACGATAATTAAACTTTTATTTTCGTACCTATCGTTTATACATGACATGTGTTTTGCATACATATTACAAATAATACAACCTTATTTTGCTCTAAACAGATTCGAATTTGTTATTTTTAACGTTATATAAATACCTAAGGACGTACTAAAAACGTTAATCGTCGACCTTAATGGACATTCATATATAAACCAAGTTTGTGAAATTCTAAGGACCTTAAAAACTGACAGGACTGTGTGTAAAGTATAACAATGTGAAGAAACTAATAAGGTCTAAGGGCTGTTGTCTCGGTTGATCTTGAAAAGAATATAATGTGTAAAAATGTTAATAAAAACATTATTTTCCGTTGAATGTATAATTAATTATAAATTTGGAATTCTAGATTTGCTTCTTCATATAAATAGGGCTTTTCTTATTGTAATTTTTTTAACGTGATAATTTAATTTTAATGTTTAATTATTATTATCGTCGCTCGGACATTTCTGACCTTTGATGGGAGCTCTGTAGTCATTAAAATTGGATGCGTCTGAAACAAAAAAATGCTTCTATAGGTATGTAATACCTTTTCGTGATCGCCTTAATTCCCGTAAATACATAAATAGTTGTTAATTTTTAAATGATACCAGGGAGCGAAGTCACGCGTTTAGTTTAGTTTAACAAAAATATTAATAATTGTGTACAAAAATTTGACACAAGACAAAGGTCGTCCGTAACTACGGCTAATCATTATAAAAACTCGGACAGGATTTATGTTAGTCACATCCGCGCATGATAAGCAATCGTTTTCTAAGAAACTATGTCGCACTGAGCTATGTTTCTTGTTTATTTAGTCGCTTGGAGGAAATAAGTTCTTATAAACGCATTAGGTTGCTAAGGGTCGGTTCATCTGAGTTATTAGAACCGAGATTTTGAATGTGTGTGGAGTTGTGGACATGTTTTTTGTAATGACTGGGCTGCTCTTCTTTTTCATAAACATTGTTGATTCTAATTTCTTAATGATTACAAAAATAATGTCGTCTTTATAAACTGGTAAGGTAATCATGAATGTTTGTCTACGCCGCTTGTTGCTCTACACAGTATATCTAATCGTGGGAATACAGTACTAAAGAATAAATGTATATATTAAAAATAGGTGTGGATAGCTTTACCAGCATATCAGTCCATAGTAAGATTAGGTTAAGTGGTCATTTCCTTAGAAGGGTATGGTACTGCTTGACGTCCAAGTAGTAGCAATTCCTTCTAAAGTAAGGTCCGCCTATATAGAGAGTTACCGGAAAGGGCTGTCCCCGCTTTGTGGTCAGGCGTCAGGTCATGTAATAAATAAAATCGGACCTCCTCTTATTTAACGCCACAAACCATGTGGTTTTAATAGGTTCGATTTCAACACACTGCCTCACGAAAACTCTTGGAGGTGACGTCTCTAGGGGGCTTCCACACGTGAAAAAGGAAAGGAGTAATATGTAATGACTATATAAGGATGCCAGTTAGGTAGTTGGTACAAATAAGTTTTCTCTACTTATTTATTATAGCTGTGCCCGCGACTTCGTTCGCGTTTATGTCAGAAAACAACAATATGTCGCTTAAAATAGGCGTAGCACTTCTTCCTGAAAGGGGGGAATCCTCCAGGCAGGATTTTTTATGATGTATAGTCGGTGAAATAACCTGGAGCGTACAAAACAACATTCTTTTGATTATTTACACGCGAAGTAACGACATAAGTGGGAAATGCACCCATTTTTTCCGTGTGGAATTTCACCAGTGAAGCCGTATTATATTATTATTATTATTTGGTATTATTTAGTATTATTTGGCGCCGACTCAAAATAAGTTTATACAAAATTTGATAGTTTATGTAAATAAGCTCAAGACTTAAGAGGTTTATTTATTTTTTGCTTTTTAGTTATTTTCGTTGGTTTAATTTTTTGTTAAAAAGATTTTTATTTTATGGTTTTTTTTTCATCACCAGCTCAGCTACATGTTGTGATGATTTCTGAATGTAAATACCTGATAAAATAATGAAAATTAAACAGAAACATTATTCATTCCAAGAACTTTCGAGGGTTTCTCTCAATTTTATTAGGATCCCACCATCAGATCCTGACTGCCTTTACATGGGACCATTCTTGAGGTATACCTTATCTAACAAAAAAAGAATAATCAAAATCGGTTCATAAATAACGGAGAGAGGGCTGAACATACATAAAAAAAAGGTAAATTTACGGTCGAACTGAGAAACTCTTTTTTTTTCGTCGGTTAAAAATACCTATTATTGGTTTAATTGAAATAAATTATTTTGATTTCATTTGATTTGATTATATTTATCTATTATCTTTTATATCTTGAAAAGAGGACTAGTAGCTTAGTTTTGTGGATATTGTGGCTTTTCCTTTTTGTACGCAAGTAGTTTCTAATTAAAATTAATAGATAAACCGTCTATAACATTTTTAGGGAAGTGTAGTTGAAAGACATTTAGATAAGGTAAAAGGATAACTTTCCTTATAGTTAATAACCGCTTTATTAAGTACTAGAAACAAGTAGTGAATACTTTACTCGCTTTGTATACGTCAGCAAAGGACAAGCAATAACGGTACTTGTCACTTACGCTTAAAGAAGTGTAGAAGAAGTTTGTCGCCTGTGCTGTTACTGTAATTTATGGAATTCATTCTATTCAGATTAAACTGTTTTGTAGTTTCCTAATAAAGTGTCATTGACTGTGAATGTTTTCATCTACGATACATAGTTCCACTACAATGGTCATTCAATTATCACTTTAAAACAAACATCAGTTTTTATTTGTGTACCAAAAATTCTTCGGATATTTGTAATAGCAATAGCATACTTTTTCCTAATAGATTCCGTTAACCATTTCGCATATTTTTTCAAGTATCCACAATAGCCGGTTCGAGCTTGAGGCTGGTATTTGGACGTATTGCTCTATCGGTCCATTAGAACTGATTACTACTGGTAATGGCATCTACCTAGAAATTGCACAAGCACTTGGATTAAATAACCGGTAAAATTTAACCATTCCTTAAAATTCTGTAATGAAATTAATTATAAATTTGACAACAATGCTCAAGATTATGATTTTAAGATTTTCTTGAGAACCGAGTATTCAGAAACTCGCACACATCTTTCTAAAAAGGTTTTGTCAAACAAAGTATTTTGTAAATAAAGATATCTTATAATTTAATTAACTTTTGAGGGTCTAAGAGGTTGCTCACTTTTCCTAAACTGACCGTGGGTCCCGGGTGCCAGTACTTTTCTAGGCGTCACATTTTATAAAGGCTACCATGATTTCGATCGAATAAACTGAACTGAAAAACCACTGTAAGCACTCATAAGAACATCGTTTTTTGCTTTATATTGGTAATTTGTGTTTGGAATTGCAAGGTGAAATAAGGATGCAACATGGCCTGCGCCATAATTTTTTTTTAATTTTTGGTATACCTAGTACCTACTCTTCATTGCCACTAAGAGTTATTTTGAACAAATATTTTGAAGTAAGCATTCATTATTAGTAATAAAGTAACCATTTTGATTTAGGTGTCATAGTTATCATATCAATAATTGTATGTTCGCTACTAAATGATATGGTGTTATTTTACATTAAATTATATATCTGATGTTCTATTCTATTCTATTTATGTAGGATGACTCATACTCATAACACAAGAATTTCGGCTAAAAATAATGTCGATTTATTTTGTGTACTTAACGTTATGTTTAAATAATTACGGTGCTTATTACACAAACATGTTTTTAAACTATGAATATTTTAAACTGATGTCTAAGTGTTTATTTTTGTTTAGTTAACACCCATAATTTAACAAAACAACATTCTATTTTCGCTTCGATTTTTTTATTGACTGTCGTATGGATTAAACTATTTCTGTAATGTAAATTAACCTCTAATATTTTTCATTTTCTTCAACCTCTGGTTCCTCGCATTTGCGATGTGACATAAGAGTAGTCGGATATCATGACCGTTTTATGCAAGCAACGATTTGTGTCTACAGAAATAAATACAATAAAAAATACTAATTGTATTAGTACTTTATGTGTGTAACATAGATGAAATTGGAGATGACGACGTGACGAAGATCAGAGCACATAATATACGGTCGAGATAGGTCTCTCTAAATCAAAATTTGAATGTACTCGATCGTTGTACTAAGTCTATAAGAATCTAGTATTTTGTTCTCATATATTAATTACTACAACATAAATAACCACCTTCGTATGAAACCTTTCCATCCCTTATCTACTCTATGTTAGAGGCAGACATTAGCATAGTATAATGTCTCAATTCAAACGTTTTTGTTGACGTGACCCATACAAGTAGATATATTGTCAAAGATTAGTAGGTAAACATTCCATCACGTTAATCTCTACAGTATCACAAAACAAATGACTAAGTCTGAGTTTTCCTTTTGCGAGATTTAAGCCTAGACCTTCAAAGGATGGTCACACTGTGTTCGCGAATAGCCTTGTTTTTGCTCCACAACTACTCAAGCGATACCGTCATCGTCACCGGTCTATCTGTCTTCTATAGCATAAGGTTCAAAAAAATATCTTATATATCATTAAGTTTTTTTTGTTGTCATTAGATTATATGCCTAGACATGTTAAGTAAATATGTGTTTTTACGTCTCTAATTCATTTCTTATGTTCTTTAGTTGTTAGTAACCGTGGCATGTTTGGTATTTTGTAACCTGGTCATGTTTACTTAGAAATGTCATATTTATCCGATGATTAAAACTACGCTCTTGTAGTTTTAATCATTGGACATTAGTTCTTATTTTAATAACTACTTGATTTCTCCTTCTTTTAAAATCATTCTTTCAAAGTTTCTGAAACATATTTTATTGACCTTCTAATTTTGTATTGTAAGACAGTTTTCTGAGATTAATGTATTCTTCTGATTAAGTAAGTCCACAGAATGTTTTAATATTTTTTTGTCTTTAATAAGATATTCATCTATTTATAAAACCGTACTTATAAGTAGCTTCTTTTTTATTAGAAAACAATCTAACTTGTGTATAAAAGAAAGCAACAAGTGCAGTGACTAACATTGTGCAATACCTTGCGTCATGCTAATTGTTAAAGATTTCATGGTCTTCATTTACAGAATTTATGGAACTGGTAAATCGATGAATGAATCATTGTGGACCTTGAACCAAGTACAATGCTTGCACTGAAGGTACTGAGTGTATCACGTACACAGTGTGCAAACATGGATTTCCATAGTTTTTGTTCAAAGTGAATCATTGTCGCCAAATACTTAGTGAGGTTCCCTGAATTGTTACCACAACAAATAGGCAAATATCCGGACTTGGAGCGAATATCTGCAGGCATGGTATGAATTGTGTGTCATGTAATGATAACGTGCGACGATTTTTCTTAGTCTGATTAGATTGAGTCTTTCTAATAAATAATGAACATGCTACTCGTACAGATTTTCCTGTGCTAAAGTGGGAAAAAGCCATGAGGCCTTAAAGGACACCGACAGCTTGTATGATACTTCGGAGAAGGCAGGAACATTATAATATTGAAATAAAAAATATTCTTATGTAGTAAGTGAAGCTATGTAGAACCAATAATCATTATATTAATACGTGGAGAGAATTCTATGTACCTCTTTTTTTTTTAATTCGCGAAAGTAACGTGAATTTTGGAATATTTACAGTTTATTTATAGTAGAAGTGCAGAAAGTTAAAATTTTTAAACACATTTTTACAGTTGTAAGGACATATTCCTTCCAAATTTAAAAATTACGTGAAAACGGCTTAATGAAATTACACGCGTCCAGTATATGCGTTGACCTGTCATGGTAAGTAAGTCTATACAATGACAGCTCAAGCTATACTGGCCAATTAAAAAGCCATGGTCGAAATTCGACCACCACGCGATCTCTAGTTTAATTGGTCTAGTAAGTCAGTTAAAAATAAAATAATACAGCTGGTGTTTTTTTTTAATATTTATTTTACAGCTGTCATCATCATCACCTTCATATTATTGTGTTAATAAAATGTTGTCTAAAAATTGACCTGGAGAAGTGCCGAAAATGCAGTTATTACTAGTATTACTATACTGTCTTATCGCATCTAGATTTGCCATGTCATTGCCGTACCTATAATATGTAAATAAAATATGTTTTTTGGCCCCGTATTTTGGATGGATGTTTTTGTTTACCTAGGGTAAGGGTAAGGTAAGGTAAGGTAAGGTAAACAAAAAAATTTAATTGCAACTGATTATTACTTTTAATTTCGGCAGTTATTATCGAAGTCAAAGAAGCTTTTGTTAAATAAAACATATTTATGTAATAAAGTTGTCTCGAATTACCTATAATCCTAGCCTCTAGCTTGCTAGTGTTTTCCATTATAGTTTCCACAGATAGGACCTTGTTATATGCTTTGTATTATTATTGGACATAATAAGATTCTGAGAAGTGCCACAATTCTCAATTTAAACATCAATCTTAAAACATGGATAAATATTTTTTTTTGTGACACAAACACATATACATTTGAAGTACAAACTATACATACTTGTATTTATAATGCGTGTTCATAGAAAAAACGTTGGTATTTAATCCTTACGCTAGGAACCCATTTTTAGACCTTGTAATCAACTTGGCAACTTTACCCCTAAAGAGTTTACATTGCTGAATGAATACTTCTCATTGAAAACCTGTGCAAAGTAAATGCGGACAACGCCATTGAACCGCCGTCGTACTTACCAGTAGGTACTTTGCATTATTTCTATATTCGTAACACGTTACCTCGCAACAGTCCTTCAATAGGTGCCGAGGTTACGTCGACTGTGACCCCAGACCCGAAACGCCCACAAAACTGGCAAATTGTGAAGGCTATGTCAGGTGTTGATAGGAATACAGAATGAGGTTAATGAGCTAATGTGGGTTTTACCTTATGTAGTGTGTTGGAAACAATGGCATTGGTGACGTAAATGTAAAAGTATACATTTGTATTCTGCGTGTCTATAAATACTATTTATTTATTTGGATCTCCAACGGAGAATACAATTTATATCGCCACTGGGCATCTTATAAGAGGCAAATTATAAGAGATCGAATAAAATATTGTCAATAATCATATTCGAACATAACAATAAGTAAATTCATCAATCCAATAAATAAATCTGTGTCAAAACGAATGAATAAAATCAAGTCAAATAAATACAATCAGAAAAGTTTTACATATTCCTACTACTTCTGGGTCGTTCATCATTACGTCCCAAAACAAACTCGGCCCATTGGGACGAGAATTTCAAAATTAATATAATTATTGTTTTCATTCATCTCCTCCTATTCTTGGTTTTGTTAAGTTTTAATAGGAACTAAAGATAAAGGATTCTTGTCTTTTATTTTAATACCTTGAAAAGTTTTCTTCTTAACTGTACTAAATCAACAAAAAATTTAAAGAGTTTGTTTTGGGACGAGATGATGAATGACCCCTACTTCTTTGATGAGTTAATACCCACCAGAACACAGTTTCTTGTTGTTCACCTAACGTTGTAAGGTAAACTTCGTCAAGGAGATGTAGAGGATCTAGGAGCATCGGTTCTAAACCTCGAATACAAACATATACACAGTACTATAGAAAATAATTGCGACGCTGTCCCCTCCTTGGTGGCTGGCAAGTTAGACTTGGAGATTAGTGATGGGTAGTAATCTAATTCAAATATGGAGTAACATGATTCGTTAATCACGAAGTCTCAATCATAGTTATCTCACTTGAGTAAGTTAGTAGGACACAAACGCAATCTTCGTTGTCGCACCTATTTCTATTCATATTGATGGTAAACAACCGTTTGTGGTGACCGGTTCGCTCAAATGATCGCGGTAACTATGTCACCTTTAAAGCAAGCATTATCTCTTCTAGCATTGATTCAGATCCTGATGGAGTATGGAGTCATAGATTTAAATTGGTTGATGTTACAAGGAGGACATTAGACTTTAAAAGTATCCTCAACATTTTGCGTTCCTTTTTACAAAAGTTTGAATGTACAATATTATAGAAAAGAACCACCCTATATTGTAGACAAACGCGTCTTTTTCTTACGGTTGGCAATAGCAAATAAGTTCGTACTCAGGCTTATTGAGACTTCACGAAGTTATTACTTAATATACAAATTTAAACATTTGAGCTTTATGTAACTTATCCTAATGAAGCCCACAGGTTACGTACTTTTAGCTTAGAAATTTGAGGGGCCTTTTTTAAATCGACAACTACTTTGCATAATCTACACGTTTATGTAATTTGGCCACATTTTTTAACAGTCTTCTCTTAACCAGTTGAGAGTATTTAAGGATTACTTCTTGACTTGAGAGGAAAAAATAACACAAAATTTCGTTTTGTTTTTCTTCTCTTAAAGAAATTGTATACGAATAGAGACGGTTAAACCTGTTATAGGACGCATAAAGAATCTTAGAAGTACATAAAATTTAAGTAGGTACGCTTACTGTAAGACATCATTGATTTTTTAGAGAGTTATGGCATTTACAAACTTATATTTATTTTTAATTTATATATTTTTTACTGTTCTTCAAGAAACGAGTGTATAGATTTTTAAAGGGTTGGCAACGTGCATGCGAGACCGCTGGAATTGCAAGCGAGCGTCCATAGACCATGGTAATCACTTATCATCAGGCGGGCCGTATGCTTGTTTGCACCGATGTGGTATAAAAAGAATTGATATTGATGACATAAAAACTTAATTATAAAACGTTCAACGTCATGCCAGCTGTGGGCGTCTACTTATAGTTCAAGTTCTACATTACGACCGATGCTCTCTGCAAAAATATGTAATCGAATTTTTTTCTTCGTGAAATATCTATCCTACGAATCCGTCGAATTAAGTTACTAATATAAGTACAGCAAATCTATCTTATTTTAATTTGCCAAAAGGCTGCTTGCAATTAAATCCTAGTCCTTTAACAGACAGGTCGATAAATGACACACTATTTATAAAAAGTGACAGTTGAGGACGTGTGAAAAAAAAACTTATTGTTCTATAGTGTATTGCGCATTGATTTTATTTATATGGGAACGGATATCTATTGAGTTTCATTTCACTTTTAATGAAAAGGTTACTCACTACAAATTAAGCTTAAAGAATTAACACATTAAAACCATTCATCAACTAACACGTATCTAAATAAAGACCTCGTTAAACCGAGCTTACAAGCAACTATGAAATCTAATTGAATAAACGTGTGTAGCCAACTAAGCTGTATCACTAAACATCTGCATAAAACACAGTGTCAAACCAGTTACACTAATATATGTTATAAGCATGTTTTCCCACGAAGAAATACCATGCAATCATCCATCCGAGGCACCTACCATAAGGTGGCCTCCAAAGTAGAATAAGATTACTTAAATCTGAATGCCATAGAGGTCGTTATAGGCTGGTTCGTAATCTGCATAATATATTAATAGAGATGACACGACTAGGCTTGTCAAAACGTTACGTTTACATAACGACGTGACGTAATTTTAAGAACACTGTAATGTGAAGCGATGGCTTTTACTCAAGGTTCTCAAGCGTAGCGAAAGAAAACGCAGGAGCTGCGTAACCGTAAAACAAACAAACTTACAAACAAAATTTCTGAAACACTTACCTTGGCCGTTTATTATTTTTTCATAAATTAAGCAAATAACGTTAGGAACATACTTTCTAGCATTCGTTTATTAAATATCTCTTGATTTTTCGGCTTGTGTTGGTAATGCTACTTGCATTACCAACACAAGCCGAAATTTTACATTTGAAGAAAAGGAAATAATAGTCACAATCAAATTGGACCCAATAGATATTATCGGATCTTAAGGAGAAAAGTACTTGTCAAATTTTAAACCCATTTATCTGATTTGGTGTAATAAAAACGAATCCTTTACATTTGAGCCTTTTTTCTTGCCCGCTCCGTAAGACGTCGCGGTATTTACACTAGTGTATAAGAAAAGTTTGTTAGTTGTTACTTTGTGTGAAATTTTAAGCACCACATGCACATACATACATTATTAAAAAAAGGAAGCAAGACCTCACATACTTCATGGTCTATTTTGTTATTATTATTTCTTGAAAATTGTATCAGATAAGACACATCTGTTATTAGTTGATTATGCTAATAAGCTCGATTGATAAAATGTTTCTTACAAATTGGTTGTTCTGTAGTATATTTATTTATCATAAATCATTTACGGAAATACACTATATTTTAAAATCAATTTATTAATGTCACTAGTTAACGTTAATAAATTTGATTACATAATGGTTGTCGCAATTGTTGAAACTGTTTATCATGTGGAGTAATTGGTACTTCAAAGTCTATTACTACGTTGAACTATCATTAATTCTTTGATATTACATTGCGTACTGATAAATTGACATAATATATATGAATGAACGATTCGATTAAATAGATTTCTTATTGACACAATGCTATGGTTACTGTAGAAAGCTTAAACGGATTGTATTGTGATTACGTGTTTGTACACACTACTAAGCACGATGTTCTATATTTTTTTAAACCAGCTTTTATAGGCCATGGTAACAAAGTAACTATTATCTTATCTGTGGCCATGGTAAACTTTATATAAAAGTTTCGTGTCTGTACTGTATTTACCGTTGAGGATTTCCTTCAACTGGAGCCTATCCTAAGTGCAGAATCACGCCATGCTTATCATAAAAAATGTATTGTGATCAGAACTGAACTCCATAGGATAAGAGCAAGTGGTTTTAATTAAGCATGCAAGAAGCTAACAAACATTGTAAGTTAAATAAAAGCTTGCAAAAATAGCAGGGTAAAGCGATTTCTTTAAATTGAGTCCGCAAACAAGCACAAGGATCGCTGAATGTAAGCCTACCGCTAATTCTAAGCACTTACAACACCTGTGCTATTACTTGCTTTTTTGTGCGTGTGGAAATCCCCATGATCGGGCGGTGTGTTGAAATCGAACCGATTAAAACCACGCGGGGTGCCATACTACGTCTAAAATAGGAGGGGTTCGGGAACAAGTTTTATTAAGACATCCGGTCCCCTCTTAGCACTTGCCCGCGAGAGCGCGGGTACCGTATTCGGGCAAACCTTTGAATTAGGCGACATCGAGGCACACGCCGAAAATGCGCTTCCGACGCCTGGTTCGCTGGCACTGAATAGGGTCCGAGTGGAAATCTTTTTTTCAGGCCCGTTCTGCCAGATGACATCCACCGAATGACTGCGGTAAAATAACTATCGCTACCAGCCACCGAGCGTACAACGGCCTATAGGTGTAGCCTATAGGTATTCAATTCATACACTTTAAACGTACATCTCGGTTTTTAAATGTAAAATATTCATTTATGAGAGCTTCACCTGCCTTTATAATTCCTGAATAATCATTGCTTATTTCTTTGTGTGGTATCGGAATCTTTTGTCCAATTTCTAATAGAAATTTAAATTTATAAAGTCGGAATATAGTAAGTCTTAATTTTTAAAGTTGAGAATGATATTTTCTTTAATCAATCAAAAATTAAGGTACCGAATCTAAAGGGTAGTGACAGCAATATTAAGTAAAGTTGTTTACTTACTTACAAAAAGCTCAATTAATTTGAGAATGCGAAATGTATCTCCTATAGTGATAATGAAACTTAAGAACCTTAACCTCATGACCATTTTTGGTTGTGGGCTACATTTATTTTTCGTGTAGAAATCTTAACTTTCTTCAAAATAAAACAGCTTTATTATAAGTCACAATAAATAAAAAATTCTGCTATATTTATCGGTGCTTTAACAACAAATATATGACGAGTTCTTGTTGAATATAACTTGTAAATGTATAATGTATCTTCAAACTTGGGTTTTGAGGTTATTTTAGATGAGAAAACATTAAGTTTATTTCAAGACATTTTGAAAAAAAAGCAAGAAAAAGTTGTAAGTTTATTATAACGTTTCTTCATATTACTATCCATAAAGATCCTATTAATAGAGGGAAAGATCCCCTCAATTCAATGCGCTCGAGAGCTCATGAACTTTTTATTATCTATTATAATATCGACCCAGATATCGATCTTAGGTTCATAAATCGATGAGTTCCTTAAAAATGTTTGGCTGAGGTGTTCAACTTTGTGCGATAACAAATCAACTAACAACTCTGTTATTTCTATTGCATAAAGATTTGGGTGTGACTGCAATTATCGTTCATGAACTTCAGAGTGATAACCCAACCCAGATTACCGCAGGTTACTCAACCAAAGTATATGTATACATATCTATTTACATAACTATGTATATGCCTATACAGAAAAATGAATGCTTGGTTGTAACGTATTTTCAAGACAATTCATCAAATTGAGCTTAAGCAAGCATGGTGTAGTTCTTGGTATACTCTAGAAGGTGTTTAACTTAAAAAAGAGGTAAGCAAATCGGCCAAGAGTTCTCGGAGAGATCATGTACATTCATATGAAAAAGAAGATATACTCCGAATACACAACCTCATCCTTTTTTTAAGTCGATTAAAAAATAATTAAATATGTAATCGCATATGTTCACATTAGCCGCAATATTCGTTATGTTTGCTTGTTTATATGCATTCGTAAGTGATTTGTCTGAAAGACTTCAAACATTGTTAGTACTTGCGCAAAGATTAAAAAACAAGATTAACCACCCTAGTGCTCGTAGTCACACTGGTGTAACTTTTACATAACGTCTAAGATTACCTTAAATTTAAGGTAATCTTTCGAATTAGAAATCTACCGACTGCAGAAATCTTTTACTATGTTGGGTTAGATTTCGTACAACACTAAGTATGTTATTGCTTTCAAACTGTTATACTGTTCGCTCGCCATCAATTAATTAGACCATTTTGTATTACAATTAACGTTTATCTACCATAAGGGTACTTACAGAAGAGTTGTTGCGCAAGCACAACTTGGGTAGGCTTTAGACAGGCTCCTACGCATGCACTCAGAACCTGACATGGCACTTGTTGAAATCGTAATAGGAACTTGCTTGGAAGAACGATTCTGAATTAATCGATGTAGCACCTAAACATTCTTATTACGAAACAGCTTTAAACCATTTGTATTAGACCGTTTGATTCCATAGTGAAGTGCGTTAGTAAAGATTTACGGAAATCGCACGGAATTATATTGAATTACTAGTGAGATAGGGATTTGAAATCAAAATTTTTGCATAGTAATATAGTGAAAAACGTCTATTAAAGGTAATACAACAGCATAGTAATACAAACAATACCACATCATCTCGCAACTTTACCTACTGAAATTGTAAAAAGTTGAATGATAATGTAAACATTTTGGAAATAAATAAATAAAAATCTCGGTAATAGGTGGGATCTAATTTTGTTAGGTCTTAAAAAATGTGAACTTTGCAGTTGTTTTATGTAAATCATGTTTGGTGTGTGCGTGGCACTTTAATTTTTACGTTTGGAATACAAGGTCCCATCGATCCATAGAATAAAATGAAGCTAACCGAATTCAAAGCTTTACAGCACACCGTAATAGGCTCTTTTTTGTTTCTTCTCCTCGTTTCCTCTTATACTTAGTCAGGGGGCGAAGAACACAGTATTTCAAACAGTCTCATTTAATCGCTATTAACATTTATTTTTATTAAAGTCTAAATTTACATTTTATACACATAACGCAATTTATAAAGAATGTTTTTTTTTTCTTGGATGGCGATTCTACAACAATTAACTTCAACGCCAGTCTCAAACAGGCAGGTATATGACTTGCCTGGTTGTTAGTGGTTACTGTAGTCTTTAGAAGTTTGCCAGATTAGTAAGTGACGCATTGCCTGGCCACCTATAAAATTTCAATATCATCTGGGTAAATCGTGGCAGGCAAATATATAATGATTGATAAATGAAATAAAAAAAAGTCATTGGTACTTTCTAATAACTGTTTTTCATGCAAATTGATTGGAACTGAACAATCGTAAACACTGCGTTAATAGTGTTCTTTCTTGCAGATGACGTAATATGCGTATGTTACCTAAATATCGACGAAGAAATGTAATTATCACATAACTCGCTGTGAATCAGAATAGAAAATGTTACATTAGGTTGCGTATCTTGCTAATTGCATTAAACGAGAAACGAGTTAAATAGGCAATGATTCGAATTCTGACGAAGCAATTTTTAAATATATTACATGCATTCACTCAGCCTGTATCCCCGCAAGCCCATGGGCGTACCGAGGGGGGTCAGGAGAGGGCAGCTACCCCCCTGGCTAAATCTAGCTTACGGAGTACTATGGTAATTTTGAGTCAAAATTTTAATTTGTCCCCCATGTCCAGCATGGGTCGTGGGAGAGCCATGCTTCGGCACCTATGGGCCGGCTCGACCGGAGTGATATCACGGACTCACAGAAAACCGGCAGTGAAGCAATGGTTGCATTGCTTTTCGCCGCGTGAGTGAGGTTACCGGAGGCCCTAACCCTTCCCTTCCCCCCTCTCCCCTCTTCCACCCTTCCCCTACTCCCCCCTTAAAGGACGGCAATGCACTTGTGACTCTTGAGTTGCAGGTGCCCATGAGCGGCGGTAGTTATTTACCAACAGGTGACCCGTCTGCTCGTTTGCACCATACACTAAAAAAAAAATGAAAAGTGGTCATACGGGGAAATTCGCGTTCAAGAAAAGTCCTTCTACGAGGAATTTGCAGTTCAGGGAAACTGCTTATACGATAAAATGGTCACTTCTAGATAGTCTACCGCCGGAGAATTGGCCATTCAAGGGAAATGGACGGAGGATTTATTCAAATTTCTTGAATCTTAATCAATTAAATTTACGATTATCAAATAAATTAACGACATTCATAACACAAATCAGCACTTAATACCTGTTGAGTATATTACCATTTTATAGGTTTTGGATCAGACTTATTATTATTTTCGGTCATTAAACAGTTAATTTAACCATCAATTAAGTTTAGTTTAGATTTTAGAAATAAGGCATCAAATGTATGGAGGTCGTTACAGATAAGGGATTGAAGATTCTGTTTATATATTTTCAAATAAAATATTATTATTTTCTTTTACTAAATTATATTATTACTTGCCATATTATTCTGTTATATCATTAAAAAGTTATTGCGTTTATAAAATAAAGAAGTTTATACAAATTAGAAACAAAGAGCAGTAATAAACGCGATAACGATTAGTCAAATTCGATTGCAACGTACCTTATAAATTACTACGATTGAGTCCGGATTTGTGTCTAATACATCGACTTGTATGCGACATACCATTTGTAAAAGATTAAAACATTTAAATAACGTTTTCCTCATCAGACACAGCTAATCATTTACGATTTATTACGACAATAAAATATGTTCACAGTTACTTACACCCATTAAAGACCGAAATCAAATAAATATCTACCTGGTCGTGTAAGGAAAGAAGGTCGCCACTTCTATATGTGCCTCTATCGTCGATTCCTAAATAGTCACGGTATTGGCAGCACTTCAACTGCTTAACCCAAATTTAAAAAGGCTATCATTACAGTTTGTTTTCAAGTTAAATGTTGAAGTCAAGTCATTTCGTTATCTTCTCTAATCCGTTTAGTTAGGACCCTTATTATAAAAACAGTTTTCACAGGTGATTTATTTACTTTTGGTGGAAATATGCAGTAAATTCCGCTTTTGACTACATTTCAAGTAAAGCATTATGTGGAATTACAAAAATGAGGACTCGTGATAGATGACATATAGCAAGAAGAACTTTTTTTAAATTTATACGTTTCACGAAGATTTCATTTTTAATGGGTTAGGGGGCAAACGAGCAGACGGGTCATCTCATGTTAAGTGACTACCGTCGCCCAAGGACACCTACAACTCAAGAGTCACAAGACATATGTGTGTGGATATTAAATCATATAAATAAATAAATAAATAAAATAAAAAATAAAAATAAAAAAGCCTTTTTATTGCCATTAACTTAAGATTGCGAATTACATTGATTTCATGCTAGTAATTAATGCATACCTTATTTAATGATATTTATAATAATGAATCGGTATTTTTACATTTAATATAGTTGATTTACGTTAGGTCCACATGCAAAATTAATGTCAAACAAAATATGAAAAATTTCAATATTGTTTTCTAATAATAAATGATCTCTTAACTTAATATTTAAGAAAATCAAATATAAATAATAATTAATAGTATCAAAATATCACTTAGCCTCGTTATTAGAATTATAATATTGTTCATTTATGTTAAATATAGTTGCAGTGAGAAATTATAAAATAATAATTAAAGTTCATAACATTCATAATAAATTTATCTGCATGATTACATGTAATCTATAATGGGTATAAAATAAATTTATGACAATGATAAAATAGCTGTAGCTTAATATATTATTTTATCATTAAATCATATACCTTTACAGAAAGCAATTCGAAAGCACGAGGAATATAAAACGTGCAAGGTAAATTGCATTTTCTAAGATCAAGGAGTTTGTACAAGATAATAAATTTACAATAACATCATGTACCTACACAAGTTCGTTATACATGTAAACACAAACCCACATATTGCAGTAGAAAAATAAAATAAACATCATAATAATAATAGTTTATTATTATAGTTTAAAAAGGATTTTGTATATAAATCTTTGCTGGCTTTGTGTGAAGACAACTCCTGCCCTAATTAACTATTCTCTTGTCATATATTTAAAGTACACATAGAATGACACAGTTAATAATTTTCTTGTAAGGGAATCGAGAAAGCATCTCTGGATGTGGAAGTATTTAGCAAGATGATCCCTAAAAGCAAGGGGCCAACCGTGCAGCAATATAACAAAATAACATCACATATCTCTTTCTGAGATCCAATACAAATGCATCCGATGCATATATATAAATATAAATAAACAATAATTTACATGTAAAAACAACAATAGCAAGATAAATAATAAAAATGTATCATACCTACCAATAATGTCCATATGTTCTAAGCCATCATGGCATCATTAAGTCGTTGTCGCCCGTGAGTAAAGTACTAATGAGGAAACGGCGCCTGAGGAATGTTGATGCCTGCATTTGATATGATGCCAAAGGTGAACAGGTTCCCTTGTGCATGCCAGCTTCTGTGTACTCCAAGGGTGCTTCTAATTACAGTTATGTTAATCTATGAAAGCTTATAAAAGAATAATAGTACATTAAACTGTTATTCTCTTGTCACCTTGTTGAAGAGGCTGCGGACAGCTACTATTTGGAGGTGCTTTCTGATTCTCTTGGCACGATTAATGTGATTAATGTGATGTGAATGTGAATTACAGGCTTGCCTTGAAGATAAAGTTATTCCTTGCTCTTCAAAATTCATATAAAGCTATATTCCAAGAAACATTAGAAGATATGTCTGTTAGCAGAAGCCAGTTTGACATATATGATAAACGTTTGAGAACTTACGGCACACGGTGAATTATGCGTGCCGTTTCCGGCTGTCATCATGCCATGATGACTTTGGAGTTGTGACAAAATTTAAAAGTAACCACGTTGATATTTAGTACTTGCTATTTGTAGAAAAATAAATCTGCACCACAAGCATATATACAGAGTGTATTTGAAAATAGAACACTTACTTAAATCACTGAAAGGACATGACTCTAGCATGCAGTAACAATAAAAAAGAAAATGAAAAATAACTATCCGTTTACACTAACTTTGAATTTTTTTTAAAGCTAGTTTTTATGGCTTTTCTGAAAAACTGAGTGTATAATTCCAAAATAAAAAAATACGTACGCTTTAAAATCTTTAACTTTACACGTTCCACCTGCTTTTATGAGGTACCGAGGTTTACCTGGAAATTCAAACGGTCATAACTTGTAAACGGATAGTTTTTATTTTTTTGTTGTAACTGCATGCTAGAGTGATTTAAGTAAGTATTCTATTTTCAAATAGGCCCTGTATACTTATAGAGGCTAGTGGTGCAGATTTGAAATCATCAATGATATTTGTTTGTGATTATCTGATGCTCTATATTTATATACTACTAGCGGACCCGACAGACGTCCTGCCGGAACGTCAAAAATATTACTCCTAGAACAGCGCCATCTACCGGGTCCAATTGTAAATCTAAACCATTCTCGAATCTACCTGAAGACACACAAAAAAAATCATTAAAATTCGTCCAGCCGTTTAGAAGGAGTTCAGGAACATACACACGCACAGAAGAAATATATATATAAAGATATTTATACATATTTAATACCTACATACACTCACGCCTATATTCTTGAAGGGGTAGGAAGGAGGTTTTTTAAAAGGTGAGTATGAGTATATTGAAAGGAATAGGTAAAGTTAATGTGTTAGATCTACTGAGTACAGAAATGACTGAAGTGTATGGAATTAGAGACGTGTTGCACAGAAGCCAAATAATTTTATTTTGTGATTAATTGCCTATTACTTAAGAATGTTATTACCGTACCTCGGAGAGCACGTTAAACCGTCGGTCCCGGTTGCCATACGAACATCTGTGGCATTCTTTACAAATAGTTGGAGCCTTAAAAAGTCCGACAACCTGGTCTAACTACAGAACTTCGATATCGCCTAGTACTGGGGTTGTGGAGGTCTGATGGCAGTCGCTTCACGTAAAATATCGAAGTTCGGCCGTATCGTAGTTAGACTGAAAGCCGACCTCAACATAGTTGGGAAAAGGCGCGGAGGATACTTAAGAATCTTATTGCTTTCTGTTTTATGTTTTATTTTCTGCCATTCACTCATAAAAATCCAAAGAAAAAATAAAGAAGATTTTGTTGTGTAAGACTTTAGGGAGATCCTTGACGATATTGTACTGGGATTTTCTTTATTTGCTACTCTACAAAATGAGTGCTAAGTACTGCATTCCTCCATGGAATATAATAACCACGTATCACGCGATGTTTGATTGCTATGTTAGTAGTCTAAAAGTTAAACAAGAAGATTGGTATCTTAATTTTGGTTTGTTATGACACAAAATAAACTGTGGAATATTTATGTCTTGTGTAGATATTTAAGATAATGATCTAAACAAGAAGTCATCATTTGAAATAAACAGTCATTAATAGAAGCCATATAAAATTCCTAGTATGGACATTTTATACATAATTTATTTTATATTTTACAATGCCGAGGTCAGTCGTACGTGTCTTGCGATTTACCGCACGGATTTATACATATCCGTTGGTCAGTCGGTTAATGATGCCTTTAAAAGGAAAAGAGTTTATGACAGTGATAATTTGATGATTAAATGTGGGATTAGATGGATATTAATAATAGATTTTATCATTTTTATATAAATGACTTTATCGTTTCTGTGGATACAAGTTTAAGCGCTACAACGGTTCTTAGGTATAGGACACAGAAGATTGAAGAAGATGGAGAGAATGGATTACATATTTTTGTAATAATATTATGTTTATTTTTGTCTACACATGAAATGAAGTGATAATAATAAGGTCAGTGAAGAAAGAAATCAGTATGGTGATAAGTTTTTACTGAAGAGTATATGTTTTTGTATCAAAATCAAAATTATTTATTTCAAGTAAACCCATTGTAGGTATTTTTGAATTGTCAGTCAGTATAAGTCGGTCGTGAAGCTAGTTTGCCACCTTGGTGGCTACGATGCACTGCAACTTTACAGTAGCACATTGTAAAGTACACTTGCATAGTTTTTTGTTTGATTTGACCTCTCGAAGACTGGTTGACATCTTAAAAAAATATAATGGAGAAAATTCATTGTTAACAGATAAAAAAGAAATATATCGTTGGCAGTTTTAAAAAAATCCTACATGTTTCGTTTCTAGAGGAATAAACTTACATACATCTATAGGCTGTACGGGTCACGTACACTGCTTGATAGATGATAGAAAGGATTTATGTATTTATTTTATTAAGTTGACCGCAGCAAAATGTACGGTCGTTGGCTCGTACATAGGCTGATAAACACATTACCTTCCTTTGCGCCACGTAGGGAAAACTCTTAAAATTAGTATGACAAGTTAAAAAAACAAGTGACCTTTTTATTATTACTAGAGATCGCGTGGTGGTTGAATTTCGACCATGGTTTTTTCATTGGCTAGTATAACTTGAGCTGTCATTGGATAGACTTACTTACCATGACAGGTAATCACATATACTGGACGCGTGTAATTTCATTAAGCCGTTTTCACGTAGTTTTTAAAGTTGTAAGACATATGTTTTACACATGCACATTTTAGCTTTCTGCACTTCTTCTATATAAACTGTAAATATTCCAAAATTCACGTTACCACGTTCGTGAAATTATCTTAAAAAGAGGTACAAAGAATTCTCTTCACGTATTTATATAATAATAATAATAATTTCACACATCTCACACACGGCCGTCTGATCCCAAACCAGGCAGAACCTGTACTATGGTAACCAGACTTCTGATAAACATACTTATATATTTCTAAATAAATAGATATTATAGATAAATTACAGCCATTATTATTATTATTAATGATTATTAACACGCTTTTATTGGCTTAACTTGTAACTAACCAGCTAACTTACCACACAACTAAGTAAACAACTCTTGGAAATCAACAAACTTAACCTACTTCTGATTGTCGTATCGAAATCAAATATTGTATGCACATATATGTAGTTTGGATGACCGTACTTTAATTTGACATCGTCGAGCTGATTTGATAATGGAGTCAGGAGGTGGATAGTGAAACTCCTCTGTGGCTACTAATAAACCCTTCAACTTTGGGCTCATATGATTCGTTTTGACGAGTCCAACAGATTGGGCTTGGTGACGATGGTCTGATGATCTAGCCAGGAGGTAGGTAATGGAACTCTTTTTTACTTTTAATACGGTTCGCCATTAAAGTTCAAACTATAATTTTTTTTTTTAAACGTGGTTAGTGTTTTTTCAAATAAGGTCTGAAATCAAAATTTGGCACTCAACATTGCATTTTTTTTATATAATGTAGTTTTAATGATACAAAAACAATGTGTAAAGTTAACAAAAAACGTCTTATTAACATATGTAGAGCTTAAAATTTAACATCAAAAAGGTTCTGTGACTTTTTTCCTCCGGTCAAATTTAACCGACTTAGGGAGGTTTTAACTTTAAAGGATGAACGTAAATTATATAAAGTCGTAGGTAGTACAAAAGTAAGGTATTTTTTTTTAATGGTGCCTAAAAACAAAGCAACATCGTCACTAGTGCATTGCGTTCCTAAGTGTAACTTATAGCGTTATAAGCGTTTTACAGGCACCAGAAACCGTTTACCATCAAACAGTCTTCACCCTGACTTGTCACCTTTACAAATGTTTCGTCTAATAAAAAGCGAGTGTAGAGTGTAGGTGTGTAGACTTGTATCAGCACCTTAACGGCTGCAGATACACTTATGATTTCGAAGCTAGTTTCTTGAGAAAAACAATACATATTTGAAAAATTATTTAGTAACTGTATTGTCAGAAGATATATGTAGAAGATTTCACTTTGATCAATCGATCTCGTAGTTATTTTTATTTTTTAAAAATGAGCTGTCATATTTTAATATTTAATCCCGCCTGTAACCGAATACGAAAGAACAGGGTTTTTTTGTACGAATTTATTTTTGTCTTATTGTTAACATGTCAGTATTGTCACAATCGATACATCGTGGACATATTATCAAATCACTCGATTACAATCGGACCCAACATTATTAACGGATACCGATGCCAACGACCTCTGGTGTCGTGCGGAATTTCATTATAATATATTTTATTATTTTAAATTTGGAATAAGTATTATTATAGTGCGGTCATTCATCTCCCATGCGATTAGGTTTTGCTGGTTCTGAAAAAATATAACCTATTGTTACTACAATATAGTAAGTATAATGAACGGCTAGGAGTATGGTTAGTGAAATGACTAGTGAAATATGGTATTTTTGTGTTATCTAACAATAACCCTTTAACTTAGATTACTGACTTTTCCTGTATGAAATGTATGAGTTTAAACCGTCTTTATAACTTGACTGTTGAAAATAGTTAACTAAAACAGTTCGGTTGCTCCTAAAATCAGCTGGAATAAATTGTAATTGTGAGTTAAGTCATAAAAAAGTAAAGTATCTCAATTGGTCCTAAAAACATTGTTCAGTTGAATAAGAACAAATCAGATAAGCTACATGAAGAAAATAGCCAATTATAGGAAAATAACAATCACAATTTGATTTCGTAATTAGGCATCTTAAAACGACCCTGAACAAACTGCTATTAATCAATTCATTCATTACCTACGCACAATTAGCTTCACGATAAAAATAACTTAAAACGAACGAAATTGCAATTCATTAAGCTGAGTTTAATGCTCCGTACCAACTTGATTATTTCGACTTTTATTGACATTTTAGAACAAATCGGATCGTGATTTGATTGTCACGTTCTTTAGAAATTACATCACTTTGTAATAAAAAGAGCATCTGATATTATCGTAACATCTAGTATGGGTAATGTATACTTTTAAATATTCTGAGATATTGACATAACCTCTTTAGAATACTTTGTATCTATCCTTGAGGCGTGAACATCAAAGGGTGGTTACAGAAAAATAGTTTAAGTACCAAGTATAAGCCCTAAATTCTGTTACATATGCATCAAAATGCATGTGTTTTGTGTGTGGCTTGTGTGCAATGTGCAATATTAAAACCGTTTGTAGTTGCTATAACACTTATGTTACATTTATTTACTAAAATATAAGCAAATCCACTTATTTGAGAATAGAGTTCCATATAATTAATTTGATACAATGGTCAATGCAGCCATTTGACAGTTTTAAGTAGATTCTTTTTTTATTATTACTAATTTTAATATTTCTATTGGAAAGTATGTTTTTGTACTTGTATGTTCGGACAACTGTGACTTAAAACTGAACTTACATTCTTTATATGTAAGGGTATTTTGTTTTATACTTAGTTGTGCTTTTTCGAAGGTAATGGATTTCTTCACGTAGTTGGTTCAAGAATTAGGCAAGACAAGCAGGCTAGGACGTCGAAGACTACGTTTTGTCGTTTGTCATTTTTTCGTAAAAGTCAAGTTAGTACAACGTTTTATTAACATTGAACATCTTTCTGACTAGAATGCATGTGCTATAAGTTGTCGGATATTGATGACTTTGTATCTTCATTTTTTTAATTGTTAATAAGTTTACACTCGGTCTTCATCGGGAATTTAGTCACTGGTTACACCAAGAGTTTCTTCATGACGGTAAATTTGTTAGATTTGTACTCCGAGGCTTCAATCACTTCATGACCTAAGAAGCGTTTTGATCCATCTTTTAATTTTTAGGACTAATTTTCGGCATGTCCTTCGGTCTCTCGGTATTGATGAAATACGCGTAAAACACCTTCTATATAACATATAATATAATAATTTTGTGATGAGCATGATCATTTGTTCTCTGTCTAGGTGTAATTTATCTATAACTAGCAACCGGCCCCGGCTTCGCACGGGTACGAATTATACACCAAAACCTTCCTCATGAAGCACTATGTCTATTAGTGAAAACCACAAGAAAATCCATTCAGTCGTTTTTCAGTTTATCGCGTACAGACAGACAGACAGACAGACGCGGCGGGGGACTTTGTTTTATAATATGTAGTGATGTATTTAGAAATATAAAAGTAAGTTTATTAGCAATCTACTAACCATAGTACAGGCTCTGTCTAGTTTGGGATCAGACGGCCGTGTGTGAAATGTGTAAAATTATTATTATTATTATATAATCTATATTTAAATAATGCAACTCATCTCAATCTACTAGTTTCCTGATCTATCAGTGCGAATTGTCAATTTATTTTTGTTTAAGCTTGTTAATTATAATTTGAATCGCAGGAACACAGCAGTTACTTAAAGACTGGTGAAACAGCAGTGCACGATTGCTACATTATTTTCATATTATTAACTGGTAGGTAATATTAATAATTATACACCCCTGACGTCCGCTTAGTCACAGTGTCTTCGAGTATGGTAATGAGTATTTACACAGTCGTCACATCGAAGTTGTTCTCGAAGGTCAGGTGCTATTGTGAACCAACACACCAAGTACACCAACATTTGATCAAAGATATTGCAAATTCGTTACACGGCCTACATTGTTGTTCTTACCTCATTGACGTTAACAGATTTGTGTCAGCGAAGCAATGTATATTGTTTACAGCATAGTTTATAAATATAGGAAGTTCCTCAGCAGCCGAGGTTACTCATATTACTTAAATAAGGCAAACTTAAAGATGACATTGAATGAATATATGTTCATATAATATGTTACATAGTAGCATTTAAAGGCGTAACCACGCTTTGTCCACATCTGTAAAACCTAGCTAGCCGATGTACGTCATAAAGGAAATAAGCCTTTATTTCAATATTTACAAAGTTCATCACTGATGATTGGTTTTCTGTAATTAAGCAAATCCAAAACTAAAAACCTCAATACGAAATTTGCGTCACCCTTTAAAAAATCTTTTTAGTGTACCTGTAGCGACAAAGGTAGTCTGAGGTCTGTGCCTAAGGCACTTAGTAAATATTTTTTCAAATTTCAAGTCCTTTTATTCGGTTTAGACGGTACCTTGTCTGTCCGTCAGTCATTCACGATTCTATTTTATAGGTGAACTGGTGAATTTAAGGCAGATTGTTTGTTAGGTTAAAATAGCATAGGAAAGGCAAATGGTCTCTAGTCAAAAAATAAGCTGTAGAAAGAAGGTATTAGGTTAATACTACGATCCTTTTAAATAATCATATTAATAAAATAACTAGCATTTTTATTACAAAAAAAAAATCCAACAGGACATCGGTCAGAACCCTTCTTTATCGGCAGCAGATCACGTGGATTGGAGGAATTATATAAACTAGAAATCGCCTGGTGGTCGAATTTTGACCATAACACATTTATTTTAAGTATTTTGTTTTATATCAATGGCCAGTATAACTTAAACTGTCATTGTATAGACTTACATACGATCATGATAGCACAACATATATATATATATATTAGTCTTCGCATATTTTTTAAATTCACGTGTCTTCTTTTTCATTCAATACCTACTTAATTTTTATATGTAGAAGTGCAGAAAGCTAAAATTTTTAATCAATATGTGTTATACTGGTTAAAAATTTTAGCTTTCTGCACTTCTACATATAAAAATTAAGTATTACAAATTTGACATCTGTATATATGTATTTCTTCTGTGTGTGTGTATGTTATTGAACTCCTCCTAAACGGATGGAAAGATTTTAATGAATTTTTTTTGTGTCTTCAGGTGGATTCGAGAATGGTTTAGATTTACAATTGGACCCGGTAGATGGCGCTGTGATACAGGGTTACAGGAAAAATATTTTTTAATAGAATGCTCGCTGCAAATATCGTTTAAAACATGCATCGGTCGGAACTATGTTTTTAGGATATATTTTTTTATTAATTATACCAATTGGAATTCAATATTCATAGTTAAGACAAGACAACGTCTGTCGGGTCAGCTAGTATATATATAGATCGAATATATAAACCTCTACTTTGATAAAATGACATATTGTATGAAGGCAAAGTAAATATAGACAAAGGTCAAGCTACATAATATGTATGTCTACAAATTAACTCACGTGATCGAAATATAACGTACGCCAGTTTTAAGTTAAATTATTGAAATTTTGATTGTATTTGTGTATGTACTACTACAAATTTATTGTATCGCCTTCAAAGGAGGCCCCTTCAGAAGTAATACACTTACGCCAACGAATAATCCAGTTATCAAAACATTTTAAATGCATTTACCGGAAGCGACTTCAGTTCTCGCCGCGAATTCTCTTTGATATCTTCTATCGACTGAAAAAGAGAAAAAAGTCGGCCGGAGCTATATCTAGTGAATGCTTGTTCGATGGTATTTGTTGAGTTTTTGGTCAAAAATTCATTTACAATGATGGCCTTGTGCGATGGCACGTTGTCGTGGTGTAATATCCAAGAATTTTCTTCGTAGTCGCCATTCCGAAGCTTGTTGACTAGTTTGCATGTCAAACTCGTAAACCCATATCTCATCACCAGTAACAATGCGTTTTACCATTGTAGGGTCGGAATTGACTCGTTCTAGCATGTCTTCAGCGACGTTTACCCGATTGAGTTTTGGAAGAAAATTCAGATCTTTCGGGACTAGTCGAGCGGCAACGTGTTTCATGCCCAAGCGATGGTTTAAAATGGTACGAATCGATTCGTGAGACACAGAAAGTTCAGTGGCTATCTCTCTCAAACTTGAATGAGGATTTTCAGTCATAATTTCCTTCACTTTAGCGATGTTAACTTCAGTTGAAGACGTCGATGGCCGATCTGAGCGAGGCAAATCTTCCAACAAATCTCGACCGCTTTTGAATGCATTGTACCACTAATATGCACGAGTTTTTGATAAAGTCGATTCACCGTATGCTTTCTGTAACATTTTCAGCGAGTCTGAACATGAAATTCCATTTGCAATGCAAACTCTGAGACAAACACTTTGTTCGATGTTTTTATCTATTATAAAAATCGCAAAACACTCTTGAGATGAGCTTACAAAATCGAGTACCTACTGAAAATAAACTAGATGACAGATATTGCGTAAACTTAGCGCCAATATAGAAAACAGTTGTGCCAACTTAACCACAAAAAAACATTATTTGAATTGAATTTGGAATTAGAATTAAATTATCAATTCCCGATACTTTTTTGACAGAATGTATGTGTATGTTAGGGAAGAACAGTCCCCATAGATAATATACTATATAGGGAAACAGTCCCGTTGCCTCAAAAGAGGTAAAATTTATTGAAGCACGTGTTGTTTGCATTTTTAAGTGTGTTTTATGTATGGCATGGTGCACACATTGCATTTGTGTGGTTATGTGAGTAGTACATGAGTAGTGCATGTATGTATGGTTGTGCTGAATGGTGCGTCTGCCTGATATCTATACTAAGTGTATGCAGTAGGTATGTTATGGTATGTAACCTACTTGCTATGTGCGAAGTGCATGGTGGGGGTATATAAAGCGATCGCAGCGCATGCCGTGGCAGAAATCTGCAACAATTCGGGATACCTAGTCTATTATCTCAGTCAAACAAAGTCATAATTTTTTTTGTGTTTTGGTGTGTGCAAAAAATTGTTAAGTACCTTACCTACCGTAAAATACTAAATTAAGTGTGCTACATAATGTAGCACATTTAATTACTATTATTAATAACATAATGTACAACGTAATGTAGCCTACATTACGTTTAAAGCATTATGAGAGTACTTACTTTTAAACTTGTTTTATAGGGTGTTAATGACACCGATGTTTAACGAATGATGTAGGCTCTTATTAAATAACTATTGGCATTATTTCGTAGTTCTTCAACCTTTATTACATGTTGAGCTAAAACTAATTTATTTCCTTTGAACAACGTTTGAGGTTGAAAACTTATGTTGTGTTTCATACATTTAAAACCGGGTTTTATAATTATATCCATTTTTCTATATACTGTTTCTAACAAATTCCTTTAAAAATCTGTTTCTCGTCTTTCTATGTATCTTTAATTACTTTATTTCTTATAAAATAATAAAACATTTGTATGTCATTATTTGACATAATCACGAATAGTTGCGCATGCTAAGTGGCGCTACTATCGTGCACTATCCCAATAGGTGACGTCATTTAACTAAAAACGCCTCAGTATCGTCGTAGCATAATTTTTGTGGAAATAGGCGACCAGTCTTTTTAAATTCAAAGTAGCTAGGTTTGTAAATTGAGTATTTTGGAAGGGGCTAGATATAAGAAGAACCTTTTTATGGAAGAAATATAAGAAATAACTATTAGGTAAAAAGTTAATAATGAAAGATATGAATCAATAGCAGATTGTTAAACCATATATTTCACGAGTACGTTTTGTTCGCAGTGGTCCAGTAATGTATTGACATGCCGATAGCAGCCGTATCTCGCGAGACGCCACCCGCGTCGCCACCGCTCATCGCCGCCACCTACGAGGAGGTTTTAGCCACCGTATGTATTAGAAATAACCATCTTTCAGTTACTGTTAATAATAATAATATTCTGGGACAAATGGGGCCTAGGTGGCCCCATATGTGACTCAAACTAAGCACAGGTTCTATGTACTGTGGTTTATAGAACACGGGTTAACATACTTTAAGACATTTCTTTGTAATTATATGCATTATATGGGTACATTAAAACACTCAAACCAAATGGAAATAGATTCATCGCAAAGGTACATCTAATCACTGTCAATAATATGATCGTCTTATGATCATCCAGCCATACACTAAGCTACTTGTTATATGTATACCTATAAGGTAGGTACACATCGATATTGTATCGATACAGGAAGTACACGCGACAAAAGAATTAGCTGCACATCTTAATACAGTTTATAAAGGGATTAATGTGTCAGTGTACTAAAACCAACGGCTTTGTCAGTGTTAAAAAGGCTTAAGTAATAAATATTTTCCAAAATACTGCTTAGTATTAAATTTGAATATAGTACATAAATGTACATAAAATATAATATAGTAGGTACATAAATCTACATAGATCCCTGCTACCTTCTTCAGGTCGTCGGTCCATCTGGTGGAAGGTAGAACGCCTGTTCCACCTTCCGTTTACCGATTACAGTACCTATTAGGTACGTTTAATTGCTAGGTATACTTGCACAAGACTTACGTATTTACTTGACTAGGACATACTGTAAATATAATAAAAAGACATACAATAATTCTCACGCCAGCAATAGATTTAGAATGCCAAATCAATTTTCACATGCAACAAAATTGTTAAAGTAAGTGAAGAAATAGCACTCACAAACCGCATAGTTCACACCATTTACACACATCACGGATTGTAAACATCGATTCGTTGCGCTAATTCCTCACCACCTTGACATGTGATCGAGTAATTACCGAAACGCTACCGTAGTGGACATACAGCGACAACTTATCAACTTGAAGTAGCGGCCGGATTGCCCCACTGTGTGAATGGAAAATGGCCATAATAAGGCAAACGGACGTACTACAATCCACCTGCATACAATAGCTTAGCAGTTTAGTTCTGTTCCCAGCTTCCGACGCGCGGCCTTCTCGCTGATTTTTAACCGCGAGTATCACGAAACAAATTAAATGTATTAAATAAATCGGTCGTATGTACTACATATTTGTCGTATAGGTGTTAATTGTGGATGTCGTGACTTGCATATATGTGAAGTGATATATACGTGTCGAATTTATGATGCAAACAGTGATAAAATATAAAATTGAAATATTTTTATGGAATCGTAAAAATATATATCTATTTGAATAGATGCTATTGTCTATCAATTGCGTGTTAATAGTTCTTTTTAAAAAGACCTTGATCTATTTTATTTATTGAGAGCGATCTAATTACAATAACGTGTTCAATAGTTGGGTGTGATTTTCTCACGAATACTGAGGTGTTCTTGGAGATTGGTCACGACATCAGTTTACTAACGGACCTATTTTTTAAGCAATGTGGTCGGCTTCACGCTGGTGATTTTGTGCTACACTTGCTAATTAGTAATACTACAGTTAAGACCTACTTCTTATACAAACAAATTTCGAGAGAGCCAAATAAAAACTTGCTAGACATCCACATTTATATGCATTTTTAAACCTTTTTATATAAAAATTATAAGTGGTGTATTTTTAATATAGAGAAAGAAATATGAATGATGCTTGTATAAATATATCTTCTTAGTGTTAGTCTTGGATATTGTGTTCAACTCTTATTATATGTTGGGAGTAAACGAGGGAAAGTTTTATGACTGCTAGATATATTTCCCGGGTATTATCAATCCGGGATAAAAAAAAAAGTTAATAGATTTGTACAAATATTATTTGTACAATTTTCCGCCACTGAACAATACTGATAAGTCCTAAACAAAACAGACATTAAATCTGAATAAAATAGAGATGAGTAATTTCTAATGTATGATTTCATTATTTGAAAAAAGTTTGACAAGCAGCTCGTGGTGCAAAAATGTTTTTTTTTTATCAATATTATTTTGTTTTCATTGATTTCTTAGATTTATGAACAACAGAGTAAACACTCAAATTACAATTAACAATCAATTACACATGAGCTATCCATTAGTTTACACAGAGAATTACCTCATTTATTCTAATATTGAACTATAAACCTAAACTCTATTCTTGCCATTATAAAATCATCCTATACAGATCTCCAATATTTCACGTTTAAATTTGAAAATATTGAGTGTCTTTAATTATCTTTTTTACAAGTAGGTAAATGACCCTAATTATCGACCGGTTGTAATGTTTACTGTTACAGGAAAATTGCTTCGGATATCGATAATGAAGCTACTGCAGGAAAAACCTAATTATATTAAGTGTACATTTTCCGCAAACGACTTTCATTATTACAGAACGGATTCTTTTCATATTTTTATAATCTGACTTGTTAAGCACGTAAACAATAACAGATGTGCAATATGAAGATAAGTGATGTGAATGTGATCATCATCAATGTAAAAATAAATACGATCGTTGACTTTCAGGTGAAATCAGTTATTAAACGTTAAAACGGTACATTAAGCTTGCTACGAGGGCTACACTGAAAATTTCGGGAATCAAGGAAGTGACACAACATTACTATTTAAAAATGTATTTATTGCTTTTCGAAGTATTCTCCGCGAAATTTGACACATTTTTCCATACGATGGAACCAATCATTGAAGCAACCATTCCATTCGGAAGTTGGGGTCTCCAAAATGGCCGTTTTGCAGGCGTCCACAGCTTCTTCAGGTGATGAAAATCTCTGACCACGCAATTTATTCTTTATTTTAGGGAAAGTATAGAAATCATTAGGGCTTAGGTCGGGACTGTACGGCGGATGGTCTAATAATTCTATATTTTCTTGCTCTAAAAACTCTTTTGTTCTGTGCGCAGTGTGAGAACTCGCATAGTCGTGATGGAGGGTGATGCGGCGGTTGCAGTTCTCTTTACGGAGTTCGGAAACGACCTGTGGCAAACAAATGCTAGCATACCATTCTGCATTTCACAGAGCAAATGCGGTATAAATCGGGAAAACAACTTTTTTACACCTAATTGTTCATGCAAGATTATTTGTGTTTGACTCATGCCAATGTCTAAATTTGCCTGAATTTCGCGGTATGTCACATGTCGATCTTCCTCAATCAGCTTACGCACAGCATTAACGTTTTCTTGGGTGGCTGCAGTTTTTGGACGACCTTGACGGGGATCATCACTGAGCTTGACACGTCCACGTTGAAATTCAGCAAACCAGCGATAAATTGTGGTTTTGGATGGGGCTTCATCACCAAATGCAGAAAGCATCCGGTCAACACACTGTTTTTGTGTTAAACCGCTTCGAAAGTCATAATAAATCATCGCCCTTGAATTTTCTCGAGTCAATTCCATTTTCTCAACGACTAAACAAGTTTGACAAGACCTTGTGACAAGACCGAGAATCTTTTTTTAAAATAAATAAATGGTATTCGATTTTTAAAACCAAGGAGTTTTCAATTAAAAAGATTTTAATATGATAGGAATAGTGGAAATATTCCATTCCCGATACTTTTAGTGCAGCCTATGTATTGTCAAATAATGTACTTTTAGCATTTGGTTTAATAAAAAAAAAATACAACAAATGTCAAGTAGCATAGCCTGATATACCTTTTAACTTCTTCCAGACTGTTCTGCCCTTGAAACCACTCTATAATGTAAAATCTTATTCAGTGCAAATTGATTGCACTAATTAAGATTATACATTACAGGGTGGTTTTAATTGAATATTTAGCAACACCTCATTACCAACGCAATGTGGTGCTAAATATTCAATTATAGACATTTTAATCTGACTGACACCGGCGACAGAATGTAAATACCTACAGAATCACAGGATTTCGATCGTAAGAATGTGATTTTTCCGAGGCGGTTCATAATGGAGGTTAAAGTAATAATTTATCATATTAATATTCACAGTTAAACTTGTTAGTTTCTGAATATTTGTTTATTGTTTGACCAAAAGTATTCGACAATATTAACAAAACCAGTATTTCCTAAAAATTGATTGACCTCCACAGGTCGATGCAGTAGGTAAGTATATAGCAGTAAAACCATCATATTACATTACTGTTTAGTTTCATAGCTGAGTTCTCATCTATTACAATCATAATATAAATAACTAGCTGATACGCGCAACTTCATCTGCTTTTGTATATTTTCCCCGTTTTTGCAACATTTTTCATTGATGCTCCGCTCCTATTGGTTACTACACTTTGATCTTAGCCAAAAGGCCGAGATTGGTTGTAGCGTGATGTTATATAACCTATAGTCTTCCTCAATAAATGGGCTATCCAATACTAAAATAATTTTTCAATTCGAACCAGTAATTCTTGAGAAACTCGTCAGCTTTATAATATTAGTATAGATTATTATTTACCAAAAATTCTTGGTACTAGACATAACTGTAGGAATGAATAAATACTAGAAATCGCTTGTATGCCCAATTTCGATCACAATTCATTAAGTTTAAATTTCTTTGGTTTATTTTATTTATTGGCCAGTATATCTTGAAATGTTGTTGTACAGACTTAATTACCACGACAGGTCAAAATACATATTATACCTGTGGTTGCTGGACGCGCGCAATGCACCACTGCCGCTTCACATAAGTCATCAAATCATTATACAACATAGATGCAGAGATATATTACGACCTTAGAATAATCTAATATCACAACCTCACACTGTGATATGTAGCAACTTTTTTTCTTTACCAATTATCGACTATTAACTGCTTATGTGCAAAGAACAAATAGAAAAGAGCTGACGATCTTCGAATGGCTGAACGGAATTTCTTGAGTTATAGCTAAGAACAGCCTCCATCAAGTCACCTGTCAAATAAAAAAAACTAAGTCAAAATCGGTAAACCCGTTTAGGATCTATGATGCCACAGACAGGCACACGAATAGACAGTAACATTTGTTAAACTTATATCACACCCTTCATTTTTACGTAAGGGGTGTGGTTCAGCTATTTTTGAAATATGTTAAATTATATAAACTAGACTTACCTTTTGTTTTTCTTCATCGGTGAAATACGTGTTAAATATTTATCTGTAGGTAATAACAAGTTTTCTCATAATTTTTTTTTTATTTTTTGAAAAATGTCCCCGTACAAGTTTTACATTCTAATAGTTGTTACACCGGTTCTATTGCGTGATATTTCTTTTTATTAATCACATAGATTTTAAACAGATTTAATTGATCTTGATACAATTAGCGAGATCGTGCCAACGATACGAATTAATGTCGTTATAAAATTAACAAATATGTAATTTTATTTGAGGTAAGTTTAATTAATAATAATAAAAATGTTATTGTAAAAAAACCTGGGGTGCTTGATGTCAATTGTTATAAATAATTATTGACAGATATTGGTAATAGTAGAGTCATTATGAAAATATCTTGAAAAGCACCCCACGCTTTTTAAAAAATCGCTAATCCTAAAGATCTTGATAAGGATAATGGAACAAACTATTTAAATTATTGCGTTATCATCGGTCCTTGATAAGTGTGCAAAGTTTCAAATTAATTCAAAGTTTTGAAGGGGGTGAAAATCACGTTCAAAGATTCCATACAACAACACATACCAAGCTAATTAAAGCGTGTTAAAAATCGGTGGTTATACACTACCGAGGCAAGGGACACAATACTCCGAGAAGCGTCCAGCTTCTGTCATTCTAAATTTAAAAAACTCAGACATCCACGTGTTCTAAGCTGTTTGCTAATAAAAAAAACGCCTACAAAACAGCAGCACCTGGCGAGAGGAGGAGGAGGCCGTGGTAACGAGCGGAGTCGAGCCTGCCCATAAGTGCCAAAGCATGGCTCTCCCACCAAATTTATTTTTGATTTATTAATAAAAAACTGTCCAAGGTCCATATTATCATAGTATTAACTAGCTACGCCCCGCGGTTTCACCCGCGTAACTGCCGATACGGTGGGAATATCGGGAGCCTATGTGTTAATCCAGGTCACCAGCTATCTACCTACCAAGTTTCATGAAAATCCACACAGTAGTTTTTGCGTGAAAGAGTAACAAACATTCATACATCCTCACAAACTTTCACGTTTATAACAGTGGTAGAAACAGTTCTACATACGTGTGTTTTAGGTAGAACAAGTGACTTCAGACGGCCCATCACCATACTACATGACACAGCGTCTATTTACGATGTGTGTCGTAGCCCTAGTAGGTGACTTACGCAACACGATTCACTCACATTGGGCTCAGCGACAATTTAAGAATAGCTAGTTCACCTTGCGCCGTGGGAGCGCCATTTTATGTAAATCCGACCAGTTAACTACCGCATTTCTACATACGCATGAATTAAGCCAATCGATAAGCTGAAAAGCCGTTTTGTACATTTGTTACTTTTTTTCGCCTACAGAATTATTTAAAACGTTAAATTTGTTAAAAAATACTTGTAGTATTCTTGCAAGTACGCGATTATACTGAATAAATGACTTCTGTCTATTCAGGAAATAACCTTTCAGAATGATATTCATCTTACTACAGATATGCGGTGGTTTACTAACTTTTAACTTTCGCGTTCCATGATATAATTATGTATTTACGGGAATTAACACGATCACGTAAAGGTACTACATACCTCTGAATTAGCTGACGTTTCGACCAGGTTGTACTGGCCGTGGTCACAGGCTGACGGACCACGGCTAGTGCAACCTACATAACTTTTTTTTAAATTATATGCGGTGCTATATTTATATGTATGTATATAATCCGTTGCGGTTTAAAGGTGTCCTGTAACGTAGGTTCCAGGTCCCTAGAACCGCTGCAACAAGACGTTATCCCATACTCTTACTCAAATAGCCCCATGTTATGTTACGAGTATCCTACTAATATTATAAACGTGAAAGTTTGTGAGGATGTTTGGATGTTTGTTGCTCTTTCACGCAAAAACTACTGAACCGATTGCGATGAAACTTGGTATGTAGATAGCTGAACACCTGGATTAACTCATAGGTTACCTTTATTCTCGATATTCCCACGGCGGCAACCGGCACGGCAACCGCGGGTCGCTAGTCTTTAATAACCGCCTGTTTGATGTAAAACTACAAAGCTACAAATACTAATATGTGAGGTGTAACTACTTTGCTTCTTTGTTAACTTTAATGGTATGCTGTGCCACAAACAAGCGCTTCCCTTTACTTAATACTAGCAGCGCCCCGTGGTTTCACCCGCGTAAGTCCCGATCCCGTGGGAATATCGATACAAAAAGTAGCTTATGCGTTAATCCAGGTCTCCAGCTATGTACATACTAATTTTCATCGCAATCGGTTCAGTGGTTTTTGCGTGAAAGAGTAACAAACATCCATCCATCCATCCACTAATATTATAAATGTGAAAGTTTGGATGATGTAAGTAAATGCACAAATGATAAACTAAGCTCTATGGTAATTCAAAAATCATGTCACTAAATCTTAACTTTATAAATTAAAAAGAGATGAAGTGAACACAGTTTAAAATTATAAATATTTAAGACTCCAAATTGAACAAACACAATCAATAGGTACTCTTTAAATTTATTGGACACAGAATTGTTAAACGACAACATAAAATATTATGTATTTAAAATTCACGGATAAAAAGTTATTTTATTCACGAATAATGAATGTATGAATAATTAAAAGATCTCCATTACAGACACGCGTGCTGACAGTATAAAGTATTTAAAAAATGTCAATAAAAACGTTCTCATGCTCGCTTTCATCTGTTTTCGCTTCACGAAACATTGTATACATTTCCATTGTTTTATGAATATGCTAGGCACATTCTTCAACCTTCCGTTATACAACAATCCTACATCGTAAAAATAGGGTTTATTGTGTAATTGTATATTTTTAAACTTTTACAATTGTAGAATTTTTAAATCCAAAATCCTAAACGATCCTTAAACAGATATGATTTAATATTAACAAGCCCTGGGCAGGTCTTTTACATAGTAAAAAAACGGACATGTGCGAGTCTGACTCGCACACCGAAGGTTCCGTAAACAAGCAAACTTGTACGTAGATACTACGTACATCTCAGGAATCAATTCTGGAAGATTTTTGCTTGTCTTTTCCAAAAGACAAACTTAACTTTGCAGTTACAAAAATACTCTCCTGTACATCGATGTACGACAAAGTCAACTTTCCAACCGCAAAATTTAGGTTTATTTTTACAAAAGTTATGACTTTTGGATTTTTTCTTTTAGATGCTTATACTGTGAGAACTTACTTCTTATCAAATTTCATGATTCTAACCCAATGGGCCTATAGGTACCCTTTAGGTTTTCATTTAGCTGCGAAATGTTAAAATTTTGTCAAATCTGAGGCTTAAATTACCGTATCTTTTGATTGTAGTGGCTTAGAAGCTTGAATTTTTTACAGCCTCAAGAAACCGCAGACATAGGTATTTGGTATTCATTTCAACTTGATGCGCCCACCTTGGAAGTATTCCTAAGAAAAGGGTCTCGATAGACAGACTGACGGACAACAAATTGATTGATTCTGAGGAAAGGAACCCTATTTATTTATTTATGTATCACAAAAAATCAGTTTTAAATTTTTTTGTCTGTCTGTCTGTTTGTACGGAACTGGTAGACCGATTTCCACAGGACTTTCTTGTTTCTTATAAGGAGTAACTTAGGTTACTTTTATTTTGGAAAAAGAATTAGGGTTAGGTAAATATGTACACGCGAGCTAAGCCTTGCGGGAACTGCTAGTATAATATAAAACTAGCTTTACCCGCGACTAAGACGGTGTGGGCTTAGTTTATCACGGTAAAGACTATGTGTTAATTCCTATGTGTTAATTCAAGTCATAAACTATCTGTGTGCGAGATTTTATCCACTTCCTTTCGGCCGTTTTTGCGTG